>JANTQH010000011.1:0-462223 GCA_032988465.1 Onygenales sp. PD_10
TCATAGGAAAATTGAAATCCCATGTCCCATCCCATAGAAAATTTAAAATCCCATGGTTTGTCCCATCCCACAGATAAAATCCCATGAGATGAACTATTTTTTCCCATCCCATCCCATGATACCATGGGATGGGAAATCCCATGGGAAATCCCATCCCAGTGGCAGCTTTATAGTTAAGTCTCTAAGCTAGAATGTACATCATGGGAGAGCATCTAATATGAAAGAATCAAGTCTGCTCAATTTGCTTCTAATGATTCTAGTGGTAGAGATTATTTATAGCATTCATAATGTCTTACTCTATTATGCCTGATGGAAAGATCATAGTATTCTAGTATTCTTATTCATTTAGTAGAATATTGATTTCCCAGTTTCACACTATAACTCTTTAATTCTATAGGTAAACATACTACTCCTCATCTATAATATACTTGTCTGCCTTGTATTTGCTCTATATGTTTAGTGTGGCTTGCTGACATGCTTCTCTAATTGTGTATGCATTATTATATCTAATCTTGCTCTTACTAAGGTATTTTCCAAGGAAATCACACACTTTGTAATCAGGATTGCAGGAGGTGTTTCTGAGGAAGATAGGTTTATTTGTGTTGTTAACTACTTTGATGTTGCTCATCTTATTGTTTTTATTTTATTTACCTTTTATCCTATTAATTGTCATTCTGATTTTAATCTTTAGGTGTTCCACTCATGGTTCTGATGGGGGTTCTTTTAATCTAGGGCTCTAAAAGTCCCAGTCTTTTTCTAGGTCAACTTGTATTTTTAGAATTGAAAATCATAAAGAGTTCCCAGTGATAAAGGGTGCTGAAGTTGTATTCTCTTTCTCTACCTACCTTACTTCATAATCTTTTTGTTGGGGGATTAGTCTGTTGTCATGAAGTGTCTGACTGCATCTCTAATCTTTCAAGCTAGTAATGATAGTTTGTAGAGCTGAGACTAACATTATATTGATGACTGTGATGAGAAATCCATGATGTTTCATGTTCATAATGAGTATGTTCATTTCTCAGTCTGAGTAACCTAATACTTTGAGTGTCTATTTTACTTATTCCTTGTCTACCTCCTTATTTATTATTCTTTGTTTCCCTTTTGTGTCATCAGCTCTACCTGTGGGGAAGTTATTACTGATGTTGAGGTTTGTGAGGTTCATTATGCTAACTGAGGAGTTGATGGATGACTGAAGTGTTTAGTGTGTCTTTCTGAGGATCTTTACTGATGTGAGAGGTGCACTGGTAGATCTATATTGCTTTATAATCTTAGATGTGAAGGTCTTTTTATCTCTAGTCTTCTTAGCTTCATCTTTACTATTATCTTTATCACTGCAGGGTGCCATGGTGATTCTGTGTCTTATGGCATAGAGATAGGTGTGTAAGTGTGAGTAAGTAGGTGTGGGAAGGGGTGATTTTAGATAGATTATAGTGGGATTCTGTGTGTGAGATTGGCAAAGTGTTATTAGTGAATTTATCATGATAATGATTATGAATGTCTGTAGCTTCTGAAGACTGAGGTCTTTAATGCCATGAGAAGTTCCTATATTTAATGAATATTTATTTTAAGGCTCATTATAAGAATAATGTTCATCATGGAAAGTTCATAGCTTTTAGTAGATTTCTGAGTGGGATGGGGTTCATTACATGCAGTGAATACAATGAAGATGATAGGAGTGTACAGTAAATATATATTAGAGTTTAGGTAGACTAGCAGGATAATACTATTATAGATGTAGATGTATAGGTACATGGGGGTACTATCTATACAAGCTAGTACAATAATGAGACAATGAAGATTTCATAAAATAAAGGACTTAATTGAGTAATAAAGATATCAACATCATGTAGGGGTATGAAATGTTTATAACTAGTAATTATATATTCTTCTTTCTAATTTATATTCTATGAACATCAAAGTACTTTTGAGGTTCTTTTGGGTTTTTAGACAGCTAAGCTATTATCTTTATAGAGTAGCCTTGTCAGCATGTAATCAACAGCAATATAGATTCTTATCTATCATGCTTATATTATTAGATCAGCTTCTTTACATTTTAGAGGGTGTGCTCAGGATATTATCTATCTTCCTCTGGGCCATAGCTCTTCCACCTTATGAGATATTCAATCTTGTTGCTATATTTAAGAGTCTTTATCTGTTTTATCATTATTTTTTCTATCTCATATAATTTCCATTTATCTGAATCTCCCTCCATTGTGATAGAGCTCAGTGCTAGTGGAGTGTGGTTATAGAGATCTTCCTCCCATAGGGTGAGTTCCAGATAGGCAATGAATATCACAGAGTGTATGCAGAAGTGTGCTGGGAGGTTTAGAAGGTAGGTAAGGCTACTAACTTAATAGTAGATTATGAAGAGACCTATATATTAAAGGGCAAACTTGCTATAAGTTTAGAGTAATGGTGTGTCATATCCTTTGTCAATTCAGAGAAGCACCCTATTATTCATAGTAAAGAATCTGGGTGTATACTTCTTATCATAATACTTCTTTATGAATATTGCTGTGGTGTGAAGTGCCTCATTCACATTAAGATAGCTGGAGAAATCTTGAGGGCTCTGATCTTAAAATGCTCATACTAGTTGGAGTGGATTTTTAAGCTTTTAACCATACATGTATTAGTAGGGAAATATCCCTGTCACTAACACTATAATACTATTAAAGAGTGCTTGTAGTGAGAGGACTGAGTCCTCCCATTCTCATGGATCTTTCAGGGCTGTAATTATATGTCTGAGGGCAATTTCATACATCTAATTTGTAATCTCTAACTGACTATCTACTTGGGAGTGATAAGCTATGATGTATAGGAGATCTACTCCTAGAGACTTAAAGATTATTGCCCAGAATTCACTGAGAAACTTCTTATCTCTATCTGAGATGATGCAAGATGGAATACTCTAATCACCTATCATCAACTATTTTATAAATAGCTTGGCTCAGAATTCTGCATTCTAATTTTAGCATTCTGGGATAAAGGCTGTCCTCTTACTTGCCTTGCAAGTGACTGTCATGCTAACATCAAATTGGCCCTTAAGGAGACTAAGGACAATATCAATTGTGATGATATGAAACAGAGATAACTCTATGATAATTAGCTGAAGTGTGCTATATAGCTTATGATAATAAGTAGTATTCTGCAGGCAGCTGAGATAGTAGTAAATGTATTTCTTAATAAGGTGAAACTTCTTGTAGATAGACAATTCATTCAGCTTCTCTATAATTTACTGGGGTCTGAGGTGTGCATCTGAATGTGTGATTTTAATAATGTCACTGATGAGTAATCAGAAGATGCAGAGCTATGTGATATCACTATGGTTATAATATAGTAGATTGTCATTAAGGTTGATATGATATAATAACCTGGTCTGATTTTCCTCAGGTAGTGTATTATTTGCCTTTATAACTTTCAGGATTATAGCTAGTCTTGAGTCTTACTAGTAGATATTAAGGAGTCTTTATCAGAACTATAGGGACATCATAATCACTATTACTATGTAATCTATTAGGAATGCATCTATAGCCTTTACAGCCAGGTCTTTCAGGGGCTCATCCTGGTCTGTAGGTGCATCTGACTGTAATCAAGACAGAGCATCTAGAATAATGTGTGTGTGGCCAGGTTTATAAAATATCTATAGGTTGAATTGCTGTATGTACTGGGCAGCCTGAATGAGCCTCAAGTTAAGCTTGTCTGTAGATGAGATGATCAGTGAGATCTATCTGGTAATTTAGAGTATGGCTGAATAGTTAGTGTATATGATCACTGGAAATTTCATGGCCTTAACTATATGTTATACCTTTTTGAGTGCTCAAACCAGACATGTAACCTCTAGCTTAGTTGGCTAGTATCAGGTCTCTACTGGTATCAGAATTTTGAAGAGGAACATAATTGATTCTATCATTATTAATAGAGGTAGAGTCTTAAAGTCTGGGGTCTTTTCATGCTGTATCTCCTTGAGAGGGGCTCATTTCAGCTTTATATGGAATATCATTACTTCAAAGCCTCTCTATTTTGAGGTATCAATATCAAAGAAGAGGTATCACATGTTGTCATAATGCACCAAAAATAGGCCTTTAGCAAAAACTACCTATATGTTTTTGAATGCCTTTTCCTCCTTTTCTGTGAGCTTTCTAAGGGGTGTTCAGGCAGAGAATTAAGTTCTTAATCTATCTTTTACTAGAGCATTCTTGAGGAGCATTATTTTTTGTGCCTACAGGGGCTCTATATGATAGGTATAGAAAGGTATATAGTTCCTCAGCTATCTTATTGTGCTAAGATAGGTCTTCAGGTCCTTCAGATTCTTAGAGAATGTAATTCTAGCTAGTGTGGTAATGTGATTCTCTATCAGTATAAGGCTCAAAAATGAGATCTTGTGTCCTAACAGTCTGACTGAGGGGAAGCTGATGAATACCTTTTTCAGATTGATGATAATATTCTTCTTGTGGAACAGGGTGAAGATTTTTCTAAGGTACTTGCCATACTTTTTCATGATGATACTGGCTGCAACCAGATCATTAATATAGTAGTAAATGAACTTCTTGAATTTTTTAAGGAAGAGGTCAATCTTATGCTATATATATACCAGTAAGTTTATGTATCTCATTATAGTGACTGAAGGAATCTCTTGTCTGTGGTGTGACACAACTAATAGATGTCATCAATGATTATGGCAGACTCTTTATTGGTAGAAGAAACTTGTGCAATTAAGGACAGTGATGTAGTAGCACTCTTTCACAGAGTTGATGATCTCTGCCTGTTGTGTCATTAGATATACATCAGGCTTAACTATCTTATTTAGCTTTCTAATATTAATGACAGAGCAGCCTTTCCTCACACTATTTACTTCTTTCCAAACTATAAACACTGAGTATCTCAAGGGGGTGTGATCTGTTGCCCATTCCATACATTCTTAGGTATGTAATTTATTGAATAGTTCATTTATGACTTCATGGTCCTTCTGACCTAGGGGATATACCTTAACTTGAATCTGAAGCTTATAATTCTCCAGTGATAAGAGGGGAATTTATATCTACTTATCCTTCAGCAGGTTCACAGCATTGCTATGATCTTCTCAGATTTCAGAGAATTCATTGCAGATCTGCATGAAGTACTTTGTGGTCTCCTCATTACTATAAATTATTATATCATTAGGTAGTTTTACTTCTACCCCTGTGAGATTGATGTTGATGGTATGGGAGGATTCCTCTAGTAATTCTGGTATATTTAGATTATCATTCAGCTCTTATTAGGGCTGCTGTTTAGAGAGGCTGAGAGCTAATGATTCTATCATGAGATTAACCAAGTATATACTAGTAGCATCATATTCTCTTAGGGTGCCAACATGAGATCTCTGTGGGATTATGACCTGCTGATCTATATTATTAATGATATAGGTAAATGGGAGATTATAGTTTATAATTTGCATATATGCCTGGAGCAGTAACATGACAGGGTTAAAGATATAGTTCCTATTTATAGGTAGATGTTCCTCTTTTTCAAGACAGTATCTGAGGGGAATTTTTGCCTCTGATCTGGGTAGAATGATGACTTTAACATCTGAATATACTGATTTAGTGGCTTAATGATCTTTTCTTAGTGTTACTGAGATCTTAACTTTTACATTCTCATACAACTTTATTTGTAGCATTCTCTTGTTTAGGTCTATAGTGATGCTCTTCAATGCCATGTTGTCTATATCAAGCAGTAGGTTGATACAGAGGTTATTGATGATGTGTGCTTCTACTAAGATCTAGACAAGCACTGATATATACTTCTTATCTGATAGAACTACTAATAATATAAGTGAAATTATGATTATTTCAGAGGACTCCATAGAATCTCTGATGCCCCTAACTGGTATTTACAGGTATAACAGGCATGATATCTTATCACATTACTGCTCTAAGAATTTCTTGCTTATAAGGGTTATCATGTAGTCTGAGTCTATATATATCAGTAATAGCTTGAAGCTATCTTGACAGAACACCATAATGATGACATATTTCCAGTTGTGAAATGCATATCCATACAGAGTATTCAGGTTAGCTAGTCACTAAGATATTATGACCCATGATGTACAATCAGGGCTTATATGAAAAGCCTGTAGAGTTGCTGTGCAGGCTTTCAGGTGCTTATATAGGTTGTTGTGTGAATTAAAGGCTTCACCACAGCTATAGTAGGTAGCTGCTATAAGGTCTGCATGGAATATATTCACCTCTGGGTCATACATACTATCATTATATAGTTGTTCCTACAGATCATCCATGGGCATCTCTACATTATTATAATAAGGGTCAAACTCTAGTTCTTATTCACATGGATCTTCCATAAACTCCTCCAACTCCTTAGGGTTAGTATGGAATGCTACTTGTTTGCATGGCTGCTAATTTCATGGCTGCCTGCTGAGCTAAGTCACATTTTTGTTAGTAGGTACTAGAAGCTGAAGTTACTGTTTCAGGGCTGACAGTTTGGGATGATCTTACTGGGCTTTGCCTTGATACTTGCATTAATTGTATGCATCATGCTGGTTGTAGTGGTCAGTATAGCCATATTAATTGTTATTTCTACTGTAGCTGCCATGATACTACCTGTTAGCATAATCCTAGATCTGATATCTAGATTAATACTGATAAGTAGGCCATTCAAACTGATGGGGGTACAAGCCTCTATTATAACTACAGTAATTATTCCAAGAGGTAAAGTTATTATAATAGGATCCACACTGATTATACATACTATTCACATATTAATCATTACTTGCAAATTGATCTATTCAGTTGATTTACTTGTGATGAATAATCTCTATAAATTCTTCAATGATTATATCCTCTTTTAGCTTATTAATGATTACTCATAGGGTGACATCCAGGTTGTTCCATGCATGTAGGACTTGAGCATACTTGATGTCTTCTTAGCTACAGTGTTTAGCAGCTGAGGACATATTTAGGATATAAAAGGTTGAACTATATCTATCACAGAAATTCTGAAGTAAGTACTTCATCTCATTGAGCTTCTATAGTGCTTAACTACCCTTAATGTAGAATCATTATTAGAGGATCTTAATCCACTCTTCTACCTTATTATCAGTAGTGATAAGACCTGTGCAGGTGATGTCATTAAGTTCCTGGTTTCATCAGGATTCTATCTCTTCCTTAAGGTATGAATTCAAGTTCTGTTGGATCCTTACTGCATCTCTGGTTAGAGTAATGATCTTAAGCTAGTTAGTAAATATATGGATGTCTTAGTAATAGATCTTATCCTCCTTATTAATAACATCATCACAGCCTCATGATGTTGATGTGTTAGGGTAGAAAAAACTAATATCCTGAGGTTTCCATGGAGTGGTTGAGGTTGATGGTGCAGGTAGAGGCTGTACTAGTAGCTGAGCTGATGTCAGCAGAGCAGCTGTGACTCTAATGTGGGAGAGTAATTCCTATAGGATTTACATCTGGTGTGGGGTGAAGCCTGTATCATCAGTGAATTTACTGGTGCTAGCAGTAGCTGAGATGCTATTCATATTTGATATATTATTTAGCTGTCTAATAGATGGCAGTTGTGAGGGTTGATCCCTGTCAGTTGAGATTACATTTAGGGTCTCTAGAGACTCTATGGGTATTAACTGTGGTGCACTGCAAAATAACATGCTACTTGGCACAGGATTAATCTGCAAGAATGGTTGAGCTGAACAAGATGGGGTGTTACCCTTCAAGCATGATTTTAGGCCCAATGAGAGGTATACTTATCTTACTGGTAAAGTCTTGAAGAATGTCTCTTCTCAGTGGTTGAATGTATGGCTTTATTTGAAGTAGTCTATACAGTTGTGAAATTTAAGAACTACTTAATTAAGTAATAAGTAGTTAATAGGCTAGTCTGATGGTATCAGTGAGACCACCTGAGCATCCTCAGAACTTCTGTGTGAATTGGCTTATAAGTGTGTATGCCCTTGTGGTCTTATAGATGCCTGCCTGGACTTAGGTGGGGGATTTAGGTAGGTAGTTTACTTAGTCATAAAGATTGCCCTTATAATTATAGTGTCCTGCAAAGAGTCATAATGAGAGAAGTTAGAGTTGAAATACTCAATAATCTGATGAGCAAGTTCTACTATTCAGATATGAAAGGTCATTTCATGATTCTTTAGATATAAGAGCTACTAACATTAATGACTATCATCAGATGGAATAGATCTTTCAAGGGGAAGAGTCTGTGGAAAAGTACAGAAAGTAAGAAAGACACTATACCCTTTTGGGACAAGAGCAACCAGAAGATGCATGCCAATGCAACAGATGCATATACACTATGCCCTTTTGAAGAAAGGACTGTGGAAAATCTCAGAAAAATGTGAAAAACTGGAAAGAGAGAAAGCACTTTTCAGGGGGTAAAAAGTGGGCAATTTCTGAGAAATGTATGGGAAATTTGTATGGGAGCTTTGAGTAGTCAATCTACAGACAAATAGTAGTTTGAATACAGTATAATAAATTTCCATAATAATAGCTCAGAATCAGGGGTAGCATAGTGAATGAAAGTAAGCAATTAGAACAGATATAGTAGGATAATTCCTATAGAAGTTCTATAGGTGGCTTGGAATTTTCTTGCTGAGTTCAGTGATCTGGGGCAGACATTTATGGATTCATCAGGAGATCAAGCAGAACAGTGTGCACAGAGAATAATGAAAATGCAATTCAATTAGAATTATCCATAATGAGGATGAAGCTATTCAGATGCTAGGTATAGAGTGTAGTTTATAAGGAGGATAAGGCCTGAGTAGATATAGCTTTTGGGGAGAAGTCTGTAAAGCAGATGAGACAAGTAGAAGAGATAGAGAAGAGATAGGGACCTATTAAAGGAAATGTAGAAGTAATGAGGGCAGGAAGATATAATAACAACTCATTGTGAAGATCAGGGAACTTACAGAGAACCTTACATCTTTAACCAAGATATACTACTAATTGTAACTTGGTGAACTTGAGATAGAAATGTTGTATAGAATAAGGTTGATTCTCTAGGTTCTTAGGCTGTTTATAGGTATTTATATCAGGGGGGCCTGACTAAGCTATATACATGACTAAGCTCATGGTCATTTCATGGTGTAGAGCAGGAGTGTGTAACAGCTGTCTATATGCAAGGTGAGTTTAAATTGTTGTTTGATGTTAGGTAGTAACTAATGTTAATTACTAGTTGACTCTAACCCTTCTGATGATGTACTACAAATCAATGAAAATAATAATATAATTATATTAATAGATTTTAAGTCTCTAGTAGAGCTCTTAAACATACAGGTAGAATTATAATCATCTGAATTCATAGTTATTATATTATCATTTTCAGTACAGAAGAGCTGCCTCAGTGCAACTACAGTACAGACAGTCACCTATAAGTAAGAGTTAGAACACTTAGTCAGAATACTACTAGTAATGATACTAGATTCACCTTCACCTCTAAATAGATAGATATGGGATAACATCTTTTATTTCTTCAAAAATGAATAAAATTTTAGCTTGGCAATATACTTCAACAATAACCAGATAATAAAGAGAGATGTAACTACCTAATTTAAAACCCCTACATTGAAAACTTGGAGCAACCAATTGAGCTTTAGTAGTGCAGATGAATGGCAATGCAAGCTTGATACTATTAAGTAGGAAATACCAATAAAAAATTAGAGAGTAAAGATTATAATAGTAAATAGTATAATTAATAATAGTTCTACTAATAAATATTAGTTCTACTATCAGAATGTTCTATCTGTTATCTCCTTTCTACTTAGATATGAAGCTTTTAAGGAACATCTTACCTATACACTTATATAAGTATTTAATCAAAAGAATCATTAAGTATACATCAAGATACACACTGCAGATTGGTGGTGGAACACCCAGAAGAAACTTGAGAATAAAACTATAGTTATACTATTACTTATCACTATTAATAAGATAATTCTAACCCAACATCACAGTGATTTATCTGCCTGACTAATTTATATGATAATTGAGAATCTGAACAGTTATATGCAATAAAAACAAGATATTTCTAATTTGATTCTAATTGGATTTTTACTCATTATTAAGACAAAAGAGGATCAGGGTACAAAAGCAACTATCTATCATACAGTTATGAAATAGATTTTTGAATATGAGTTATCTCAAAAAGTCTTAAGTAATGCATTGGAAATAAAGCTGATAGCTTCACAAGCCATTAAAAAACTTTCAGTTGATAATATTATTATTCTTTGTGCTAATAAATGCTATCAGAAGTGTTTTCCTATTATTATTGAATTAATGACCAACTATGAAGAACAGACCATTCTTACAGGAGTTAAGAGTAACCCACACTGTATAATATGCTAGGTCCCCCTTAAAGAACACAATAATCTATGAACTAGATGGCCATTATAAATATATGAATATATAAAAGATATCATTCAATAACTAGAAAGAGATGAAATCAATACTAATATAAGTGTTCACTCTGTACCTAACTTTGCCTGGGGCTACAAATTCACTAATATTCATGCAGCAATGATGCTTAATCCTCTATATTAATTACTTAAAGAGTTGCTTGACTATCTGCTGATCTAGTGTAGATAGCACCTGAAGGATACTATTCATAAGAGAAGACAGACTAATTCTACAATAACTATATTAATAGAGGATTTAGGTGGTATAAAGCAACTTGATGAGTAGTTGAAGCTGATTCCCAGGTTTACTAGACTAAAGATATTCTAAAAGAACTTCAGTGAGATTAAGTAATGAACTGGGGTCAAATAGGAGACTCTAATGTAATAGCTGATCTCTGTCATTGCATTCTTAATTAAAGATTCAGAGGCAGATGCTATAATTTTTTTCTCACAGGTAATTATAGACTTCTAGATGCTTGCTGACTACTAATCTCATAATAATGAAACTCTAGAGTATATAGAAACTACACTATATTAAATCAATAAGTTAAAGTATGTCTTTAGTAAATACTGAAAGAACAGCCATTTTAACTTCTCAAAGTTCTATGTTATTCAACACTATATTAATTTTATTCAATTAATGGGAACTACTAATAGTATGGATATAAGTAGCTTAAAGAGTACTTACAAATATTTAGTGAAGGAGCCATTCAGTCAAACAAATAAGTATAATGAGCACAATGAGTTTAAGGTTTAAATTATTAAATATATTATATATTAAGTTAACTGCCAGACCCTTCAGCACAGCATTAAGGCCTACATATAAACAGTTAGTTCTTCAAGCAAACTTGATACTTTCATTAATGCCAAGGTCAGCAAGCTCAGCACAGCTCTTAATCTGGTAGCCTATGAGTATAAGGAAGTAAAGGAGGGGGGCCTTCCACAGAATAAGATACACTTTAGGAGTCTATATTAGCAACTATAGTTGAACAGTCTTTAGGAGGCATTTACAGTATTTATGTAGAAGATGTAAAAGAAACATAATAATATAGAGAGCTCTGAAACTATAATTAATCATCTAGAGTTAGATTCTTTCTGAGTGGATGAGTATGTCATGCAGCTTCACAGGTTAATATTCTGTTGACAAATCAATAGATATAAGCCAGTAGAAGAAGATAAACTGAAATAGAAGTTAATTAGATGTAGTCTCAAGTGAGAGAAAGAGGAGAGCTGATATAAGAACTATATCTGAGTTTAGAAGAAGAAGGCAGATCAACAGTCTCTTACAAATAGATAAAGAGTTAGATATCTTAAGGTTATTCTTATAGTTAAAGATCATACATAAAAGGTTAATAATGAGGATTCTTCATGTATTATATATATAGATACCTTTATTAATATTTTTCAGCTTCATGGAGGATCAACTGGACTTCCACATGAGATTACTGGTATGCTTGAGATTGAGGAGTTTACTTCAAGTCAGATAAATTAAAGACAGTACCTAATCAACTAATAGTTCTACTCTTTAGAACATGTGATTTAAAGTGCCCATATAATTTCAAAGTTTTTCTCATTAAAGCAGGGTTAATAGCCAGTATACTTCATCAATCATTACATCAATTAGGACTAATATAATACTATCTACCATCCTAACTTTATGAGTTTGGTGAGAAAGCAGGTGGATATATGGGAAAAGAGGCTGAGAAAGACAGGCACAGGAGGATGATGATTTAATAAGTAAGTCATAGAAGTACTACTCTTTGAATTTACTCAATTAATTAACAGAGTATATAGAATGACTATGAGATTAATGATAGTAGCAGTGACAGCCAACAATGACTCTAATAGTAAATAATTGAGGTAATAGCTAATAATAGTATCAACATGCAAGATGTGATGGCTTTCACAGTGCTATTAAGATTCAGAAGATTGAGGAGTAATACAAGAAACCTACTTCCTTAGACTTCATATCACAGCAGCTACATAAAGGATATTTTTAAATATAGAGAGAATATTAATAGTTATAACTTCATCATCAGCAACCATCAGAACCTATAATATAACTCTAATAGTAATAATAATCTCAGCATGTCAGAGTTAAGTAACATAGGAGTAATAACTTACTCTACTTAATGAGAACCTTCTGCCTCTCAGACTACAGTAATCACATGGAGAGTATTTCTGAATACAGAGAGAATATTAGCTATTATAACTCTATTATTAGTAACCATCAGAACCTACAATACAACTCTGATAGTAATAATAATCTTAGCATGTCAGAGTCAAGTAGTATAAAGGTAATAACCTACCCTACTCAATGAGAACCTTCTACCTCCTAGATCACAGCAGCTACATAGAGAGTATTTCTAAATATAGAGAGAATATTAGCTGTTATAACTTCATTATTAGCAACCATCAGAACCTACAATATGACTCTGATAGTAATAATAATATCAGCATGTTAAAGTTAAGTAGCACAGGCATCAGCACTGAATGCATCTGGTTCAAGCAGAGTTCTAGATGATAAATAAGAACTACTAAAAAAGCTGCCTTCTAGTAGAAAGCTGAAATAGATGCATGAGATGATGTTGGAGGAAAATTTTAGTAATATGAAAGATCATATTATTATAAACTATAAAGCTATATTAATCTGCAGAATAGCTTTTAATAATATAGATAAGAAGACAACATTTTTAATTAAATACTACTAGAAATAATAAAGACAAACTTGTTCTAAATGTTCAAACCTATAAAGTCTAAGTTCTTCCAGTGGGAGCCCTCAATGTTGCACCACTTTTTGAATATTTAGTATACCCTAATGTTAGTATACCTCTCAGCTTCAAGAAAGAAATCATTCAAGCACTGAAGATTATACTTAAGTAATAGTAAATAATAGTAGTAATAATAGTAACAGTGAAAGTCAATAAGAAATAATGATAATAACAGTAAATAATAGCAACAACAGCTAACTACTAATTATGATAGTAACAGTATATAAGGGTAGTGACTAACAGCTAATAGCTAATAGTTAATAATGATAGCAACAGCAAATAATGGCAACAACAGCTAACTACTAATTATGATAGTAATAGCACATAATAGCAATAGCTAACAGCTAACAGTTAATAATGACAGTAATGACAAATAATGATAATAACAGCTAACTATCAACTATAATAATAATAGCACATAATGGCAGTAGTCAACAGCTGACAGCTAATAATGATAGTAACAGCAAATAATAACAACAACTATCAACTATGACAGCAACAGCAAATAATAGTAATAATAGTTAACTATTAATTATAATAATAATAGCATATAATGGTAGTAACTAATAGCTAACAGCTAATAATGACAGCAACAGCAAATAATGATAATAACTACTAATTATAGTAGTAACAGTAAATAATGGCAATGACAGCCAACTACTAAATATATATGAAGTGGGTTGGATCACAGAACACTATTAGTAGTAAGAAAAATCTAAGTATTTTAGCACAGTTTTACTCACTACCTTTTAATTACATGATAAGTAATTTAGTCTCTCTATCTTAATCTTCTCTTTTCATTCTATTCTCATCATTTTATATCTTCTACCTCTTCATTATATATATCTTGCATCTATACTGTTACTATATTTATCTTTCATTCTAATGAGCATCTTCTACTGTCTTCTAGGCTCTACCTGGCCTTTAATCCTTCTATTTTCTTACTACCTTCAGTGGTTATTTGGAATCTTATTCAGGTGGGTGCATGAGATAACTTTATTAGCTGTGCTAGTATAGCCTGTCTCCATTTCACCTATTGCATCCACTTAGTTGATCTCTAAGTTAGAGGCCTGTAATTACTGATTATATAAGATTAACTATTATTTTAATAGTCTCTTTAGTCATCTTCATTAGTTCTAACATTCTCTATATATCTATATGCTACTTGCCCTCTATATGAATTCTATTTCATTCTTATTCACTACTAATTTATTTTCTTTTTTAGATTTTAGACCACTGTCTCTCTACATTATTAGTATTAATATTAGATTGTTAGTTCATTCATAAGATTATAGAATTATATTAGCTTGACTTCTATATCTTTATTTAGCATATAGTAGTAAGGGCAAATAAAGGTAATAACAGCTAACAGCTAATAATGATAGCAATAGTAAATAATGGCAACAATAGCTAACTATAAATTATAATAGTAACAGCAAATAATAGTAATAATAGCTGACTACAAATTATAACAGCAACAGCACATAATGGCAGCAGCTAACAGCTAACAATGATAGTAACAGTAAATATTTCCAGGTAAAAAGTTTGCTGTTAGCTACAGATATTAGGTTGTTCAAAAAAACCCTAGTATATAACCTACAACCAGTGTAAGACAATAATTAAGTAGGAGTATGTATAGACAATTAAGTGCAAAAAAAGCAACATCACTTCATCTATGACTTAAATCCCACAATATAAAAAGAGTCAAGTAGCTAGCTTCTTATTCATTAAGGAAGGTAATTCTGATGTTGAAGTTACTCCTACACCAAATTATAGCAGGTATAAAATTAAGGTTATCAGCCTTTTAAGTAATAATTAGGTATCTTACCACTTGGAATTTTACATCTCACCCTGATAGACAATAATAAAAACAATTCAAAGCAACATATAGTATATATCTATACCTATAAGACAATCAATAATGACAGCAACAGCAAATAATAATAACAACTACCAATAATGACAGCAACAGCACATAATAGCAGCAATAGATAATAAAGATAATCTAAAGTAACATACAGTACACACTTACATTTATAAGACAATTAATAATGACAGCAACAGCAAATAATAATAACAATTACTAATAATAATAGTAATAGCATATAATAGTAGTAGTGGATAATAAAGATGATCTAACATAACATATAGCACACATCTGCACCTGTGAGATGATTAATAATGACAGTAATAACATATAATAATAGCAGCAAATAATAAAGACAATTCAATGCAATATAGAGCATATATTTGTACTCATAAGATAACTAATAATAATAGCAACAATAAATAATGATAACAACTATTAATAATAACAGCAATAACATATAATGATAGTAGTAGATAATCAATAATAATAGTCATTATTATTAAAAAGTAAGCTTTATTTTTTTCTACAGCTCTTTTTACTTCTTTTTAACAGCTCTTTTTCTCATCCTCACTTCATGACATGCTATCTGGGCAGCTCTTTTTCTCACTCTCACTTCATAATATGCTATTTAAGTGGCTCTTTTTCTCATCCTCACTTTATGACATGCTATTTAGATAGCCCCTTTTCTTACTCTCACTTCATGGCATGCTATTCAGGCAGCCCTTTTTCTTGCTCTTACTTCATGATATGCTGTTCAGACAGCTCTTTTTCTTACTCTCACTTCATAGCATACTATTTAGGCTTCCTAATATCTTCTAAAGTAATATGCAGCACACACCTGCACTTATAAGACAATCAACAATGATAGTAACAGCAAATAATAATAATAACTACTAATAATGATAGTAATAGCACATAATGGTAGCAGAGGATGATCATGGGTTCAGAGGTGAGATTCTTTTGATTAGTATATTTTTATATCCCTAATGAGATATGGAAATATACTGATCAAAGCAATCTTATCTTATAACCCATTTAGAGTTTTAATGAAAAAGGCTATAAAAGGAAAATCAGATGTCTAGATGACCTACTTCCTGTTCAAGCTATTAAGTAGGTAATCCTGCTAGTTAATAGAGTACATCTACATTTCATGAGACATCACTGGACATTGTATTCTATCATACTCATGTTTCATAATGTGGATGGCTTTAATAAGATTAATAGGTAATAAGTATGAGCCAATACATACCTTAAAGATCATTACAATATTCTAAAAGAATATGTTATGTCTCTCTTCAGGGATGTAATGACAGTAATAGCTAATAATAGTAGTAATAGTAAATAATAATAGTAAGAGTAAACAACAGTAGCATCAGCCAATAATGGTAAATAGCCAATAATAATAGTAATAGTAAATAATAGTAGTAAGAGTAAAGAATTGCAGGATCAGCCTACTTGGGTTTATTACTATAAACTTGCAATCAGGATAATAGCATGAATAACTATGAAGATAGTTAGCTTATCATAATATATAAGACATGCTAATAGATGAAGATGCAAGATTGTGTGAAATCTGAATGTATAAAGTAGGCAGGATAATTAGTTAATAATCATTTATTTACATAATGCAGTAATAATAATTATATATATATATATAAAATCTATCAGAGCCTTGCCTTCCAACCCATACTAACACTAAGAAAGAACATATAATAAAGTATGTATGGGATGTATTAGAGTCTTTCCTTCCCACACACATTAATACTAAGAAAGAACATGCAATAAGGCACACATGAGATGTATTGAGATTCTCTCTTTATGTATAAGATCACTTCAAGATAATATAGGAACAGTCATCATTACATATAACATCAGAGGGATGTAAGACCCACATGCAGATCACTTACAGTTCAGAGACTACAGAAGTAAGATTGTGATTTTCATGCTAATTCAGAGCTAGTCTGAAGTCAGCTCAAGTACTGAAGTAGGGACAGGGTGTATATGTCAGGTGGCACTGAACAGAGCAGCAGCAAACACAAGAAAAGAATTGATATTAATGTCAAAGCAGAGGAATGTATTGGTAATTTATAGTACAAAACAACATAGTAATAGAATGATAAGGTAACACACAAAAGAAATAAAAGATCTATCTCAAAGAAGCATACACATGCATGAGAAAAAACATAAACAAACAGATGATGTCTCACAATGAAAGGAAAATATCTATCTTCATGACTATGCTTAGTGATAAAAAGCCTCAGTGAAAAATTGATCCAACTTAATAGTGGATCCTCACCACACATCTCCCCTCCTCCTGATTTACTAACCTGGCAAATAAAAGAACAGCTCAGTTTTGTGGTGAGGGCAGTGGATCTGAATATATTATTCTAAAATCAATCTGCTCTGCAGTGAGAGCAGCAGCTCTGAATATATGATCCCAAAATCAATCTGACTATATAGTTCTAAAGTCAGCCAATGAGTGGCCATGTACTATATGTTGGATTGTCTATTTGTAAGAAAGTGATCATATTGAGGCAGAGAGACAGCTCAGAGATGGATGAGTAAGTTGGTAATGATAAAGTTCTTCCTGGGCTGTAGTAAATACAGCTAGCATTTTTAGGTAGAGGCCCAGACAGGATAGCTCATCAGCAGCTTAAATCATGAAATTATGGGGTAGTAGCCCTCATGGCCAGAGATAGAGATAGGAGCTAGAACAGAATCAGTGAGAGGTTTTGAATGAGGAAAGGGCAGAGTGTAGCCCTAGAATGTGTAAACTACTGAGCAGAAGTGAGGCCCAGAGAAATGAATGATAGATTAGTAATGAAGGAAGAATATACCCTAGGTAGGCAGGATGACCTGTGAGTGCATGGCTTTATACTAATAATCTTATATGTGATAAGATCCATGATCCCATTGTGAGGAAAAGAAAAGGTATGCTCTAGATAGACAGGATGGCCTGTAACAGGTGGTGAATAAAGATTGAGGTAAGTGATGTGAATGATGAAGATGAAGTGACACAAGGAAATAAAGAGTAAAGAGAAAGAAAATATAACAGGTAAAATCAGTAGTAGAAGGTGCAGAATGAGATATATACAGATAAGTAGATATAAAAAGGAAAGTGAATATAATAAGAAAAATAAATATAGAGTAGCAGCAGACTACATATAGAAAATAAAAGAAACTAAGGAAGATATGAGGAAACATAGCATAGAGGAAGCAAACTATGTGACATGATAAGAAAAAACAAACATATATTAGTAGTAGTAAAAGTGACAACTATAGCAGAACAGTAGACTCTGATTGGCTGAAACATTTCCTGGCCCTGAGGCAGAAAATTGTGATTAGCTGAATTGACTAGCTGATATCTATCTCCTTATAATTATAGACTGGGATCCTGATGGTGTCTCCTTCTGCAGCTACACAGTCACTAATGATAGAATCAAGAGGAATGTTATTATAGTAGTAGTAAAAGAAACTCTACTGACTGAACAGCTGTTTCTCAGCATCTATTACAGTTATGAAGGTATGAACTGCAGCCCTCACAGCTCTCTTATACCAGATTAGAATGTAATTCTTGGCTGGCTGATCAGGCACCAGATCAAAAAGAATCTACTGCTCTCTCTGGACTAAAGGATCATCTCATTGCTGATATTCAATCAAAGCTTCAGAAAGTGCATTAAAATCTATTATAGCCATGATAGTAGGAAAGTGATAAGAAATGCTACTGTACAGAATAGGTAGGCTGGAGGGTATTATAGGTCTGTGAATGAGATCTTAATTTACCTATAAGAGCTACTTTTATATGCTACTCTCTGGAACTTCTAAAGACTTATTATCTTTCTGAATTCTAATAAATCATGGAAGTATTATTCTCTGCTTAATCATAGCTGAGCCAGTGCTCCCATGAAGAATATGCAGCATGGTGATTTATACATCTCTCTATTTGCAAGAAATGGTCTTTCAGTTGGTCTTGAAATCCTGTAAATTTTGATTAATGAGTATCTATGAGGAGACATTCTGAATGATTCTACCATTTGAAAATCCCCTTCTATGAAGTTGGTGATTCCACTCAGAGACATAGTGATACATGCCAGGGATCATAGTTGTGTAGTTTGTATGATCCTTATTTATCATGCTAATAGACCCTTAAATTATATTTGCACCATGATTCTCCTCAGTGAGGCACTGAATGTTGATATTAATATGCTGGAAAAATGTGCTATCCCTCTTTCTGGTAAACTTAATGTAATAAGGGTAGGAGATGAATCTTATCTGATGATCCAAATAAAGAGCAACATACCAGATATAGTAAACCAGATCCTAGTGAATTATCTGCTGGATAATTCCATGAAGTATCATGCAGAGCCATCCCAGTGACTTCTGATCCTTTTACTAATGGAATGAATATATATTCTATTCATGTACTATCATCTTTCTGAGTATATTATATATAGCAGGTACATTTCCTACAGCCATCTTCATTCAGAGCCAGAAGAAAATTGAAAGAGATAAAGAGCTATCTGCACCCCAGCCATTTAATGTGAGGTTTATATTTATACTTCCCAGGCTGAGGTTCTTCAACATGCTCACTCAGTTCAGTGAAGTGATGAAAGGGAGAGCAATGTACTTCATACAATATATCTGAAGAAGATCCTCTGGGCAGGCAGGATAGCACCCTTTGTGAAAATAATGAAAAGTGCTGTTAGCAGTGTAGATCTAGTCAAGATTTCTACAGCTATTAATAACAGTTTTGAGCCTGAATGTCAAAGCTGCCTGGTCTAAACCCTGAGTCAGCAAACCAATTTTCCCTCCAAGATTGATAGCATAGTGATAGCATAAAGGAAAAGGGGATGATAGCTTTACAAGCTAATTTAGAAGCTTGATAAGTTGACTATCATTCAGCTCCTTTGCATTGTTGAGCTGAGCTTTCAAGGCAGACTTGACATTCTAATGACACACACATTCATGATGGTTAGTCTTCTGATGCTTTTCAACAGCTTCAGTAACATTAGGATTCTCCTTATTAGCACCTTGATTCTCAAGCTCCATCATTTCTTCTGGTGACAGGCTGGCAAAATGGGAGAGGCTGACATTGAACAGGAAGGTGACTATTGATGAAACTGATTGACTAGAGACATATTGTGGATAAGAAGCAGGTGAATCAGAGCCAGGGTTTCAAGAAGTGCCAGATGAGAAAGCAGAAGGAAACATGGGAATTAATTCAGAATGGCAGTGATTATTCTGAGGAGGATGAGGAGAAGGTAGAGGTATTTAGCCAGTTATATGGGAATTGTGTGATGAAGCTGGAGGGGGCTGCTACTGAAGATTTCAAGAGAGTGAAGATAGGAAAATTAGAGGCTGCAGATCAGTAGGAGTAGGAAGAGATAGTAAGATATCAGCTACAAGAATTCCCTTAAAGCCAACATGAAGTCTAGTAGTATAGATGGCTTCTATATTCAATGCAGGGCCAATAAAATCTGGTCTGAAGGCATTCTCAAGATCTAAAAGCATTAGTTCCTTGTGAAGCTTTTTACCCTTCTCAGGATTTTGAGACAATTGAATTCATATTGCCTAATTGATTCTCCCCACTGCAGATAAATAGTTGTAATTCCTTGTGAGGATTGCTGTACATCTATACTATTTATCCTTCTTTAATATTAACTAGAATTTATTAGTAATAGCCTTCCCTCAGTGTTCCACACAAGTTTTATACTCTTCTGAAGTGTGATTTCAGTGAACCCTGACTGTCTCTATCACATGATAGATCTCCACTATCTAGTAGTGAAAGTCAGCTTTAAACACCACTGCCTGCCAGGCCCCATCCTCCTTCATCCATTCAAAATATATAGTGATCTCCTCCTCTCTATCTTCATGCCTACTCATGATTAGATTAGTGATTTCACACTGAATCTGGTAGTATGGAGCTGCATGCCTGTCAAGAGTATTAATATACTTCTAAATCTTCCTGGTGGTTGACAACTTTTTCTTTCTATACTCAACTAAGGCAAGGGAGTCAGTGGGCTTTGGGGCCAGGATGTGCAGGTTTTGGTGGTTTGACATTTTGCAGAATGATAGTGAGGAAAATTGTAGATAAAATGCTGTTGTGTGTCATATAAATTGATTTAAAGATAAGATTAAGATACCTATAATAATGGTGAGAAAGAGGTGAAGGAAAATGTGGGGCAGAGCATATTCTTATAGCTTTTCAAATGTGAGACATAAAGGCAGCCACAGCTGGCAAAATGAGAGAGTGAGAGAGGCATACTGTCATTTTGATAGCTATAAAATGAAAGAAACAAAGAAAACTGTAAAGAAATGTAAAGATGCATTCAGCTCCTAACATGCTACTCATGCTGGCATTTGAACTATAAAGAGATGACTAATAAAGAAAATAAACTGATGAGTAGATACAGCCAAATAAAGGAAATAAAGAAAATAAATAAAATAAGGAAATGAATGCAGTAGTCAGATAATAACCATAAAACTTTTATTATGAGGAATTAGAGATTATAAAGCATTCTCTCCTTTACTCACATCTTCTTCCTCCTTACTGCTATCCTCCACTGGATCCACATCATCCAATACTACTGGCATTTAGTTGTTGTGAAGGTAAAATTTCTTTATTTAGTTACCTACAGTGATATTGCAGAACAGTGTGCTATCCAGTTCTTTAAAATGGTAAGTATCCTTCTCATGATTTGCTTCCCACACACAATATGGATCTAACCATCAGAAGTTAAGTTTAATGAAATAGGATGTTTCTATTTTGATATCATGCAGAAGGATGAGATCTCCCACCTAAACTAAATTATGCACTAATCTCCTGATTTCATCAAATAGATCCTAATTTTTCTCTTGTGTATACTATAGATGAAAGGCCACCTCCTCTAGATTCTTATCCTACCTCTCTAACTGTTGAATCTACATGTATATCAAGTTAGCATGAGAGTAAATAGTGTGCTATGAAAGTGTTTGTCATGTTGGAACCTCAAGCTCAACAGAGAGGATAGCATTATAATTATATTGCAGATAAAATGGCATTTTATCTGTTGATTATTAAATAGAGACATGATCTACCTATAATACTGAGTGGAAATAATTAACCTAATTTCTTCTATCTGCAGTGAGCTTTACCAGCACATCTGAAATAGAGTAGTAGCCACATTCAACCATGCTATTCATCTTTGCATTGTACAGTAAAATCATTATCTACTTGACATGATACTTAGCAGTGAGAATCCTGATCCACTTCTGATTTTCTAGCCTGCCATCACATATCATTTCTCAGAAACAGCCATATCAGCATATGATATCCTTATAAATGAACTGGGCCACATATTCCACTTTTACATGTGCAAGAGGCTAATCTTCAACCCAGTCAGTGAGGTCATTCTGAGTAATAACTGCATATGATTTCCTCTGATTCTTCAGAAACTTAATAACATCAATACACTACTTATCCTACAGATAGTTGCAGTGAGTTAGATACAGCAGCTCTTCAAGGTAGTTGCTTTTCCAGAACTGGCACTCACAGCATTTCTTGTAATATGCCTTGACATCAGTGAACAGGCCTTCCCACTAATATCACTAAGAGACCTTATGGTTAGTTGCCTTGTAGCCTTTATGGCCTGACTTGTTATACATTCAAGCAATAATTTCCTTCTGCTCATCCAGATTGTCCATCATGCACCTCAGTGGAATCCCTTTGCCTGACTGATGAAATAAATGTTGCCCATGCACCATATAGTTCAGTGCATACTTGCACCACTTTGGGAAAACCTTGCAAGAAATATTATCAGGCTGCTTCAAGATGATGAGATATCTGGCAATTAATTTACTATGAATAGAATAGAATGATAAAAGAACATGGGATTCTTTGCTGTTAGCATCATCAGAAACATTAAAGTTAGGGATAGTAGTAGAAGTCATACTAATGTAATTAAGCTCTATCTTAATGAATTTATTGATATCTTGATCCTCAGGCACCTTATCATCAGCAGGTAGTCATTGAGAAAGATCATTGGCAGCACTATGAATCCATCCAGGAATATAATGAATGTCAAAATCAAACATTTGAATTCAGACAAGTTAGTTGGTTATTAGAGTGCCAGGAAGATCAGTAGCTATTCAATTGAGCTGAGTAACTAAGATTTTTATGTCAGTTTTGAGAATGAAATGAACATCATATAGATAATATCAGTATTTCTTCAACATTTTGAGGATGACTTAGCACTCTTACTTTCCTATATCATACTTTACTTCTGCTGGGCTCCAAATCCCACTTTCATATTAATAGGGATGAAGCTTCCTATTCCCAACATCTTGCTGGCTCAGTATTCCTCCTCAGTCATACTTGCTGGCATTAGTTGCAGCCATGATATCCCCAGCATTATTAGAATAATCAATGCAGTGCAGAGCAGGAGCAGTCATCAGTGCCATCTTCAGAACTGATATAATACTTAATTACTTGAGTCTCTAGATGAAAAAGGTGTTTTTCTTGAACAGCACATAGATTGGGTTGGAAATGAGAGCAAAGTTCAGAATTCAGATGTAATAATACACACAAATACTAATGAAGGTATAAGCCCCAGTGATCTCAGTCAGTTCAGGCCACTCAATAATTTTGACAATTTTAGTGGCCTCAGAGCAGTGCTTGTTAGCATTGATGATGTATCCAACAAGAACCATGCTAGAGCAGCTGAACTCAGATTTTGCAATCTAAATGCATGTGTTTGAGAGCTTGATGCTGACCAGAGTCTGATCCAGATTTTGAAGATACTCTAAAATAAACTGATGAATTCCTAATATAACCTCTTCATTGTTGTATCAAGATTACAGACCTTTCATACTGATGTCATCCATGAAATTATCTATCTAATGGGGAATATTTGAGTAGAGAATGCAAGTTATAACTCAGTAGAAAACAGTAATAAAATTTGTAGCATCCTGCAGTAATATTATCTAGTAAAGAAGGCTAATCAGGGTTTAGAAGGCAGTCATGTTGCAGCTATCCTCATGCAAAGTGATCTAATCATATCTGGAAAAGAAATTCATCATACTGATGATGATCTACCCAGTAAAATCTTCTGTAAAAGCATCAGCACTGAGAGGAATATAGGCATTCTGAACTGTAATAACATTTATATTCATGCAGGCATTGATGATTTGGTATTTCCCAGACTCCTTCTTCTTAATGAGGAATCATTTATTCTAATATGAACTGTGATAATGTTTAAAGATGCTGGAATCAACTTGCTTGTAAAGTATTTCTATAACTATTAGCAGCAATTTTTGAGGAATAGAAAACCCAGGAGCCTACCATACTTCATGCTTAATAATATAAATCTTAATCAGTGGAGAGACCTCTTCAGCCAGTTTTCTGTAATCACTGAAGCTTCATACTAATATCTTCTCCCATCTAAGTAGGATCTCAATCAGCAGCTCACACTCCTGAGGCATCAAGATTGATTCAATTCAAAGCTTTTCTATTCTATTAGGCATGAGGTGAGAGCTGCATGGGCAATCTGAGAAACAAGACATGATTAGATGATCATAAGGTAAAGATAGATCCTTTACAGATTTAATGTTATCTTAATATCATTTCTGATAAATCTCTTTCTATTAATCTGTCCTACCAGGTGTCCCTCTATCTGTCACTAACATATTGAGAGGCTGAATCTTATCCACTTTTCACTTATACAGTGTGGTGACAATCAGGTGACAAGATCAAGGAGAAGGCTCAGTAGAATTATAGAGAGAAAGATCATACAGTTAAATATTATGAACTTGATGAATTTCAGAGACAGGATACTGCAAGAAAGAAAATATAGCACATGAGGATAGCTGAAAGTGCTGTTATAGAATGGTGAGAATGTGCAGTGAAGATTTCTAAGGTAATTAAATAGTAGCCTCTGATTGGCTGGAGATATTTATCAGCCTCAGATCAGAAAATTATAATTAGCTGAATTTCCTCTCATCACTCTCATACAGCAGAATTTCTACTCTATCATTCATCATACTAATACTGCTGACTCTGACTTCATCTCCTTACTCACCACTATTATCATAAAGATCAGTCAGACTCAGTACCTCTAATTTAAAGACTGATACTTGCTATGAAGATCATTCAGCTACCTGTCACTATAGTTTCCTGAAGAATAGCTGAGAAAGAAGATCTGATTAGTTTCATCATTTAAGTCAAAAATTATGATAGTGATGTTATCAACATTATCTGTCTGTCATACTAATCAAGTCACATTTTCATAGGGATGGCCTAGAATGCACTCATGGGAATCATACTCTAGAATGAAGAAGGTTTGAGACATAGATATAGATCCAATATAAACTGAGACATTCTTATAGATTCTAATGATATCACTGTGCTAACTATCAGTACTGAGAATTAGCTTGAAAGTGTCTTTCTAAATGATCAGATCAAGACTTAAGATAATGCTCTTTACCATACAGTTGATCTCTACCCTACTGTTGAATATGACTTCAGTCTGACCCTTTCTAATACTAATAGAAAACTTGATATGGCCAATGAACACCAGGTTCCACTAAGAGTCATATTCTGAGATATGATAGAAGGGCTGAATAAAGAAAACTCTAGCAGATTTCTCCTCAATCATATGTTACTGAACTTCAGCTGGAAGATTCTGAAAGAATATCTGCTGTAGCTGAGCAGAGCAGACTATAATATCCTTAAATTAAATTCCTATGATCTCTTAACATATGATTTTCTTAAAGACAGTCTAAGTTATAGTGGCACAGTTCTCCTTATCCTTCATTTCAATAGAGAGCTTGGGGCCTTTAGATTTTCTGGGATAATAAAGAATGGTTTTCTTCTAGATCTCAGGTGCTTCAGCCATCTCAGCATCAGGCACAGCTTCATTGATCAGCTGGGTTGGTGTTTCTTCCTGCAGTTGGCTGTTGAGAAGGGTCTATAATTTATTGGGATTAAGTGAAGGTAAGATGATGTCCTTAACAAATGAAACTGATTTTTGAGAGCTATCTAAATAGTGACTAATCCTTTAAGAATGGGTGAAAGATAGGGCTTTCTTCTTTTCAATCTAGCTAAAAAGTGTAGATCAATTCTTATCAGCAGCTAACTCTTTATTCTTACTATTTTCAGTAGTAGCCTGAGCAACTATCATACTAGTAACCTCTTCTACCTTGCTGCCTGAGTTACCTTCTTCAGTACTGCTTTTGAACCTAACATCACATATACTAATAAAATTGACTGTGAGTAATGAGCTGCTGTCAGAGGAAACAAGAATACTACCATCATTATAGAGTTTTACTGCTGATGGGATGATAGGAGGTGTGGATCTCTACTTAAGGGCATGCTTGATGATAATGATATATAGTTCATACTGGTTTATATTGATTTTTAGGCTGTACTGCATCACATGTCTGTCAAAGTATTTACCCATTCTATTTTAATGGATCTTTTCCTGGTCAATTAACTTGCTGATTTAGAGACACTAAGGAAGCATGTAAGAGGAGTTGCTGTAATCCCAACAGGTATGAGGAGAATGATCATATTATGACATACTTCCAGATTGAGATTGATATGAACTGCCAGAGCCATGCTATGTCCTATAATAGGAAACATTCATAAGATTTTGAGCAGGATCAATAGATCTCTGATTGGTGAGAATGTGTAGCACTACAGCTGATTATTGCATATTCTTCTACTGTTGAAAACCTGCAATAGCTAGTGACAATACATTCATCTGGTTGATGAGAGATTCAAGCAAGCTATCATTTAAATTCCTTGAAGCTGAATCAGAAGAAGCAGGCAGTATAGAGAGGGTCACTTGAGGTCTTAGCACAGCTAGAGTAGATGGATTGAAGACAGATTGAGTAGGAGGCAGCTGAGTAGGTAGCATCATATAGGAATCCAGATCAGATATGATCATCTGGGCTATCTTTTCCTTGACTTCCTGAGATTCAGCTGTGACTTTACAAACCTTTGAAATCTTCCACTCAGATGGGTTGTTTTAGTTAAACTTAGCCTTGTAAAAAGCCTTCTTGTGAACTCCATCAGGTAGGCCTCATAAGAACAACTAGCAGGCAAGAGATTCCTGAATTTCATTTTAACTAATTAGTAGCTCAGTGATGGCATGGAATTAGCAGTAGAAAGTGAGAATGTCTCAGCTGAAAGATCATTTAAAATTAGATAGAACATTTAGATAGATTTAATTGTACATCTACTGATAAGTATCATTCTACTAGAACTCTAACATCAACCTAACCTTAACTTTCATTCAGATTTGCAGGTCCTTTATCAGCTGATCCACATGGCCTTACAGTTCCATGAAGTAATAATTATATAATACTGTCAAAACTTCATCCTCAGGAATATGGTGCAGCTTCAACACAGCATTGAACTGGTTGACAAACTGAGTGACATCCTTCCCATCAAAAGAGAGAGCTCTGAGGGATCCAAGAACCAGTATGAGCATGATAAGTTGCTGATAAATCATTCTACTTTCAGGAGGCAAGGCACTACTAGGTGTAGGCAGGCCTGATGAAGAATTAATAGAGCTGAACATCTTCTTACTGTTGATCTCAATTTTTAGTAGTAGAGCTGGTGCTTTTCCTGACTGAGTTCAATAATGTGCAATGGAGTCTGACTGAGTGTGCTTAGAAGGCATATATTAATAGAGAAATGAATAGACAAGTGGCTCTTATTTGCAAATGAGAAATAAGTTGATAATGGTAGTAATATCTGTGTCTTTTTACAGGTAGAGATTTAGGAACTCAAGGAAGAGAAGAAACTGCAAGATCTACTGTAGATTTTTCTTCTCACTAGAGTTTACATTTATTGAGGAATGACTTGATGATTTTAATAGTTCAGCAGGTCCATTCTTCAAAGTTTTCTTCTAGTGGTATTACTATTAGTGCAGTTACAAAGCTGCAGGTCTGCTCCAACTAAATGGGTCTATCACAAACTGAAATAAGAGAATTACATTGAGCAGCACACTCAACAAAAGAAAAGAAAAAAGAAGAAAAAAACTCAGCATAGTTATCTATATTAACATTGCCATCTGTTCATCCATTCATGTTTCTGATCATGCACACCAATGAAGCAGGGACAGGGTGTGTGTGTCAGGCAGCACTGAACAGGGCAGTGGCAAACATAAGAAAAGAATTGATATTAATGTCAAAGCAGAGGAATGTATTAGCAATCTATAGTACAAAACAACATAGTAATAGAATGATAAGGCAACACACAAAAGAAACAAAAGATCTATCTCAAAGAAGCATACACATGCATGAGAAAAAACACAAATGAACAGACAATATCTTGCAATGAAAGGAAAATATCTATCTTCATGGCTGTGCTTGGTAGTGAAAAGCCTCAGCAAAAAATTGATCTGACCTGACAGCAGATCCCCATCACAGTACTTTTAACATGCAAGCTACATGACTTGGCACATTAAAGTAGAGTAAAAAAAAATTTTTGTTAATGTAGTCCTCTAGTTGTAATGCTTCTCTGAGAAGAGCTTATTATAAAACTATTTAACTATCTTTAGTATCTCAATTTCTTTTATGATCTTATTACTCTTATTAATTCTAAACTTGACTATCCTATAGTTAGCTTCATATTTTACCCTTTAGTAGAATTATTTATTAGGCTTCTTATTGAGTAGTATGTACTTTACCAGCACATTATAAGAGTAACTATTATAATATTATTAGTTTAATTTTTTTACTTGTATAGTAACTATATATATCTATCTTTCTAATATTTCATTCATAATGCCTCAGCACTACTTTTTAATAAGGGTCACCCTTTTTCTTGCCACTACAAATCTTAAATGTTTTAATACCTATATTAACTGCCTTTTCTCTTTCTAAAGAGTTTATTATATTAGAATCTTATAGACCCCCCATTCAGTCAGCAGGTCTCTTAGTTTGAGTAATTATAGAGTCATGTAATGGGTGCACTCTGATAAGTGGATCATGTGAGCTATATACTAGAATTAAGATTATAATTACTAGAGAAAGAAAGGAAAAAGAAAAAAAAATTATGAGATCATACAATATAAATAGAAGGGAATTATGTAAGATTGAAGTAAATAAACATTCATATGAAAACCTAGTTGGAGGCATCTGATTGAGCAGTTGGAGATTAGGTAAAGTTCAGGCAAGCTATAAATATAAAGTATAAGGGCATAGCCCTTTACATTATCCCCCCCTATTTGGTTTTAGAGGGTAGGCAGGAGGGTTCAGAGAATTAGGTGTAATATGATGTGAGTAGAGTCTCATTAGGTAGATACAGTTCTTTATAATGAGTAAGTACAGTGATGTCCTACAGAATAGAGGTTAGTTTTCATGAAGAGGCCTCATATCTAAGCTACTTCACCAGATACTAGAATCCTTATTCATAGTGATAGTAGTTAAGAATGGCTTTAATCTTATATTCTATCTCATTATCTTCCTCAATGATGCTAGGCAGATGTCAGTTAGTGATCTCTTATAAGAAGAATGAGTTAGTAGAGGCCTTATAGAGTAGATTCATGTAAAACACATTATAGATTCTAAGTAATATATTAAGGTGGTAGTTATAATTTCTCAGAACTTCAATGATGATATACTTAGTATATTAATAGTTAAGTATATAAGATAGATAATTAGTTGTAATATTTCAGAGGTCTAGCTAGATCTTATCATCTATCTTATAGTGTTTAGTAGGATTTTAGTAGGTATTTACATGATTCTATTAGTTCTACTGAGCACTGACCATGAAGGATTCAGCCCACTTGCAGGCTTACTGGAGTTTCAAGATAATGATGTCTACAATTTGAATTAAACTGCAGGGTGAAGTAGAAGGTTTAGGTGATTCAGTAAGATTAAGGATTTTGAGGTTATAACTATATGAGAGGAAAAATAGGCTGATATCAATACTGACAGTATTATAACCATTAATTGCAAGTTTAGCATGCAGGAGGAGTTCATTTTAGTCATCCTAAATATATAAATAGAACTTTTGAAGATAGTTCTTAGTTATCTGAATCATACATTTAGTGCTACTATCAGTTTTAGAGTGATAGGTAGTCAAGAGGTATTAGGAGATCTTAAGAAGCTAGTAGATTTAAGTTCAGATAGCTCTAATGAACTGGATTTCATAATTTAAGATAATTATATGGGGTAGATCATACTGATAATAAAATGAACTTCAGAGGAAGACTTTAACTACTATAGGTATATCTATCTTCATATAGAGTTTGAGGATAACATCTTTACTGAGATGATTAATAATGATAAGGATATTCTTACAGCTGTTACTCATGAAAAGGTCTACTATGAAATTAATGATAATATTATACCAGACATATTTAGAGATTAGAAGAAATTTAAGTAAACCTTAATAGTGATCCTGCTAGGTGATGATGGATCAGCAGATGTTGCAGTTCTGAGTAAACTATTAAATACTCTAAGATATATTAGACTAATAGAAATCTTAGAATAAAATTTAATAGAGCATTTTATGATCTGAATGGCTAGTCATCAGAGAATTATAAGTTTCTTGCATGATTTAGGTGTGTAATAGTTCTGAATCAGGAACCTATCACCTCCCCTGAAAGTATAGTTAGGAGTTAGGATCTATAGAGCATTTAATGATATCAATATGAGCTTAGAGTTCAAGCAGAAAATAACAAGCTTTATCTTAAATAACCTAAGTCATCATCTGAAGGTATTCATTAGAGGTGGCAGTAGTATTCCAGAGTCCCTAGAGTAAGAATAAGATGGTTACAATTAGCAGGGTAATAAATAAGACATGTATTACTCTATATGGCATTACTTTGAATTCTTTGAGAATTTATGGATCTAGTAGTCTCTATTCATAGTTTATTCAGTAGGCATTGGAGTCCTCAGAAGGCATATTCTATTCATGTTGAAAAAGGACATCAGCCATGAAGTTCTCTGTACCAGAATAGTAATGAATTGTAAAATGAAAGTAGCTAAGAAATTCAGCCTAGTACATCTAGCATTTAGAGAGTTTATAGGTTATTATGAAATATTAAAGATTCTTATGATCTATAATGATTTTAAAGTCTTTCATACTGTAGAGTTTGAAGTTCTATTCCTCTAGATATTAGATGATAGCAAGGAGTTTCTTATCATAGATCTCATAATTAACTTTAGCAGGATTAAGCTTCTTGGACATGAATGTACAGGGTTGTAGAACACCTTTATTATTCTATTACATGAGAGTACTATTTGTGATGTAACTGGAAGAGTCTGTTTTAACCATTATTAAGTAGTTAGAATTAAATGTGATGAGCATCAGAATGAAGATGAATATCTACTTAAGATGCATGAATGTCTTGTCTGCTTCCTTAGACTATTAAAACTGCTAGTCTTTATGTGTGAGGTCAGTCAGTGATTAAATGATATCAGAAAAATCTTGAATGAAGTGTCAGTAGAAATTTGTGAATTTTAGGAAGTCTCACACATCTTTTATAGTTGTAGGGGCCTTCTATTTAAGAATAGTAGTAATCTTCTTGGGGTCCATATGAACTCCCTTTTCTGTCTCTATGATGAAGCTGAGGTAGATTGTCTCTTAAACTTTAAAGGTAGATTTATTAATATCAATTAGAAGATTATGTTTGTAGAGACAGATGAGGACTTTTTAGACATACTCTTAATATTACTTATGAGATCTGTCAGTAAAGATGAGGATGTCATTAAGATAGATAGAAGTAAATTCATCTAAATAGTCTTATAAGGCCTAGTTAATGTATTTCTGGAAGGTATTCAGAGCATTTATGAGACTAAAGAGGGTAACTATCCATTTAAATAGATTATATCTCATGTGAAAGATAGTTAGCTATTTATCTCCTTCTACAATTTAGATCTTATAGAATATAAAAATGATATTTAGCTTTATGAATTACTTAGCTCAGCTGATTCATTTAAGAGTCTTATTGATTAACAGTAATGGGTAATAATCTTTTCAGATGAGGCAGTTGAGGCCTTAATAGTTGACATAGAACTAAAGGCCTCTACCTGGCTTTTTCATGAAGAGTATGGGTATGCCTGTAGGTAAATTACTAACTTAAATGAAACCCTTATCTAGAAGGTCATTAAGGGTCTTATAGAGCACAAGTAGTTTATTATACAATATATTATATAGTAGTTTCTAGGGTAGCTGAGAGTTTTTATCATTTATCTTCTCAAGTTTAATATGATGATTATATATATCATGGAATGGCAGAAGCTTCTCAGCAGCCTTATAATTAAAAACATTAAGGAATTTATGGTATTATAGAGGGAGAACTGTTATAAGGTCAGTCTTCAGCTTCTTAGAGAGTTGTAAGAGGGCCTTCTCTATATTAGTCATACTAGTAGTGAAGATTTCAATGGGAGGTTAGGACTTGAATTTCTAATTGTAGCTTTAAAGAAGGTCATAGGTGTTAGTAGAGATTTAGTAAAGGTTAGTAGTCTTATAAATATCTTTTTTAGAGATGTAGATGCCTCCAGGAAATACAACACATTAATTATGAGTATTAATGAGGACTTGATGTTCAGATAGCTATAATAGGCCTAGCATGAAGTTGTATAGAAGATTCTTAATCTCATATATATAGATATTTTCTCAGAGAAATCTACTAATATTAACATTAAGCTTCACTATATTTTATACAAAGCTGCCTGTATCACCATTAACACCTTCAATCTTTCAGGGATTGATTAGGATATACAGAAGATTATAATAGTTAATCATATGAGAGTAAATTATTAAATAGTAATAGCAACTACTATTCATTATAGTATTCATATTAAAAGAATGATTAATTATGGTAGATACAAAAATTACTAGAATAATCATTTTCTTCTCAAAAATCTTCCTATCTAACTCTAGGAGCTTCTACTTGCAATTTTATGCAAAAGCTAGTCTTTTTCTAAGTCTAACTTGATGTCTTTGAAGTCTTCCTCCTCTTTGGGCTTGATTTGTATGTTTACAGACTATATAGATAGTTTCAGGGGAATATGGGTTCTACAGCAGTTAGTAGCTCTATGCCCAGGTTTGTTACAGTTAATGTAGACACCTCAGGCATGGTAATTAATAATAGTGGTAGTAGTTATATTCAGAATGTAAAATGCATTCACATGAGTAAGCTCTGTAGGTATCCAGTTCATAGCATTTAGATCCTTCAGTAGAGAGGTCTTGGGAAAGGCCTCCCCAGAGGTAATAGAAACATCATTATAGATTTAACTCTAAATGGTCTTAATCTCAGATAGGTTGTTCTCTATGTTATAGAGCTTCATATAATATTTGAGATACATGGGAGGTTTAATGGAGATGATAGTCTATTATAGAAGTTTGAACTTAATAACCTTTTTGAGTAAGGTCTTCTTAATAGTATCATCCTATAGCTGGCTGCTGGCTTCCAGAATCTTCTAATTAAATCTTAGAAGAAAGATAGAGAGTAGATTAGTTTTCTAATGAATACTGTGCAGCCAGGTCAGGGCTTTCTGGGCCACTGAAGGGTTGGAGAAAAGGATGTCAAGCTAATTAAGAATGACATCAGGGATTATAGGAATAAGTTTAGCATTGACCTTCATCTAAGGGTAGAATCAGGTGATAATAGTGCCAGAGAGTTGGGTATAAATGTATTAGACCTGGTCAGCAGGAGATCTAATTGTAAGACTATTCAAAGTAATTTTAGCCTTCACACTAAGGCATCAGGCAGAGTATTCAGAGACTTATTTGCCCATGAATTTCTTAAGGGTGGTGAGCCTTTCTTTTGAGTGTCTCAGGAAGTCCTCAAAAGAAGTAATTGAGTAAGTAGGAATCAGAATAGAAGCTAGAGTTAGTATGAGTATATAATTTTATTTAGTAATGAGATCAATCTTATTTATGAGCTATTAAATGAAGTTTCAGAATTCAGCATCAGAGCCCTGAGAAGAGGTGCTGTCTTCATATGGAGGGTCCATGTTTATAATGGATTTAAAGGATTATTTGGATTTGAAGAGTTTGGAGGATTTGGAAAGTTCAGAGGAAAATCTCATGAGATATTAATATAGACTGTTAGGGCTTTAGGGCCTTTTGCTGACATGTCATCCAGTGGAGCTGAGCTGGGTGAGTTGTATTTCAGATTTTGAAAGAGTTTACTGTATGCACAGGTTGTATTTAGAAGAATCTACTATATGTATGAATTATATTTAGAGGGTGAATATAATGAGGATCTTTAAGAAGAGATCAAGCTAGTGATTACAAAATGTAATGAGCATACTCCAATAAGTGGATCATATAAGCTATATGCTAGAATCAAAATTATAATTACTAGAGAAAGGAAGGAAAAAGGAAAAGGAATTATGAGATCATATGATATAAATAGAAGGGAATTATGTGAGGTTAGAGTAAATAAATATTCATATGAAGGCCTGGTTGGAGGTATCTAATTGAGTAGTTAGAGATTGGGTGAAGTTCAGGTGAGCTATAGATATAGAGTATAAGAGTGTAGCTCTTCACAAGTCATCTAATAAAAATTTCTCATTCTGAAAGACTTCAATGTATTCATCCTTAGATGCTACTAGCCCTTTTTCCTATTTATTACCACTGGGATTTTCAGAGTTAGAGTTATTATATGATGATTTATATCTAATTCTAAGAGAAAGATGTTATTATTTATTACATTCATCTCTCAGTTCTCTCTCAGGTAGATCCTATTTATTCTTAACTTCAGTTAACTCTATCAGTAGAATATATAGTTCTATGTCAGTAGATGCTATTATTATTAGCAGTTAATCATATTATAAGAAGAGCTACTAGTAGTAATGAGAGTTCTCATATTCTCTAGCTAATTCCTTCTAGGGGCTTTATAGGCATAGTGATCAATAGGTTCCTCAGTGAGGTTTTAATTGCCTCTAACTATATTTCATTTCTACTTATATTAATTCATCTCTTAGGGGGTTTCCCTCAGCCAAGATGTCTTCATATTTAAATCCACAGGAGTATAGACATTACTAATTACTAGAGGTCTGCCTCTGAACTTCACCTTACATATCAAAACCCAGCTACTGAAATCTCTTATTAGTATATAGGAGAAACCTCCTGTTGAATTTGCCTCCTCTTCTGCCAGCTATTAGATGATTTTCAGATTTATAATCATTATAACATCTCTGCTTTCCAGGCCATCATGAGCTTCCACTAAGATCAGTGAGAATATAAATGCTAAATTACTAATACTATCTCTATTAATCTTAGTCTCTTAGATTAGAATAACATTCACATTCTAAATCTACATAGCATTATATAGTTGTCTAAACTAGGTGGGGTCTAAAATTAACTGTACATTTAAAGAAATAATATGTATAAAACTTATTAAATAATGATCTTTATTAGGGGGTCATTCAGAAGGCTGATCCTAGATTCAGCAGGAAGTTTTACTACTTAAAGTAATGAGTATTATATATTTAAGTGAGATAGAGAGATCTCATTGCATACTTTGCACTTCTCTTCAAGTAAGTTTACTACCTATAACTTAACTTGAAAGTGCCAGCCTCCCTTCATGTACATCAGGCCAATATTAACCAAAAAGAAACTAATGCCAGGCAATTTTGAAAAGATAAAAATATAAATGCCTCTTAGAATGCCTCTTAACTCCTACTGACCCATTCAAAATAATATCTCTATTCTTTACATATATTTCTCCTCTATCATTATCACTGTCATCTCTAGTGGAGATGCCCTCTCAATATTTAATTGAGTCATAAACACTGTACTTCCTTCAGATCAGTAGATATAAATTAGAATCTTATAGCTCTAAATATTTAGAGGATGAGAGACTACTTCTAACTCTACTTTCTATATTATTTCCATTAAATCATACTTAATCATCTAACTCTTTCAGCTAGTGTGTAGGCACATTATTCCCACCTCCTTCTTTATGGGATCTAGTAAGGGTTTAGCCATGATGATCTGAATGATGTCCATAAATTTAACTTTATCCTCTGAGTATAACTCTATTAGTAGTTAGAGGAAAAGTTAATATTCTCTACTAAAGGCTAAAGCACATATTAGGTTTTAGACTCTCATCAGGATCCTCTGGAGCTTACTGGTCCCTCAGTTAGAGGGGTCCCATACTAGCACAGGATATTATTTAGAAGTCAGACTTCCTTAATTTTTTTAATATAAGAGTATTAATTGATCAAAATTTAGTTCTACTATCTACTCTACTTATTTGAGTTTCAGCCTGCTCCCTCTTCTTGACTCATCTTTTTTAGGCTGAGCTCTATATTATTAGTGACCCATCTCTAGTTATTTAGAAGGTAAAGGTTCCCTTTTTAAGGTCAGTAGGACCTCTAAAGATACTAATCTCAGTTAGAGTATCTAATTCTATCATTCTATTTATATCTCTATCTGTTTTTTTCTTATTCTCTTTTCCCACTATCATCTTCATATTTAGTTAAATGATTGAGGAAGAGGTGCCCAGCCTCATCAGCAAGTTTATTATTATTAAGGATGAAGTTTAAGTAAACTTTTATTCTGAGTCATTAGAATTAAGAGTTAAAATCAGAATCTCTTGATCATTATTGAGTTGAATTGAGTATATATAGGATTAGTATTCTTATAGACCATAGAATTAATAAGATTAGAGTAACTATTCTCTATTTATACTTACTTCTAGAACTTTAGTAGCTCTCTTCCTCTTACTATTTACTTTTTTAGCCTTTTTCATCTCATTCTACTTTTTTTTTCTCTTCTTTCTTTTTTCCTCTTCAGCCACCTCATCAGTCCAACTTTTAATAGTAAGATTAAGAAAAGAGAAGAAACAGTTTGAAACTTAAAGCTATATTATACTATTTAACTTACTCTAAATATTTTACTCTGAGTAGCTGTCTATCTCTAGTCTGTCATCTATTTTAGTAGTTAGAGGCTCAGGGAGCTGAGGGGGTTCCAGGAATTCTTTTGAGAATATATTAGATAATATTAGTATCTAAATGTTTATTAGAATCAGAGGATTCCCCAGTAGATACTTTATGCTACTTATATCTATAGCTGATGTATTAGTTCTAGATCCCAGCTTCTCTTTATTAAGGTAGTTTCACTATATGAGGGTTCTTAGCCTGCCTCACCATTAAAATGCAGACTAGTAATGAATAAAATTTAGTGATACTTAGATATATTACTATCTAATAAAGATGCCAGTTTTTATTAGTATAACCTTTTGTCTTGATAGCTGCTGCATTATGACCTTAAGAGCTGACTAGCAGAGTGTAAATCAAGTTTTCACCTGTTAGAGCCACCATATTAAGGCATTGTACTTGTGCTTGGGTATCCCAATGTGTGTCAACATGTTGCTCAGAAGGCCCCAGAAGGATTCACAGAACTTGTGCTAGGTAGCAGGTAGTGTAGCAGATGTTTGAATGTGTAGTTGGATTGATTATATGCCTGAGAGATGTCCAAAATCCTCTCCTGGGCGCCCAGCTCAAGATTCTTGTCATTTTCCTGTCCAAACAAATATTGGTTAACATTCTCAAGCGGCTTCCCCGCATGCTAATATTATTTTTGCGCTCTGAGTCGGCCATAATGGGCCTTCCTTTGGGCTCAAAAGCCGGCATGCACAATGTCCTTGTTCTTGCAGAAGTACTTCATGCCGGTGGACAAGATGAGTGTCAATCCCTCGGATGTTTCGTCAGTGACTTGATACTCATAAACAAGTGATGCTCTATCCGGGGAAGAGGCTTGTTATCGGCATTCTGCAGGGGGTGAGCCAGTTCGCCCATCGGCTTTGGCAGCACGCCTCGGGTAGCTATCCCAGCTGCAGGACAAACGTGGATGGCTTCTGGTTGGGGCCGGCCATGCAGGCAGTATGAAAGCCATGCATCAGACAGCCGAAGTTGGCATTGGGAGATGAAGTTGAAGTCGAAATGGAATATCTCGGTGGTTGGAGTTGGAGTTACTCGCCCGGCCAACCCTAATTGCCTAAAGCGGCCAAGCCCTAACTAAATACAAACACGCCAAACGCCAGACGCGTTCCATCTTCTTTTTCTCTCAACCTCAACTCTCCACCACCACCCAGCACGACGATGCGCACTGTCGCTGCAGCCCGCTGTGTTTACCGGGAACTGCCTGTGTTGAGTCTGGCAGTGTAGACTGCTGCCCGTTTTTCTGCACCATGGACCGCTACGCACGGGGCTCGCCGGGCGCTGCTGGCAAGTTTCAGGGGAGGACTCCAAACAAACAACAGGACGAGCTGGCCGGCTCCTTTAACCGTCTTTCTCTTGCGACAAAAAATGTAGCTGCCGGACCGTCCTCCTCTCCATCGGCCTCCCCCTACCAGTCCCCTTCTCGGTCCTTTGACAGGAACTCTCGCCATGATTCCCCTTCTAGGGCTTTCGCCCACCATCCAGGCCCCAGAAAAACACCCAGCACTAGTTCCTTAAGAGAGGAGAGAAGGGGGTCGGTTCCCTCTCTACAGAAGAGAGCCTCAGTCAGCTCATTGCGGTCGGTACAAAACTACAGTAGCAGCGGCGTTGCTCCTCCACGATCCCTCTCGAGACGGTCTTCCTCCAACTTGCTCTCTGCGACGGCGGCCAGTATGGGCCCCAAATCACCTCTCATGGGTCCAGATTCACCCGTCCCACCGCCCCCTCCAACGGCGTCGTCGATAGCCCAAGAACATTTTAAGAGTGAGATGGCTTTACACCAGACTGGAGACCTACAATCCAAAACTCTGGTTGTTATACAAGATTTGTGTTACGGCCATCGCTTTTCCCGTCCAAGAACCTCGAAAGCGGGTCTGGAGCAGATTGTAGAACGCCCTGAGCGTTTACTTGCCAGTGTACTGGGTGTATCGGCTGCCTATGTTCGAATGGGAAGACGATACGAGGATGGCCCATTTGCTCCACACCCGGATCTAGACCTTCGAACGCTGCCTGTGCCCCCATTTCAGGTCCGAAAAACGACACGAACCATGCCGTTGAATTCACCTGCAGTTACCCATGTTCACGGGTCGAAGTGGATGGACGAATTAAAGGTTATGTGCGATTCTGCAGAGTCCCGGTTGGCAATGAATGGTAAAGAACTTGTTCGCCCAAGCAGTTCGGGGAAGGATGGCAACTCGAATACCACCCCTAAACTACATGAAGGGGATTTGTACCTATGTGCTGAATCTTTGAACGCATTCGAAGGCGCATTGGGAGGCGTTTGCGAAGCAGTCGACTCTGTTTTCGTACCTGGAGCTATCTCTCGTGCATTTGTGGCCATCCGGCCTCCTGGACACCACTGCTCATCGGATTATCCATCCGGATTCTGCTGGCTGAACAATGTTCATGTGGGGATTGCACATGCTGCGATGTCTCACGGCCTCACCCACGCCGCAATTATCGATTTCGATCTACACCACGGAGACGGATCCCAGGATATTGCTTGGGAACAAAACAGGAAGGCAAAGGGGGCAGCTAAGAATGCTCCCCATTACAAGAAAACGTCGGTTGGATACTTCAGCTTACACGATATCAACTCTTATCCATGCGAGGCCGGTGATGCGACAAAGGTTCGGAATGCTAGTGTTTGTATTGACAATGCTCACGGACAATCTATTTGGAACGTACATTTGGAGCCTTGGAAGACTGCCTCCGACTTTTGGGAACTATACAACACCAAGTACTCTATCCTAATAGAAAAAGCTCGGATGTTTCTTAGGTCCCATACACAGCGTCTGATCAATACCCCAAATTCACCTCCACCAAAAGCAGCCATCTTCATATCTGCCGGTTTTGATGCCAGCGAATGGGAGGGAATTGGCATGCAACGACACAAGGTTAATGTGCCCACAGATTTCTATGCTCGTTTCACGACAGATATTGTGCGCTTAGCTGAAGAAGAAGGCCTCGGGGTTGATGGTAGAGTCATAAGTGTACTGGAAGGGGGCTATACTGATAGGGCTCTTATGAGCGGAGTTATTAGCCATTTGTCTGCGCTCTCAGATTGTTTCTCCTCCGAAGATGACCATCACAGCAACCGCCTCGCATCCGAGATGTTTGGTCGTCTTGGACTAAGTGACGTTCCCGAGAAAACGTCAGGCGAAGAAAACCGTGCAACATTTGACACCGAATGGTGGAAACCTCATTTCCTGGAAGAATTGGAGTTGCTTGCCCATGCACCACCCCCTCCACCACCACGAAAGCAGCGTGAAAAAGGCCCACCAACATACTCATCTCCCACTCAAGCATCGGTGGCTAAAATTGTGGTTGCTCCTCGTGATCGGAGATCCCTATCCTCCCAGTTCAGCGCTAGTGATGGAGGGTATCTTTCCCCTCCACATCCTCCGGTTGACTGGGCAACTGCTGCATTCGAATTATCAAAAATCCTAATTCCAACCGATCGTCGGACCGTCAGCTGCCAGCATGCAGAACTCAAAGCCGAATCGGCACGATCCCGACGAGACCGCCATTCTATTTCATCCACATCTAATTCTTCTGAATTACAAATAGTTGGTGACCAGAAACGTATGCAACTCCGAGAGAGAAAGCCAAAAGCCCCTTCTCCAGAATTCCAGACTCCTCGACAGCCGTCAAGAGCTACTCGACGAACTACTATTGCATCTATCAGCGACTTACCTGATCCTTCTGAGGTTGAGCCGGCCGAGGTTACCAACGAGAATTTCAAACAACCTGTTTCCAGAACCTCGAGAAGGGTGAGTGTATCGTCGACGGCAGCATCGATCATTGGTTTAGGTCCTGGGGGAGTCCCCTCATCCCCGTCCTCAAATGCGAGCAGCGGTCGAGTTCTTCCATCACGACCAGAATCTTCTAATGGGGCATCTGGAGATTCGCTCAACGTTAAAAAATACCGGGCCTCCAGCACGAATAAAACAGCCACAGCAGGTCTCCGATCTAGCCCTCGGAAAGCAGCCGCGACCAGCCAAAATATTAGCTCTAGACCCATTCCCGGAAGATCCGCGAGTGCCGCCCCAATCCCTCCATCTCGTTCCTCATCCATAAACAACACAGATACGGACCGAGACGTCAATAGCCTCTCTGCAGGTATCAAAAAGCTAAGCATCAAACTAAAAGTTCCTAGCCCTGAAGAACATGCAGCTAGAGAAGAGGAGCGCCGCAAAGTTATATCTGCCAAGACATCCAGAAGACCTCAGAGTTCGAAAAGCAATAAATCAAGCATCATGCAGCCAAGCGGGAGGGCATCACGGCCCGGAACTTCGTCTGGTCAGCCCGTTGATAGCTCCGATCCGATTAAACAGGAAACGACGCTGCCCGCCCCAGCCATCGGCAGCGACCTTGAACCTATGCCTCCACAGTTAACCTCTCCACCACTTTCGGCTAATTCAAGTGGTGGCGCGGCGGGATGGCCATCAGAGTCAGTACGGCGAGCCATGGAGACATTTGAAGAGCCTTCCAAGAACCTGATTCCTGGCATCAAAGAGGAGCCATCGACGTCTCATATGTCACCTCCGCTTACGCCACAGTCTCTGGATAGCTCAGGGCACCCCCGAATTATGGTGAAGCCGCCTACATCAGCATACCACAATACTGCCAAACTCCCTGTTTTCACATCCACCTCAGCCATTCCTTTTGCTTCTCCTGAGCGGTCTTCCAGTGCTCCTGGTTCACGCTAGGAAGAATTCTCGACGGTGAAGAAGGGGCTTCTGCCCTACTATTCCCTACCTAATATATTTCACTCCATTTTAGCCGCTTAACGCGACCATCCTTCTGCACAGTTTCTATTACCCAGCTTATTTACCGTGCTTCTCATTCTCGCTGCCCTAATCTCCAGTCTTCGCCGTTTTCTCTTTTTTTTTTTTTTCTTTCTCGTTTAATACCCACCTTGTAATTGTTTGATATACCCCACACAGCATGTACCGCACTGTATGCCCTCCTATTTGTTTTGAAAAAGAAAGGAAAGGGAATGGAACTACACCGGCCTTGTTTTTGCTTTTGTACTGTACCACTGTAACCACCATGGAAGGGCGTTCTAGTTTTGATCGATCTATCTGGAGCAGCTGTACGATGTTGAAGTCTGGTCGGTTGTTATTTTGCCTGTTGTCGACTTTCTTGACCGGCATCTACAGATAATAGGGTGCTCTTATATTTTATTCATTTTTTGGCGGGGTTTGCCGGCATTTCCAGGATGGGTGGACGTATTTATAGTGTTTGCTTTCATCATGTACAGAGTACCTAATAATATCAGCCTATCTATTGTTTCGCATTCTCCCAATCCTTCTCTGAATGTCCCCCTTTTCCATTGCCGAACCCCGGATCACGTGCCACTTACGTAATCCGGCTCTGGCGCGGGCTAGAACCTTCTCGTCCATCTCCAACTTTCGATCTCTCTCAACCTCCCCTCGATGACCAACGCTGGCCGTCGGGGTTGCGCAGCGGTTTGCCAGCTCTTGCAACGCCGAATACTCCCCTGATTGGTAATATACTTGCTTCAGCTAGGACCCCCATTACATACCACCGTCTTTCCTCGCATAAAACCCCCTCTGCGCTACACCCCCGCCGTCATGGCTCCCTCCTCGTTCTCAACAGGCACACCCGCCCAGTCGCAAGACCAGTCCTCCTTCACCCAGATGGCACCCGAACACGACCTTGAGTCCATAGGCCGGCACTGCCAATTCGCCTACTGCCACCAACTCGACTTCCTCCCCTTCCGCTGCGAGTCCTGCAAAGGAACCTTCTGCCTCGACCACCGGACAGAGACCGCTCACAAATGCACACACGCCGGCGAATGGGCCGCCGCACGACGAAAAAACTCCGTCGGCGGCCCCAATAGCAGCAGCATGATCTCCTCCCTCCCCCCCGCCAAACCAACCATCTACAACTCCTCCCAATGCGCCGAGCCAACCTGCAAAACCCTCATCCACACCCTCCAAAACACAGGCGTCCACTGCCCAGAATGCAACAGGCAATACTGCCTCAAACACCGGTTACGCGAAGACCATGACTGTGCGAATCTCACCCCCCTCGGCGCGCGGCCAGCCCGCCAAGGCCCTTCGCAGGCCGACAAGGCGCGTTCGGCATTCGCTCGTCTGCGCACCTGGGGCAAGGATAAATCGTCCAACGTCGCCGCGAACCTAACCCCGAAGCCGAAACCGAACAGCGCGGCCGCGCGCATGACGAGGCTGGCGGCGCTCAAGAAGTCGGCAAAGGGCGACTCAAACCTCGCGCTGCAGAAGCGGTTTTATCTCCATGTGGAAGCGTCGGCTGATACGACTACGGCCAAGTACCCGGCCGGGGAGTTTTATTTTGATTCCGCGTGGAGTGTTGGGAAGGTGTTGGATGATGCGGCGCGGAGGCTGCAGGTGCAGAATGTGAATAATCGGGTTGGTGGTGAGGAGCAGAAGTTGAGGATTTTTCATGTTGAGGGGGGACGGCTGTTGGAGTTTTCAGAGAAGATTGGGGCAGGAGGGGTGGCGCAGGGGGATACGATTGTGTTGTTGAGGGGCGTCGGGCCCCCGCCGGATCTTGCTGAGAAGTGACTTTATATATAGTTTTGGATGGTGGGTTGGCTGCTTTTGGCTTGCGTTTGTTCTCTACATGACTTTCGGATTTGGCCTATTGGGCTATATTGGTTTTTTGGTTCATGACTGCTACATCGTGTTTTATTAGAGCTACATTCAGTTCCCCTCTCGCATGTTTCTAACGACTACCCCATTTGACGGCAGCATGAGGTGTTTTGGCGCTCTTTGCTTTCAATCATGGCTTCAATTCCAATGCAAGATTGATATATAGATGTTGCTCCTGGATTTCTGTCCCCTAAAGGGGTCTTATTCTTTTTCCAAAGACAGCGCCACATAGCTTCTATTATTATAGAAATGTATTGCATTCAACCAAGGAGAATGTTCTTCATACAAGCCATCTATGTAAAATGCCAGATAGCTGACAACACTCTTCATACACTCATCTTCATCTTAATCCCCTTATGCGGCTTATACCCAACGACCTCAAACTCCTCCTCCCGCCAGCCATCCATAACCCCACTCCCCCGATCACCCCTCTTAATCACCAGCTCCGGAAACTCCACCGGCTCCCTCGTCAACTGCTCCTGCAGCGCCTCGATATGGTCCAAATACACATGCGCATCGCCCATGGTATGTATCAGGGTTCCAGGATTCAAATCCGCCGCGTGTGCCAGCATATGCGTCAGCAGCGCGTACGAGGCGATGTTAAACGGCACCCCAAGCCCCATGTCACAGGAGCGCTGGTAGAGTTGGCACGATAGTGTAGCCTTCTTCTTCTCTCCACCACCCCCCATCTCCGCATCCGCATCCGCGCCAGGAAACGAAACATAAAACTGCGCAAACATATGACACGGCGGCAGCGCCATCTTCTTCAAATCCGCCGGATTCCACGCACTCAAAATAATCCTCCGGTCATACGGCGTTTCCTTCAACTTCCGCACCACATCCGCGATCTGATCAACCCCCTGTCCCGTATAATCCGTCTGCGCATCGACGTACTCGGCGCCAAAATGGCGCCACTGGAACCCGTACACGGGGCCCAGGTCGCCTACGGCGCGGTGTGAGAGGCCGACGCTGTCGAGGAACTCGCGGGAGCCGTTTCCGTCCCAGATTTTGATGCCGGCGGCGCTGAGGGGGAGGGAGGAGGTGGTGCCGGCGATGAACCAGAGGAGTTCGCCGAGGACGGCGCGGAGGAAGACGCGTTTGGTGGTTAGGAGGGGGAGGAGGGGGGTGGGGGTGGAGGGGTTGGAGGGGTTGGGTTTTGAGAGGGAGAAGCGCAGTTGGGGGGGTGCGAAGAGGGAGCGGGTGCCGGTGCCGGTGCGGTCGGGGCGGTGTTCGCCGGTTGTTATTATGGTGCGGATTAGGTTGAGATATTGGTGTTCTTCGTGCGAGGGGTTGTGGGGGGGTGAGGGGGAGGGGGAGGCGGTAGCTGGTGTTGGGGTGTTTAGAGCGTCGTTTGGTTGGGGGGTTTGTGAGGCAGTGAGGGTTTCGGATTGTTCGTTTGAGGGCGCCATGATTGAGTCGTTGAGGTGTGGTTATTGGCAGTTGGCGTGGTTGGTGAGATTTGGAGATTTTGTCGATTGAGATGTCGTTATCAATCTATTTTGCGGCGCGTTTAAGTTGGTTTGACGCGTCGCGAAAACCACGTGACTTGCATATAATCCGATAGGAGGTTTTGATAAGGAGACGGAGAAGACTCTCTTCTGTGCATATTGGAATTCCTCCAATATAAATAATAAATTCTCGGGTCTAATAAAAACACAATGTATCTATATACCAGCACAATGCAACGCCATCCCAATGCATCCGGATACAGGCCTCTTAACTCCAATGCTCTTCCTGGATTAAAAACCTCTATTGGGGAGCCAATAAATCGACCCCAACGCCTCGCAAAGCCGTAACGGCCCATTGGGGAATATTCGCGCGATCGCCGTACATCTTCCTAAAGAACTCATGAAGGAACGCGGGGAACCTGTCCTCGATGATTGCCTGTCGTACCGAACCCATCATTGAGAGCATATAGTAGACATTATGCATGGTGAGCCTGCGATGGACTCTGTTAGCTACACACCTTCTACCTGGATGCAGTGAGTATAACGGCTAGGCACTTACAAATGCGCGCCCACCGTTTCTTTAGCGGCGAGATGGTGAATATACGCTCTAGAAACCTCAAGTCCTCCCTCGGCTTTGGATCGGCAGCATATGCACTGGCAGCCCTCCTCGATGGGGCCGAAGTCGCTTGCATAGGATGCGTTTCGGAGGTTTAGTGTACCGTTTGCGGTGACGGCATTTCCAAAGCGCTTCACAAGGTTAGTATTTGGCGTGTGTCGAGGGGAGGACTAGAAACTTACGGCAGTTCGTGTTGGCCATACGCAGTCAAACATGTCAGCACCCAGGGCAACTGCCACGACCAGATCCTCGGGGTAACCCTAAAAACTATTAGTGACCAATTCACCAGCTCTGTCTAAAGGGTAACTTACCACTCCCATGACGTATCTTGGCTTCTTCTCCGGTAGCAAGCCCGTGCATGTTTTCACCCTGTTCAAAGTCAGTCAGTAATAGTTCCTACGCAGGAGCAGGCGTATATCAGCAAGTCACTAACACTTTGCAGAACTCATCTTTCGCCTCACCACCAGACAATCCGCCAATAGCAATTCCAGGGGTATCTCGCGCGACCATCTCCTCACAGCATTGCTTGCGCAGTTCCAGGTCAAGCCCGCCCTGGATGATGCAGAATAGATTTTGTCTCTCGGGATACTTGTGAGCGTCAATGCACCGGTCAAGCCACCGTACGGATCGTTCCATAGCCTCTTTTATTCTTGCGTGGTCTGGAGAGGTCGTCGCTATAACATCGTCTAGTTGCATGATGATATCGGAGCCAATGGAATTTTGCAAGGAGATGGAATGTTCGGGGGTGAGAAGCCTATTTGATAACATGTCAGATTCAGATATTTCAGACATCAGGATCTTGAAACATAGGAGTAACAACTCACATAGGCGTTCCGTCATGCGGACTCAGAAACCGTACTCCCTCTTCCGTAACTTGTGCAAGCTTCAGCAAAGAAACCATTTGGAACCTAGTAACCGCATTTGCATCAGTATTAGCTTCTGCTCAATCGAAACAACAGCAGCTCCCCCCTCCCAATCAATGAGTATCCCAACACCCATGTGTACCCCCCGAAAGACAAACAAATATCCAAAACCACCCCCGATAAAACAAAATACGCAAACTCACCCTCCACTATCCGTCAAAATATTCCCATTCCACCCTTGAAACACATGTGCCCCACCAACCTCGTCCAGCACAGCCTGCCCTGGCTTCAAGCCCAGATGATACGTATTATTCAGACACAGCTTGCATCCGGTCTGCGCGAGCTGGTCGGGAGTCAATCCTTTCAGCGAGGCTTGCGTAGCGACCGGCATAAATATGGGTAACTTGACGGGGCCATGGGGGAGGGTCAGGGTGCTGGCGCGCGCTTTTGTAGTCTGTTAAAAGGCGGGTTAGAAAAGTTTACGAAACAAAATGCGGGGAAGCTGTAGAAAGTTTTGGGACCCCGGGAACAAGAGATCGCAGAGACTTACGGAGCAGTGTGCTTCGAGATCAAAGGTCAAGGCTGAGGGCATCGATCTCCTCGCCGTGGGTAGTGAATCTACGGCTGGAGACATGGCGGCGGAGCTGTGGACGAAGGCTTCCCCGCTAGATCGCGATATTCTCGAGCGCGGCCAGGCACGGAATGGGAGCGGGGATAGAACCAGAGGCAATGAGTGGAGGCGGCTTGCGAAGCCAGTAAGCGACATGGGATTGAACGAAAGTGATGGAAAGGAAGCCAGGAAAGCCGCTTGAATGCACAGAGTGCTGTCTATATCAAATTCCATGCCGCGGGTATAATTTGAAGATATGATGACTAAGCATATTGAGTTTCGCGCCGGCCTGATCGGGTTTAGCCCACATAACGTTAACATCCACGCTCAAACAAACATTTGGTATTTGACATATTCTTGCTGACACGACTGCAAAAATAGAAAGAAAGACGCCGAGATACAAAAAAAAGTTCCCATCACTGAGCAGGCAGGCCACGGACAACGTGGGTTTTGCGGGTTCCCACAATCATGGGACCATTCCCAATATCCCTGGGCGCGGTAGCCGTGAATAAAATGTTCCGCAGCGCTGGTCCCGAGCATTTCTCCCTATCCCCAGTGACTAGACCCCTCAGAACAATTGCAAAAATTTGGGTAATTGGTCCAATCGGTGTGTTATCCATGGCAATAAATTGAATTTCCACCCGAACCCTTGGAGCCCAAATAGGTCCATTTGCAGTCCCAAGTCCGATGACACCCTGGTAGATTTGGGGTGGAATAAAATAAGGATCGAAACCCAGAGCCACGCAGTCATCACGAAACAACTCCATGTATGTGTACCCAGTATCATCAAGCACGGTTACACTATGCAATGTGCCAAGGGTGGGGACTGAAACATTGACAGAAAGCTGTGATGGAGGGGAAAAAAAATATGAGCATATTTTATAACACCAAGCAGAGAACTGGATCTAACCCACAGAATGTTTGTTTACTTGCGAGTTTGGAGGGAGGCCAAAAATAACTTGGGGGACGCGGGGAACGATGGACTGCGTTGCCAGTTGAGACTGCGGGAGTTGAAACTACAATAGGTCAATTTGTAAGGATATGAACAGGTGAAGAATTGATAAATATGAAGAGACGATGGTCCTACTTCTTCTATCCATGGCGCCCCCTCCCCATATTTTCCCCTCCATTTTGGGAGCTGGAGCTGATCTGCGATGTCAAGCTCTTCCGGAGTGGGTCCCACCACCATCTTTCCGCCGTACCAATATGTGCGGAGCCCAGGGGTAAGTTTCAGGGTGCCTGATCTATACGCAGCCATGGCGGCTCGGGCATTCACAAGGTAATCTTCTGACAATACTTTTTTCTTGATCATGTCTTCCAAACCCATAAGTTGGTAGTATACAATAGGTTCGAGACCTGGGGGTTCTGAAGGGGGAATACTAGTCCCGATATGTAAGCCAGGGACAAAGGCATCAATCATTGAGATACTAGTACTTACGGCGGTTTGGGGGGTGTATTCTCAAGCAGGTGCCGGAGTAGGGAGTTTTGTTCCGGGTCGTCTCCGCCTTTTTCCTTTGCCCAAGCAATCTTATCATTTCGCCATCTGGGTTCAAGTTAGCGTTAACTCTACACTCGATGATAACAATAGAGTAATGTGTACTTCTCGTAGTCTGCCTGGGTGAGGGCTCTGATGATGGAGTACAGGTATGGTGTCCAACGGGCCCACTCTTCCTCTGTTGCTGCCACCATCTCAATTGGCTGGGACTGTTCGCCGTGTTCGGCCATAGCGAGACTCTGATTTGCTGCAGACTGCAACCGCTGGTTTAGCGGGAGTTTAAGAGGCGCAAAAGCCAATCGCGTGGTGAAACTTGGATGCAGAAGCGAACGTTGTGGGGCTTTGGCTTGGGCCAGCGTCTCGCTTATATTTCCTTTCCTGGACAGAAGGACTTGGCACCTGGGCACCTGTAGTAGCTCGGTCACGTGCACAACCTTAGTTCAGCCTCCTCCCCTTTCTTCAACTACTACTTCACTTCATGATAGTCTCTTCAGCTCATAGAATCACAATGACCTCTGCGACATGGTAATGGAAGTCTACGCCTGCGAGACAGGTCGCAGCAGCCGCCCAGTCCTTACTTGAATTGGCAAACAGTCTGCAGTCGATCACACTGTCATCCTCGTCGAAACACACATACATAGTACTAGTACTAGTACCACTCTACATAGGTACTAGGGATCTAGATCACGAACTCTCGAAGGACCTACCTCTTCCAGTCATAAAAGGATACCTATGTGCTCGAGTATCTGCTCAAGACCTACATGACTTGGCGGATGGCTTTGCGCAATGGATGGTCACGTCCTTTTATCAGCTTGGTCACTTTCATATTTAACCTGCCCGGCAGCAAACCAGCACTGACGAGAGGGAATCAAACCCATCTAGCGCTAGAGCTTTACCAGAATACAATAGAGTGTCTAATCCTCAATGTTTAATATTTTAACCTACTCTATGTTCAATCTCAGTTTCAATTCATCTCTCTACCTGAGATAGGAACATAAAGAGTACTAGGTTTCAAGATAGGCTTCTTTTAAGGGACACCCCATGCAGTTGCACCCTTAGTGCCAGGATAGTCACAAGTATAGAATTAAGAAGAGCATGAGTCATAAATAACTCTCTGTATCTATACTGGACAGGAACCTAGGCTCCTGCATCTGCTTTCCTGGACAGAGAGCCCCATATCTATGAAGATGGTGTTGCATCCTTTTATGGTATATATCTCTTTTGAAATTTAGAGTATCTACCTAAGAGACCTAACTGGCTAACGTACGAAATACTTCATAAAGTTTTAGATCCATGCGGCTTTACCGGGCCCCGGATAGGAAGGTAAATGGTGGTTGGAGCATATAATGATCCTCCAGGTGTTGATGCCTATATCTAGTTTGACACCAACGGCGATCAGATATTGAAGCGAGGACGCAAAATTACTTGTAGCCCATTTTGACCCAACAATCAGTATTACTGCGTTCCAGCCATCTAATAATAGCATCTGCGGCTAAGTTGGTTCATATCTCCGGATGTTACGATTAAATGTGGATTGCAGTTCTCCTTTTCTCTCCTTTTCCCTCCTCGAATCGACGCTACGAAGGTCTATCCAGTGTCATTGTCAATGGGACCACGGATGACATTATGTACCGGTTCTAGAATTAAAATAGTAAGCCAACGCTGCCGCCTCCATTCCAGTGTTTGGGCATCAACTGTTTCAAGAAAAATGGACGGAACCAAAAACCACCACTTACCCCTTTTCCAGTTATGTCCGAGTATCCGCCCAAAGGCCGGAATGCAACTCCCAATCCGACAAATATATCCTCTCCTTTAGGCCGGTGGGTGTCCCAGGTCTTTTGGCTTGCGTCTCCAAAGCACACTTCTCTGTCCAGGTTGGTCCGGATCTATAGCTCGGAGAAGGTCATGTTAGTACTATCGATGCGCAGAAACCCGCAGCAAAACTAAAACCAGCAGCTCAACCCACTTTGATCGCCTTCACAAACTCTCTGCCTGCAACGTCAATGGCCACCACATGCTCCTCAAGCGGCCCGCAGATTTCAAAATCCCGTACCTGCCCATCCGGCAGATCCTCATCGTTCCGATCCCCTGCACCAGGGAATAGTCCCACACACCGTTCCGGCTCCCACCCTCTCCATACATATTCAACGCACAGTCCCATCACGCACTCTACAGGCCGTGAACTGTCGACCGTCACGTCCTGCGCGACATATGCAGATATCTGCCTCACTCTCCGTACTTCGAGGTCGTTTCTCGTCCATACGAATGCTTCGTAGGGGACTAGGTCTTTGGGGAATGGGTAGCTTTCACAGTAGTTTTTAGAGGGGGGCAAAACGTGAATGCGCGGGTGAATCCAAATGGGCGTGGGCAGGCAGCCTAAGAGGTAAGGGAGATGGGTCCGGGAGACTCGCGGATACCAGGGGAGTTGTTGGCTTGTTGAGAGAGATTGGGTTGTTCTTAATTTTGGTAGATTGGTGATAGATGAGGAGGAACCTGTAGGGCAGAAAAATGTTCGCAGTTTCTCAAAAGCCGAGAGACCGGGTATAGATCTAGCTGTTGGAAGTGGGCTTTCGAGGATTCCGAAACGAGAGATGATATTATCCTAAAATAACAAGTCATTAATAATAGGAGCTGCTATTGGATGTTGGACGGAGGGGTGGTGTTTGTTGGAGGGGTTTGGGGAGGAGGAGGGGGGTTTCGGGGGCATGTTACCGCTCCAGTTTCTCCCACCAAACCAACCAGATACTGTCCCTCAGCGACGATAAAAGGGCGCTGAATCATTCCCTTCTCCGTGCTACCTATAGTGGCGTCACCCAGCTGATCAAACGTGACCTGTGTTTTATAGTCAGATTCATGTCGCCAGGCACTTACCAACAAACTACAGTGTCACAATAACTTGACCATGAAGGACGACTTACAGTAATCCCCTTCACAGCAGTATGCGCATACCCATCCAAGAGGTCTATCGCCGGAATATGCAATATAATTCCGGTAATCCAGCCATGGCCAGCAATAAATTTCAGGCGCCTAAAAATATCCCCCCTGGAAACCGTGCATCCGAAGCCCCGCCGTTCGTTTCCAAAAGTAAGAGCCAATCCCACTAGATACCCATCACCGTTCCAATAGGTCTCCAAAGCAGTATTTCTAGGCATAACACCAACCTCCTGCCAGGATTGGACAAATTGCTTGCTAATAACCCTCACATCCTCTGTTGGTTGAGGGTATTTTGTCATAGGCATATGAGAGGCATCGCTGATATCGAGGGCTATATTCGGGTCTTGGTCCGGTCCATTTGTCTGTTTACGCAATAGTTGTATGAAGTAACCCTTTGCAAGCTGCTCGCAAGCACTCCAGATACGTCTTCGGTTAGCAACAGCCATGAAGAGGCCTCTCATGCCATATCTCGGGGCAGTTTCTCCATCCAGCCATAGATACAAACTCTTATAGTCCAAGCCTGACATCCGCGGGTCATTAATTACTTCGTGTAATTCCCAGAACCAGGGCATATCCCAGTGGATTAACTGTTTCCAGAACTTGGGATGACGGGTGGCGCTGTAAACTACCCATGAGGCCTGCATCAGGGATCGGACTGACTCCCCTGGCAGATATGAAAGGAGAAGCCATAAGATGTCGTATGGAAACATCTCAAATGGGTCGCGTCTCACTTTGGCATTGAGATCAAGGGCCGAGGAAGGGGCAACGAAGGTCTTCTCAGTCACCATTCTTCGCAAGATATCTTCGAATCCGGGAATATTCGTCGGATGCATGACGACATACTAAGACAACCGCTGGATCAATATGGGAAGAAAATTCTTGTCCCCAAATAGCATACCTCGTAACCAGGAACAGACTCCCAAAAGTTGCTATTGCCAGCAATGTCACCATACCCCAGCGCAAGCCTGTTAGAAAGATGCTCGCACAATGCAAGCATGGCCTCGTATATGGCAGGTTTGTCGATATTCCGGGTATCGGCGGATCCACCAATAACTCTAGCCATTATTTCGAAGCAGCACTCGTGGAAAGGAAAGGCCACGGGTTTATTAGGATATCCAAACGAGTAACTTTAAACGGTCAGGGATATTGTCATTTGAGGAAAAGTAGATGTCGTTGCCTACCAAGCAAAACCGGTCTCATCAGGGGCGAAATTGGGATCTGAAAGGACCGTTAGCTAGTACTGTTTCCCAGCAGAAATAGATACATAAAATCCATTAGGTCGTAGAGGCACACCATCGCTTGGTTCACACGATACACGGCCTGAACCCTGCTAGTGGGAGATGCGTTAAAGATGTTTTGAGACAGTTTTCCACTTGGGTTGAACAGCTCAGAGGACACCCACATTGGCCAACGCTTCGCCCTTTCCAGTAATGAAGATTCTTATATGGCAATTAGCAGGGAAGCTCTATACTAAGTGGGCAGCAGAAAACTCACTTGTTATTTCCATAGACCTTAGGGTTATAACCCAGACAGTACAATGTTTTAACCCATTCAACAGATTCCTGAGTAACAAGCCCCGGGTCATAATAAAGCTCCTCATTGTCAAGTCCATCTGCTGGGTCGTTGTCTTCCTCATCCTCACTCTCATCGCCCCAAAATTTGTCGACCATGTCCTCTATGCTGTCACCAGGCCGGCGCCTTTTCAATTTCCTCTCAATGAACCGACGCCGCGCTCTGCAGTGGCTGGGGGAATCCTCGCCAATATCACCAGGTTGAAATGGACCACTGCAAAAGGCACATAACACCTCGATGCCCATTGTTGTCAATGAGCTTGATGATGATGTTGCTCGGTTGGATGTCACTTAGCCGGCAAAATCACCAAGAAAATGAGTACTAATATCTTTCTCGTAAGATGAACGTGAGAGAAAAGAGAAAATGGTTCAGTAAATCCTTGCCTCAAGATGGAGGCGGATGGTTGGGGTTTTATGCTGAATACGGGGGAAGACAAGTGTTGCTTGGCCTGTTGGCCTGAAGCCAGGCAACTTCGTTAACTAAATAATTAGCGACATCTGCGCCACACTTGGGTTTTACCCCACGGGACTTGCAAACGCGATTATTTGATACTGCTGTTGATAGGTTTGATTGTTTTCTATTCAACTAATGGGGTCTAAACTGCTTGACAGAATCTCAAAGAAAAAGAAAGAAAAAGACGAAGAAAAAGAAAGAAGAAAAAGGACGAAGGGAAAAACAGCAAAAGGAAAAACTGGAACAAGCAAGGCAAATCAAAAGACAAAGATTTGGAGGCAATGTCCTGGTCTGGATGCCATCAACCGCATTCCCTTCCATAATGCTCTTGCTCCAAAATTACAAATAGTAACGTATAAAGAATGCAGTCGGAGCAAATAAAATGAAAGTGCCTTCAGTCGCGATGGGGACGTGAAAAGACGGCTGTATGGGAAGGAACATCGTCCCCCAGACAGGCCAGCTCAGCCAAATGCGCGGCCCTATTTTCCGATCTCCGAATGGGCCGAAATATAACTCCAATGTGACGTTGGGACAGAGTTTGGGTACGACTAAATAACAATCTCCATAAGTCGCTATTATATTGCGGTCCGCCCGAATGGAGAGAAATCCGGCCATTCACCAAGCGTTTGATACCATCGAGAACATATGTTGAATCTGACGCAATGACAACACAGTTCCACTCGTCCCATCGTTGGGGAAAGTCAACTAAAGCCGCAACGACAGCTCTAAGTGCCGCGCGCTGAAAGTGTTGGCAATGCTGTCGCCCCGTAGGGCCAGTGTTTTCTAACCTAAAGGAGCATGAGAGAGATGCTGGCGGGCCGCAAAAGAAAGCGCAGCCGGCCTTAAAACCTGTTGGTGTGGAGATAGCGCCCCCAGCTGCGTAGATTAGGGCTTCCCGATTATCCCCTTGCGGTCGAACAGATCTAGTAAACTGTGGCTGATTCAAAGGTCCCAGGTTGCGATTAATAGAGGAATTTGTTGGGTTTACCGGATATCGTGACGGGGAAGGCCGTGTCAGGCTCTGGTTATATCGGTTTGCGGTGGTTGGCCGACCTCCTAAGAAGCTGGAGTTGAATCCGCCGCCGGCGATTGTCTGATCCCCTCTTATGCTGGTGTTGGATTCATCGATTGTACTAGAGCTGGCCTCGTTTGTAAGAGCAGCCTGATGACCTAGCAAAGGAGAGTTGGATTCGTCGGCAGCGGCTGTCGGACCACCAAGTGTGCCAGAATGGGATTCATCGGCAGCGGTATCACCCCCTGGTGTGCCCGCCAATGAGTAAACGTCCAATTTGGGTAAACCATTGAGATTTAAAAGAAGGCGAAACGTGAAATATAAACATGGCTCGCACACACGTACCATCCAATCCCAAAAGTTGACTAATTGGGAGCCCATCCATAGTGAAATAATCCTCTTGGCCACGGCCGTCCATACCGAAACAGCGCAGATAAGAATAATACTAAACGATAGATATTGGGCGCGAACGCCAATTAACATACTGTAGAACCGGTCAGTAAGTATGCTGTGGATATCCTTGATATTGGGGATTTCTGGCAAACATACCGTGCACCACGTAACTAGTAGCTAAATGATAGTCATCCCGATGTTTTCCCATCTTCTCTCTACAACAAAACAGAAGAAGTAAATAAACAAACATCATGGCGGTTGGCGAAGAAGGCAGCCCCTGACGTTGGCGGTTTCCATGAGGTCGAAATAAGCTTCTTCCCAAAACGGCAATGCGTGCCCTAACTATTTAATTCAGACATCTCGGACAGAATAGACGACAACATCGATATCGGATATCAAATTGCGGACGTGCAGCAATTGCTCGGCAGTCTCAAGGCAGCCTGAGCCTGGTTCTGGATCGTTTTTTGGATTGAAAGAATCTTGAAGGGGCGAAGGATTGGTGTCCTGTTGGCGCTGGGCGCTAAGGAGCCCGGTGTTCTCATTGGATCTATATAGCTGACCGGCCCCATATCGGGGGGTGGTACAGTGCAACAACGCTAATCTCGGCTTGGGACGACGGAGTTTATTCCCCAAAGCCTTGGTCTGCAAAAAATGGGGAAGCTGTTGGGGTAGTTAAAGCTAGGAATTTCTGCTCCAACGCACTTTTCAACCTTTCTCCAAATGGACCGCGACTGTGCGATGACAACCTGGCTGTAGCTCTGATCTGCCCAACACAGCGATCCCTTCAATTCTTTGCATATTCTACTCCGAGAAGCTATTGCGCCCAGCTTCCCCACTACGAAAAAAGGTCATCATGGCGGAGAAAACAGTCGAGGACGTTGAAAAGGCGGTTTCGGTGCGTTGGGTGTTCAATTCCAAACGGCCCAGAAGTTCCCCCAACTATCTAACACGTTTTTAGATAAAGCAAACTTCGCCCGATCAACCTACCCTGGATAATTATGCTGGGGAAGGCAGTGCCAGCGACAGGGCTCTGGTCTGGAAACAGGATCTCAGAATCGTCCCGCTCTCGGCAGCTATATACCTCCTGTGTTATCTGGATAGATCAAATATAGGTCCGTTTAAGTCTTCAGGGCATGCATGATGTGACTATCAGATTAACACCCTCTAGGAAATGCGAAAGTTCTTAATTCTTCCACGGGAAATGACCTCTTAACCGAAACAAACATGACGAATTATCAGTATACGTGAGTTCTCTGGTCTGCTAGTTTTTACCAGAGCACCTTTCTTACAGAGACTAGAATTGCATTGATGGTTTTCTTAATTGCATACGCCCTCTTTGAAGTCCCGTCAAACTACTTTCTCAAGAGATTAAGGCCCAGCGTAAGTCGACCGCTTCATAGACCTCCAATTCATTACTAATTTCGAGCCCAGAGATGGATTGCTTTCCTTATGGTGTCCTGGGGAGCAATCACTGCTGGTCTAGGCGGCTCCCATAATTACGCTACTGTTACGGTTCTTCGATTTCTTCTCGGCTGCTTTGAAGCGGGCCTGTTCCCCGGTTTGGTATTTTACCTTACTTTCTGGTATAGGACTTCAGAGCGCTCGATGCGCGTTGCTATCATCCTTGCCTCTGCGACGCTTGCTGGCGCATTCGGTGGTGCAATTGCCTTTGCTGTCGGCCATATGAATGGGACCCGTGGCCTATCAGCCTGGAGATGGTTATTCATTCTTGAGGGCATCCCGTCCTGCGCGTCGGCAGCTTTGGTGTATTTCTTCCTTCCCGACTACCCGGAAACCGCCAACTGGCTATCTCCAGCGGAAAAGGAGCTGGCACAAGAAAGACTAAGAGTGGAGGGTTCCAAAGGCGGAAGCGCGTCAATGACATGGGCGGACGCCAAAGAAACCCTCACTGACTGGCGATTATATGCCCATTATCTGGTATGTCTTGAAGCTTATCATAGTTCCTTCGAAGCTAACCGATGTGCAGGTCTACTTTGGCATTTCCACTCCCTTCTCCAGCCTATCTCTCTTCACCCCTTCCATCACAGCCGGTCTAGGATACTCAGACCTACGTGCCCAGCTGATGACCGTTCCCCCGTACGCCGTTGCGTACGTCGTCACTGTAGCAGTAGCCTGCTCTGCAGATTATTTTAATGCGTAAGTTCCCATTCCTTGACCCGACAACCAAGATTCTAACCATTCCATGTTGCAGTCGAGCTATACACTCCGCTGTCTTCTCATTTATCGGCGCAATGGGATTTCTCGCCTCGGCCGTTCTCCCAGCAGATTCATATCTGGTACGTCCACATCTCACCATCGATTCAATACTCAATCTATCAACAAGCTAATCCCCCCACAGAGCCGCTACGGCTGTCTAATCGTAGCATGCAGCGGCTCCTTCGCCTGCATCCCCCCACTCCTCGGCTGGCTCTCGTCCAACGTCCAAACCACCGCGGCCGCAGGTCTTGCCATCGCCATGAACGTCTCGTTCGGCGCCCCGGGCCAAATCGTCGGGGTCTGGATTTACAAAGCCAACGAGGCGAAGAAGGGATATCCCACGGGCCATTGGACGAATGCGGCGTTGTTATTGTTTGTGGCTGTGGGGTGTTTGGCGTTGAGGTTTTATTATATGGCGTTGAATAAGAGGATTGTGAGGAAGAGGGAGGCGGAGGGTGGGGAGGGGGAGAAGATGTTTGCGTATTAGGTAATGGTGTGGGGTGGGGTGTAGAAGTGCATGTTGATTAAATGGGTTATAGATGGTGTTAATTGAAGGAGGTGGCCTGCCCTTACTTGTGTCGTCTTTATTAGAATCGATGCTAGGTAGGGGTAAAAGGCTTGGAGAGACTGATGAGTTGCGGTTATACCGCTTCCATCGCGTAATAAAATAGACTTAAGACATTATTTTTGGAGATGTGCAATGGTTCAGGGACAATCTTCCGCTACTCCATTGAGAATATGAATGTGTTATATTTATATTCAGAGCTCTATGGAGTTCTATACAGATAACATCAACCGATGGCTCAAATAATACATATACATACAACCGTCTAAACCCCAACCACCAGCAGGATTTATAAATTAACTATATCTTCGCAATCCTCGCAATCCTCGCCATCCACTCCCTCGGAACCGTCACGGGATCAATCGGCGCCTCGTCCCTCCTCTCCTCCTCCTCCCTCTCCCACCTCGGCCCCATCTCCCCACCCAACCACCCCGCCACCACCCTCGCCGTCTCTCCCGGCTCAATAAACGGCAACGCATGGCCCCCCGCCTTAACAAAGACCTCATGGACCTGCCCCTTTTCCTTCCCACCACCCCCACCCACCCCAGTCCCCGTCACCCCCACCACCCTCGCCCGATACTTCGGGTTGCTCACGAAGCTCTCATCCGTCGACCACACGTACAGAACCGGACAATGCACGGCGCGCAGGTACTCCTTCACCTTCGCCGGCTCGCCGCGGTAGAAGCCCTCGCTGGCATAACTCTCTGCCGTGCGCGTCGCCCAGTCGTAGCCCTCGGGATACCCGGCCATCGCCGGCCCGGCGCGGATGAATAGTTGTGCTTGCTGGTACTTGGGCGTGCTCAGCGTGACTGTCCCGTCGGGCAGGTCGCGGAGTTCGTGGCGGTATGCGCGCTCGAGAACGCGCGGGTCGGCGCCGGCGTAGTAGCCTAGTTTGCTGATGGCTTTGTGCGCGCTGGCGCGGTCGGGCCAGGAATCGCGCATGCCGGAGACGGCGAAGGCGATGTGGCGAGTCTGTCCTGTGTAACCGGGTTCTTTTAGTTCTTGGAGGTGGTAGTAGCCTGTTTCGATGACGGGTTCGAGGAGGATGATGGCCTGGAAGATGCGCGGGTTCCAGGAGGCGGGTAGGGCGATGCGCACGCAGCCCCAGCTCTGCCCGATGCCGATGAGGGGGACGGTCATGCGTGATTGGAAGTGGTTGATTAGTTGTATGGTGTCGTGGGCGCCGTCCAGCCAGCTGGGTTCGTCGCCAATGTCAGACTCGTTGAGGGTGTAGGATGCTGCATGGTTGGTGGAGTCGGCAGCCCAGATTGCGGCGATGGGCGGGGTGGAGGGGTGGTTGAGGAGGTCTGCGAAGAAGGGTTCATAGGTTTCCTTGGGTGTGCCGAGGCCATGGGCGAAGATTATAGTGGCGCCCGGGCGGGAGCTGGCAGAGGGTGGAGCGGAGTGCGGGATGTACTGGTTTACATGTAGCTTTAGGCGGGATGTTTGGGGGTCCCGGACGCCACGGCGGAAGGCCCGTGGATAGGCGGCGGGGATGATGTGCGTGTGCACGGTCCAGGGGGGTTGGGCCATGTTTGCCATGCTTTGTTTTATGCTTCTTGTCCGTTCAGGGTTTGTGAGTGAGTTCAATGGGGACGGGGACAACACTCTTAATAGTAAACCTCTGCGGTTATCGGCTGTGAAAACGTACTGTTAGCAAGTCTCCACATGCAAAATGAAGGTAGGAAGTCAGCATTTCGGCATCCCAGCAAAACTGAACTGTCCGAGGCTAAGAGGGCGCGAAGTGGGCCTGGCCGTGCTTGATCAGTGATGGTCCATGGAGAGATCGCACTTCTCCAGCCGTCATTGGAGGATCTAGGGTCGTCTGCCCTCCGTTGTAGAGTATGGATGGCGATTTCATCTGCATCTTCAGCAGCCGTACCTGGAACTCCGATCCGCTTTTCATTGCAAGCAAAACCAGAACCGCACCATCTCACCTAGACCCGGAGAGGTTTCCATTGCGACTACGGAGCACAGATCAGGTAGTAATCCGCTCCCGGGTGAGATGTTGAAGGCACAGGTTTTGGTAGGTCGACACACCTAGCCATCGAATGGCCTTACCCGGCTAAGGAGGCAAATACCATGCTCTATTTCAAGATGCATGTTTCCATTATACTTTTTATGATTCGTCTCGCAATATTTCAGCTTTCAAGGGCAGTGCAATTTTGGATCCCCGGTGTCAGCGACATTTCAGAATAGAGGAAACCGGGACTTGTCAAACATTGCGTCCAGTTTCTTATGTGGTCTGATCCCAATGGACAAGAGCCCATACATAGATCGGGTGTGTTGTTTGCTTTTTTCAAGCCCTCCCGAGCTGGAAATCCTCTTTCGCGTGAGTTAATGCGGTACGGTTTTCAGCAGCATAGAATGCGGCGAACAGCCTATCCAGTTAAAAGGAATACCGTTATCACGCAAAATTTACCCTAGAATTTCGGTAATTATATCGTGTAATATCAATTTAGATCCCATACAACTGCTGCGACCCCAGATTCAATATGCATCGGGATCGGCCCGTTCGGGAGCTGGGGGAAGAGTCGCGACCAGCGCCATCGGCGCGGTGCATCCTCGTTTCCAGCGGTTTATTCGAGACCAGCTGAAACCCGCGCCGCAACTCGACGAAGAGGCGCGAGAGTCGTGTTGGTGGCAATCTTGGTTCAAGAGATCACCAGGTTCCCGATCGAATCAGGGCTGCGGATTCCTCCGATGCAATCAGGTGATCCATGCTCGACGACGCAAATTGACCAGGGTGGGATTCCGGCTAATTGATTTTGAAGGTTCTTGTCCGTGCGATCGGGACTATTCGGGGCACAGGCTCGTGGCTTTTGACTTACCTTGCGCATTGGCAGCGTGGTTTCGCTGTGCCAAGGGAGAATAGGCCAGGGCGGACCATGGCGTTGGGTATGTGTGCTGTGAGAGCGTGCCCGCGTGGAGCCGGGTTGATTTAACAAATCACGATAACTTATTAGTCGACAGGTCTGAATTGGGTGTAGTCGATGCCACGTAACTTGGCGGGCCTAATAAACCGGGGAGTATGCTGATGCATATCGAAAACCTTGACAAATGTAGCAAAGGACTTCCAAGGATGTGATCATGCTGATGGCCGGGTTGCTTGATACTCCAGACCCCGTAGCGTGGGGAGATGGTGGAAAACGGGCCCCAATGCCGGCCCATCGATGCTTCTAGGCTGTTCGACAAAGACGAATGCAAACGGCGGATGGGGACGGGACGGCAAGGCTCAGTCAGCGCTATCAACAAGCCCATCTGCTAAATGTATGGATGGCATGGTGTAACACTGCCCAGGCTGGGCATGTAGGAGGGCTCTCACAATGCACTGACAGGTGCATTGTCTGCTGGGCGTGGGAGGCAATGGGAAAGCAGCAGAACATGCCTGTCCAGACAGTCACAGCCATGTATCTGTTCAAGAGATGAGGATGATAGATAATGGTGGTGGTGTCTCCATCTCAGGCTTCTCACCACCCATGGTTCGGACCGACTATACTCCGGCCAGCTGAACCTTGGCCCAAATGGGAAAGAGTCTAGACAGACAAGTTCTCAACCTCATCCTGACTCCATCCTATCTTCACCCTCCCGTGCTCTGCTGTGCTGCTTCACTGTCTGCATTGTCGTGTCCCTGTGTATCTGCTGCCCCAACACCCCTCGTCCACCCCCAGCAATTCTCTCCCTGTCTCTGTACGTAGTGATTCTCTCTCGCTGTGTGGGCGTGGTTGACGCTTGCCGCCGCCACCGGCTTCCCTGGTCGAGCCGGCAACACTCTGGGCCAGCCTGTCCGCGACGCGCTCTGCGTGCTGTGTATCGCAATAAACAACTGATCTTCGAGTAGACGGCCTCAGCAGAACCCCCAGACTCATCCTTCCCGCCGTCCCTTGCCGTCCTAAACCCCGTTAATTCCGCCCCCTGTGCGGTGTCATAGATAGTTGCTCCGGACAGCCCCTTCGAGAGCTTCGATCCTGGAGCCGCCCTGCTGGAAATCGCCTTTCCCTGCGAGCCCGTCACCGCACGAAACCGTGGATCATCGACTGGACATCTCGACCTCGACTGCCACCACCGCGACAGTTGCGGCCCTGACCAGGACCTTCGTGGAGAGCAGCCTTCTCTTCTTCCTCTCCACCCTGTTCCGGCCACCGTAACTTGGGGGCATCCCGTTCGCCACGGAGAGCTTCGTGGCTGCTGTAACCAGGACGACTGGGCTTCTGCCACGCTAGAGACACGCTCGAAGTTCCTTCCTCTCCCTAATCCTCGTCTCACTCGCTTGTCTCCCGTATACGATGGGCCAGCAACAGTCCAAACAACGGCTTGCTGATGGCACAGCGGTGGCTGCTGAGAAGAACGGGGGTGACGGCCTGCAGTCGTACCCCTCGTTCTCGCGAACCGACACAAACAACTCTGCCCGTTCGATCCGCGGGTCGATTCGATCCAAGATCCCGGGCAGTGGGCGGAGCGAGCGGACGGACAGCCCGCGAGGCTCGGTGTCCGCCCTATCACGTGTCGAGAACGGCGTCACGGACAAGTCCGACGCGGGATCGGTCAGGTCGGCCACCAGCGCCAAGTCGTCGGCTTCCCGCGCAACCCGGGCCCCGTCCAATGCTTCGGCCCAGCAGCCCGCCGCCAACTCGCCGACTTCCGATGACCAACGCTCCCCCGTAGATGCTCCAGACCCTCCCCCCTCGCCCTCGCAGTCTGCCTCCTTGGGCCGTGGACATAAGAGCCTTGCTTCCGCCCAGCAGTCCGGCGAGGTCGACCATGTGTCGGACGCCCCTCCATCACGCCAAGCGACCTCCACCCTCTACACCAAACCGGGCGAGCCCATTCTCATCAAACGGGAGAATACCATAAACCCCGTGCTCCAGGAGATCTCCCCAGATCAGTCGGGCACAAATGGTTCGCCTGGAATGGGAATCGGTGCCCTGAAATCGATCGATCTGGACGATATGATCACTAGGCTGTTGGATGCAGGATACGCCGCTAAAGTTACCAAGGCTGTCTGTCTGAAGAATGCTGAAATTGTTGCTGTCTGCACTGCAGCCCGCGAGGTTCTGCTGAGCCAGCCCGCCCTGCTCGAGCTGTCCGCTCCTGTGAAGATCGTAGGAGATGTCCACGGTCAGTATACGGATCTGATTCGCTTGTTCGAAATGTGCGGCTTCCCCCCAGCCGCAAACTACCTCTTCCTTGGTGATTACGTTGACCGGGGCAAACAAAGCTTGGAGACAATCCTGCTTCTGCTATGCTACAAGCTGAAATACCCCGAGAATTTCTTCTTGCTTCGTGGGAACCACGAGTGCGCCAATGTGACGCGTGTTTACGGTTTCTACGACGAGTGCAAGCGCAGATGCAACATCAAGATCTGGAAGACATTCGTGGATACGTTTAATTGCCTTCCAATTGCCGCCATTGTGGCTGGCAAAATATTTTGCGTCCACGGTGGGCTGTCGCCCAGTTTGGCACACATGGATGATATTCGCGGAATTGCTCGCCCTACCGATGTTCCGGATTATGGCTTGCTGAACGACCTCCTTTGGAGTGATCCTGCTGACATGGAGGATGACTGGGAACCCAACGAAAGAGGCGTAAGCTACTGCTTCGGAAAACAGGTCATCATGGACTTCCTTCAACGCCATGATTTTGACCTCGTCTGTCGTGCACACATGGTGGTTGAGGATGGTTATGAATTCTTCAATGATCGGATACTGGTCACCGTCTTTTCTGCGCCAAATGTAAGCTTGTCTCTCCCCTCACTCTTTATATAACGAATTAACCCTAACCTTTGGCTCACTAGTATTGCGGCGAATTTGACAACTGGGGAGCGATTATGTCGGTTTCTGGCGAATTGCTCTGCAGCTTCGAGCTCCTGAAGCCTCTCGATTCGAGTGCTTTGAAGAGCCACATCAAGAAAGGCAGAAACAAGAGGAATAGCATGCTGAACAGCCCTGTAAGCTTTATTTTGCCCCTCACCCTCCTCTTGACGCAGCTCTTCGAGCTGTGCTGCTATATACTGCTATCTAGGATATATATATTTTGGGTCTATAATTACTCACACACATGACAGCCTGCTATCGTCTCCGCCCAGAGTTACTGAACTCGGCAATTTTGAATACACAATTGCCCCATGCCATTTATTTGAACTATCTACCGAACTTAATTTGTGGGTCATCTATATTTTTTGGTTACTTCCACTTTTCACAGTGCATGCCCATCCCCCCTTTCTCGTCTAAGGACTGGACTCTAATTCTTTGATTTTTTGAAAGGCCGATGATACCCCGGCACCGAGCCCTTTGACGCCCGTGTTGTTCCACTCCTTCCGTGCGAGAATCCGCCGCTTCAACTCCTCGTTGATATCGACGCCTCTAATACTTGGTCCAAAGGCCATCGTGAACAACCCATCTCCCCAGAAAGCCCAAAAGTCCACTGTAGGACTAAATGTTACCGACGAGCAGTATGCGGTTGCGCGCGACTCTGAAATGAGACGCGTAACCACCGTTGATATTGACGAAGACGACGGCATTTTCGTGCCAGAACCACGACCCAAGTACGCCCGAAGCGTGACGAAGGACGGATGGATTGTTGGCTCGGAGTCCACTTCTTTGGACTCCCAGTCAGTGTGCACGGAGGCTGTTTGTGGATAGGGATACTGAAACGTCTCTCTCTCCTTTTTTCGCCAACCGCCGCGAATCACATCGGCTAACTTACGATGTCTTGACATGACGGATTTTTAATGGGATTATGAAAATGTTATTCTCTTACGTTGTGTTGCGTTGCGTTTCGTTTCGTTTCGTTGATGGTTCATTTTTTATGCGCTTGCGGGGTTACGTTTGTATCGTTTATCTATCTTATGCTTTAGTTTTTGCTTTTCTAGTTTATGCGGCGTCGGGAAACTCAGTTGATTGATGGTTCTGTTTTGCCACGTTATTCGATTGATATTGCTTACTCTTTTATACGTGTTTTGCCGCTTTTTGCCCGTTTAAATCCCCAGCCATGCACAACATGTGGATGGGTGTTTATCGTCCCCGCCCTACATGAAATATCCAATGCCCCTACCACAAAAACGCCCTCTCAGCCCGTCTCCTTTTATCCACGCCATAGCCTTACAGGCATGACGTTAATCAGCTATATCCATCAACACTGTATCCACCCTCTCCACTCAACAAGCCGATTTCTCCCCGCCTATCTTCATTACCCAATATTTTCCATTTTGTCCCCCTTTTTTAATCCAGTTCTTGAACATTCCCTACCCCTTCCTCCCCCCTTAATCACCGTGTACCACCTCCACCCTTCTTTCTATCCGGCAATCTGTCCATGGGAGGAACCTGTCCTGCGCTTCCTTTTATGTTCTGTTTCTATCTCCTTCCGCCTTCTGGCTGTGTGCCCTTTTTTTCTTTTCCTTTTTTTTCCCTTTACTTTTATGTATCGTTTCCTGGCGACTGACTAGGTAATGTTTGATAGCTGCTGTTGCTGTTGCTGTTGCTGATAGTGATGGAGCCAGGCAGCAGAGCTGGGGTAATGATATTGTATTGTACTGTACTCTTATGTATTTATGTATGTATGTACATGTACATTACTAGGTATATAGGTACATACTGTATGATATATGGATGCAATTATCATCAGACTATGTGGGTGTGTGTGTTTATGGGGTTGGGGAGTAGGAGGGAGGGGTTGAGGAGGGTTGCTATGCATAAGACATGGTAATGGATTTTAAATAAGCTAGCTGGCTAAGCCACATAAATGAAAATGAATAAATAGATGTGGCTAAGTAAGATAGTCAAGCTACTAGGAGTATACGTTACAGATAAAAGAAAAAAAAAAGACAAAAGGGGCATGGAAAATGTATATTGTTAAGAAGCATATAAAGAGAAAGACTAAAGCATGTAATGTTAAAAAGATACAGAAGAACTACTAGTAGATACATATTATACCCCCAGGAAACAGAAACTGGGTGGGAGGCATCGCATCCATGAAAGCATACACACATATGAAAACGAGGGAAGAATATCACCACCCCAGAGATACTGCAGGGAAAATAAAATAAATAAAACTGCTCAAAACTGGGTAGGAAGGATAAAGAAAGCAACCAAATCAACAAGCAATAGCGGTAAAAGATACAATGTAAATAAATTGAAACATCATCCCAGTTGTGGCGTCACATCGCACAGGTAATAGATACATTGATTGATGGAAGGAACGGAAAATGAAGAAGGGGAAAAAAGAAGAAAAGGAAAAGAAAAAGAAAAAGATTCATAACCGTCTGCACCAAAGCCAAAACCGAGCCCAAGCGGTATATAGCGTCATTTCAAATCCTAGATCCGTCAAGTAAAAGGATAAAAAGTAAAGAAGAAGAAGAGAAGAAAAGAAGGAGATAGTATGTACATACATGAGAAGAATAGGTAGGCAGATGAAGGTGGAAGGAAAAATGATCCGATGAGTGTACGAATCATAGAATAGATAAACTGGGGGGATAAATTTGACTTTTGTCAGACAATACACTCGTACCCCGCTCAAAAGAACGACATGCTCATTTATTCTCATCGCTAGGCCGAGGCGGCGCCGTAGCCCCATCCCCGGAAATCAGCGTAGGGGCAACCCGTCTCTTCTTCACCACGGGAGGAGCCGTCTCTGCCTCTTGAGGTTTATCCTCGTTTTTCCCCTTCGACTCATCCCTCTCTGACTCGCTGACAGCTCCCAGATCCCGCTTACCTAGCACACTACCACTTACCGAACTTGTGGCACTGTGTGAGATGCCAGACATCGGCGTTTGTGGCGGCGTGCTTAGAGGCAAACCGGGGGCCGGCGCGGAGTTGGTGGCGGTGACCGATGGGACGGAGCCGAGGGTGGGTGTAGGATTGTTGATGACGCCGGAGCTAGGCGTCACACCGGACGAGAGCTGGGTGATGGATGAGGTTGCGGAACCAGCCGGGCTTGCGGGGCGAGGAGGGATGATTGAGGTTGAGCTCGGGGGAGTTGGGGCGGAGAAAATGGGACTCGGTTTTGCGAGGGCTGGTGATGTGGTCATGGTTGGCGTCGGTAGGGGAGTAGTATTTGTGGAAGAAATGGCAGTCGAAGGATGATGCTGTGGCTTCTCCGTTGAGGGGGTGTAGACTTGGCCCAATTCACCCGGGGAGAAGGAGAGAGTTGAGCAGAATCCGTCTGACGAGCTCATAATCAAAGTCAGTCCATCGTTAGACCTAAATATAATCGTCAGCATAACGTAGGCAGAGGTAAAATAGTTGTATTAGTACTCACCAGGTAAGGTCAGTGAAAGTCGCGTAATGTAGATTGCTCACAACGCAGAGTGGCGTTTGTTGTTGCGTATCGTAGACAAGCACGGCATCCTGGGTTGCAACCGCATATACTATCCGGTATGGTAGAGCAAAAGCAGGACTTGGACTCTGCTGAGCTCCATTGTCCTGATCACCAGTCTTTGGACAGGTCGTAGCGGTGCCCAAGGGTGGCGGAGGTTCCATAGACGGATTACTCGTGATGTTCCCGGAAACCACAGAATCGGGCAACGACGGAAACGCGTCTTCGCCAGACGATGTGTCTAGTGTAACGTGTCGAGTGGGCTTCGCTCCTTGCCGCAGGGTGTAGAAAACCGGAGAGCACTTGACAGCCACTGACGGTTTCTTTTGACCAGGAAGGTGGGCGATTGGCGGCTTATTAAACCCTGCCCTTGTATAGATATATACGGTATTGATTACATCCTCCGTGGCTTTCCCATGGTCGCCATGAGGCCCGTGGGATGTTTTGTACTGTCCGGCAGGCGTAAAAAGCAGGCTCCCGTCCGGTGCAAATGTTAGACGCCTGAAAAATGACGTGAACGTCTCATTGGCGTAGATGCTCGCGTTTTTCACCCCAAGCCCACCGAAGAAGCTCGGAGAAGATACCTCCAAAGGCTTGACCGCTGGAAGTGGCATAGAGGGTGCGGGTGAAGCCGATCTTCGTATCGATGGGGACGAACCGAACGAAGACCGACGACTGTGTGAAACTGGGGGAGGATCCATTGGGAGTGCCGTTGTCATTGGAGTTCCTGGAGTGGATGGACCAGGTGATGATACCGCTAACGAAGTGCTGTTCGTGGACTGGCCTCTCAAGGGTAGATCCGGGGGTGCTGGACTGTTTGACGATATCCTCCTAGCAGGGAGATCCATCTTGACAAATTTCCCATGGGATGTCAACGTAAACTGACCATCTTTTGTCTTCAGCGTGTAAATATGCACTGATCTATCAGAAGACTGGGTTGCAACGAATTCATTCAGGGGATCCCACGCAACACCTTGAACGTAATGCGAATGCTCCGCTATTTGCCGCACCATCTGACCTAAAACGCGTGTCAATAGAGGTCAATGACGTTGGAATATAGACTGAGCCGTACCGGTTTGCGCGTTGTATATGCGGGCAATATTGTCCATGCTCCCCGTTATAAAAAAGATCCCATCCGGGGACCAGGCGAGGTCGTAGATTTCTGCACCGGACGACCTGCACATGTGTTTAACTCTCCACGTCTCCTGATCGTCTGATCTATCTTCGCCTAGGCCCCCGTGTGATTGAAGTTCTGACGGTACCCAAAGCAGTACATTCCCATCGTCACCGGCAGACGCGAGCATCTCGCCTAATCTCACCGTCAATAATGCACGTCGACGCGAAGGGAGCCGTAAATACCTTTAGGACTAAATCGAACGACATTCACTGCCTGTGTGTGTTTTATGAGAGTGGATAGATATGTAACTCGTCGTTCTTCGCCCGTTGCTTCGACCTTCCATAGCTATAATCCTCGTGTCAGCGAATTGCGGAGGGGGGGCGTAGGAGGGGAAGCGAGAAAGGGGGGGGGGTTCAACTCCTCATACCCGAACATTGTTATCACTACAGCAATCAAAAATTAGCAAAATCCACGCAGACCCTCAGCACGGGGATAATTCGACACGTACTTGCCGGCCGTAGCTAGCCTTCCCTTGCCACGCGGATCGAAATGCGTCGAGTAGATGGGGGCATTATCGTCGTGCCACGAGATCAGAAGCGGAGTGGCCTTCATTGTGGAGTGTGGATGGACTCAACAGCCTCGAGGGCGGGAGCTGGAGGGTAGACTCCTCGAGCGCAAGCTCCGTGTATGATCGATTGGGTCGATGCTGGGTACTTATATCGGGGCTGGACTGGGAGCACGGGACATGGGACGACGAGGCTCGAAGCGTGGATGCGGCCGGGAGGTCTAACGATGCGGAGACAGAGGGGGTGCAAAGAGGAGATTGGCAATAACGGGGTGAATACGGACAGCAGCGTGGAGAACAGAAGATGGACGGCGTGCAGGGTCGAGGTCAATGGAGAGAGGTGAGGCTGGATGGATGAGGTTGGAGGTTGAGGCAGGCGAGGTCAGAGCTGGACGGTCTTAGTCAACACGGACTTTGTTTGCACCAGACACAGCTCCAGGGACCCCCCGTTCGAAACACGGCAGAAGTAAATACACAATCAAATAGCTGGATGCTATCTGCGGCTCCTTGGCTATTTACGTCAAAGCCGCCCTTTATTAACTGCACAGCTGCTGGGAGAAATGTTGCAGGCCGACGAACTAAATATATGCGTCTCATACTTTTATTGTTTATTTATTTATATCAAAACCTGCCGTTCAAACACGCCTTGACTACGACTATCACGCGAGGAACCGCTGTTTCAAACCAGCTCTTTTCATATTAAGTGAAATGGAAGCTCGAAAATAAGTGGTTGCTTCGCTATGGGAATGCATAAATAACCTCAGATACAACTGGGGGAGGCTAAATACACCCTTGCAAAGCACGAAAGCAGGAATAATTGCGGCTGTTTCAGCATTTCGATTTCATGAAACACCTGCTGGGTGTCGACAAAGTTTTCGAAAATAGGCAAAGTTGAAATATAGCCAGTTCCATTGTCCATTGCTCCATCTTCAGATCTCTGTTCGTAACTGCCACGGTTTTGGTTAAAGTAAAAAGTAATTATACATTTGTGAATAGGAGTGGCTGTAATTAAGGACAGCCGTCTGATTGTACAGCATATATACGCCTTAACGCGAGATGCACTCTGCAAACCTTCGATCGCTTTTGTTATCCAAGTAAGCAACGGCAGTAGGGTCTGAAACCGCAGGCCTGATCATACCGCAGTCGATAGATCGTGCGGAAGGAAGGTCAGGATAACTGCCTCGTCCTCCCCGTAAGGTGTAGATAAGATATTCATTTTCCAATTTGTGCCCGAAATGCTCAAGCAAGCCACTTTGCAATCGTCGGTCCAAACCACTCACCAAGCTTCTCACGCCGCTTCTTTTTAGCCTCGTCTTCGGCCGCCAGCATACCTCCTACTTCATTCATATATATACCTTGCTGTACCTGTTTCTGTCGCAGCACTTGCAATTCGACTTCGCGTTCATGTGGCGTCATGTTCTTGAGCGATTTCGGTAATTGTAGATTGGGAGGTACTCGCTCGCCGCCTGGGAGCTCAAAGCCCGAGCTCTTTGGTTGAGCATCAGTTGTCGTTGGTGTGGGTGTGGGTGTGGGAGTGGGTTGGGTTGTACGTTTAAAGAGAGATTGAGGAGGTGGGGGTTCGAGGCCCGCGGCTTTGGCTTCGTCTACGCGCTTCTCATAGTCAAGCATCTGGTGATATAGTTTATCTGCGTGCATCTGGATCCGTTCTTCTTTCTCCGGGTCAAAATGGAAGTCCGATCCATAGCCGAGAGCTTGTAGGAATTTCTACAAACAGTTAGCAGGCGAAAGAATATGAAGACCGGCTTCCTTAGGAAAACGTACAGCCTGCATTGTATAACATCTCGAAAACTTCCGATTCTGATCCCGACATAACGTCATCCGCGCTCTGGCCTTGTCCGCCAGATCTCCCGTCTTGAAGCACATGGACAAATCTAGATGCTCCTCAGAACAATTCTCCAGCGCCGCTTTGTTCAGCACCTCTTTTCGCCGTTTGAACTGGTCAATCACCCTCTCTGCCGGCGACACGTTGGGGCCCTCGATCTCCTCGAGGGGCTTATAGTCCTTCCACAGATGTGCGTAGCGGCCATCGGGGAAGAGGGAGGCGGAGGGGACGGCGGGTTTGTCAGCGGGAGCAGGTTCGGGAGCAGTTTGTTTTTGTTGTTCGGGAGGGGACGGGGGCTTGACGGGCGTAGGATCGTATGGAGCGGGAGTTTCTTGCTTGAGGAAGTCCTTCAATGTCGGGTCGAGGTTCTTGGTGGGATCGCTCCCGTCCGAGTTTCCCCAAAGCCAGCCCATTGTGTGTGAGTGTGGGAACGTAAGGTCGATGTATACTCGCTCAAGCTCCTGACACAGCTGCAACTGGACTATTTGCGCCACAGAAGCTGCCGGCAATCGAGATGGCGATGGTTGTTGATGTCGTTTTGCGGCGAGAGAGCTGCCGTTTTTCAGTCCGATGGCGCCAAACCGTTTTCGTCAAGCTCCCGTCGACGTCACATGACGCCGCTATCAACATTAATTGTCGTCGCGTCCGTCGCGTCTTCTCGCACCAGCAAGCCCCGGGCAAGCCATGGCGTCAAGTGAGTGTAAATTCCGTCCGTCAACATGTAGGATGCGATCGCTGACCATTTGGGTGCACAGATCGAGAGGAGCGCCGGCTGATGCGCCAGCGCGGGGCCGGGTATGTCCGCCCTTTGACCACCCCCAGAACACCGCGGGAACAGACATAGAACGCGCGAAACTAACCTGCCATTGGATTCATAGCAATCGCGCAGCAAAGGAGGTTGACTTTGGCTTCTCATTTGGTACTCCGAAGCCTCAGCCTTCGATTGCGCCGCCCCCGCCCCCGTCGCCGCCCGTTGCGCAACCTGAACCCGCCCTCCCCGCATCACAACAGCTACCACCTCGCAAGACACCAACTCCAGACAAGAAACGACTGACCTCCCCAAATCTATCCCGCCGAACTCCTTCCTCATCACATCATAGATCTTCTAGCCGGAGCACGCCTGGAAGCGCGCGCAATCCGCGTGCGCAAGGAGCCGCGTTGTTTGATATTCCGCCGGATGATGACCCGGATCAGGGAAGAGAGGCGAAGAGAAGACGAATTGGTGGGTTTGCGTTTTATACAGACGCCAACAGTACAGAGTTATGCTTATGCTATTCATTAGGGACATTTGAACCGATTCCGGAGGATGTAGAACCAGGCACTAGACGCCTCGAAGCCCCTGTTGATGATAGAGAGCCAGCACCAAGACATAGCGTGCAACATACACAGGACGAGGAGCCCAGATCAAGCGAACTCGTAGCAACTACGTCAATAACAAAAGGCACGACCCAGCCTCGTGAACCCTCATCAGAACGCGACGAGAGACATGCTGCGTCGCAGCCAGCTTTGAATGGACATATCGAGGCCCAGAACCCGGAAAATTCCACTCCAAGTGTGAATGGGGTAGATGAAGATAGTTTGAATTCTGTTAAACCGAGTTCCCAACGCAAACGACGGAAAAGAAAGTCTGTGGTGCAGGGTCCAAAGAAGCATAGGAAATCTGTCCCTGTTGCTGTCAGCCAGCCAGAGGCGGAACCCGGACCCGAACCTGATGTTGAGGATGATGTTGAACCAGAATTGGAACCTGACCCCAAACCAGAACATCATGTCGAAGAAGGTGAGGAGGACGAGGAAGAGTCACCTGAACCCGCGCCAGTCGACGAGCCTGCTACACAACCCAAGCGGAGGGCGAAGAAGCGGAAGTCAGTGAGACAGCTCCCAAAGAAGCACAAACCTCGAATATCTCGTGCCCCTATTGTTGCTGAGGAGCAAACTGTGGAACCTGAACACGAACCAGAAGAAGAGCCCGAGGAGGAAGACGAGGAGAATAACGAAGCTGAATCTCCTACCCAAGAGGAGGCGGAAGAGGAACATGTCGAAGAAGAATCTACCCCTCCCGTGCGAAGGGTGAAACCAAAGAGAAAATCCCGTCGACCACGGCAGCGTCAGTCAGAAGAGCCTGAAGAGGAAGAAGGGACGGAGGATCCCGAAGATGAATTTCCAATGGAGGATGAAATCCAAGGCGAGGAGCTAGAAGAGGAAGAAGAACCCACCCCTCCGCCGCAAAGAACTAAGTCAAAGAGGAAACCCCGCCCTCAAACTGGAGAACCAAGTCGTCGATCACGACAACGCCAATCAGAACACCCTGAAGAGGAGGTAGAAGAGGAACCAACAGAAGAAACCAACCAGAGACCTACCCAGAAGAAATCGCGCAAACCAAAATCCTCAGAAAACCAAAATCCCGAGCGAGAGCGCAAACCTCGCGGAGAAACCGTCCCCGTCGTCGTCCACCGCTTCGCCAATCTCGCAGCTCTCCAACCCTTGCCTGAAGACGAGGGGCTGCGAGATTCTAATGAACCTGTCGACGCAGAGGAAGGCCGTAACAAATACCCCAGCCGGAGCGGCGTCAATCCCGCAGACGTGCTCGGTCAGATTTGTCGCGAGACACTCGAAAAGACACTTTCGACGCTGGAAGATGGCATCTCAAAGGAATCCAACACTGCCCGGCGTGCAGAATGGACACGAAAGCGAAAGGCTGTGGAGTTATTTGGTACGGAGCTTGAACAGCGGCTTTTTGATATGAGTGAGCTTCTGGATAGTAATTTCGTACTGTCCGCCCGTCTAAAGAGGGAGAGAAAAGATATGGCCGCTCTTCGAAACCGATTAGTCGAGCTACGGAAGGAGAGAGGGGATATTGCATTGAAGATTGACGGGGTAAGGAGGAAGTATACGGAGGAGGAGAATACGAAGATGGTACGTTTATTTTCTTTTTCTTTGATGCCAAGAATATTCTAGTTATGCTGACTCTCTCCAAGGAACAAACAAACCTCAACAACGCTCTACATGACCTCCAACTCGCCATCGACCGCGGCCGAGGCCGTAAAGCCGATGACAGTCAGGTCCCAGACCCGGCTGTTGGTCTGGAATTCCTTCTCCGAACCGTCGCGCAGGACGTTAGCTCGACGGCTCCTGGTTCTCATGGTGGTATCTTGAGTCAGATAAAAAACTTCAATGATCAGCTTGAGCGGACGGCGGCGTTGTTGGAGTGATGTCTATTACTTGATTCCCAGATGGATACCCCGTTTCTGCTTGTGTTTACGTTCTTGATACCTGTTTTTGAATACCCTGTTTTTGGGACGGAGAGAATCTGTCAATGGCGATTCGTCTGGAAAATCCGTGGCTGCTACGTATGTGTATGGCGGCTCTGGCTATTCACTTCGTTAGGATACATTACTGCATCAACTACGATTCGCACCCGGCCTGCAAATATGGACCGAAAAAGAAGTTATACTATTCCCAATACCAAGAAGAGAATCTACAGCAGAAACACTCCAATGAAATCCCAAATCAACCCTCGCAAAACTTGCCCATCATCCATCCTCTCCCTTTTAGTCACCGCACGCAAGGCCTAAAAGCGAGAAGAGACCCCCAAACGCACTTGCCAAACCGCCAAATGCCCCAACAGCGCCCCAAGTGTCCTTGCAGCCCTCCTTGGAAACTTCATCCCCGTTCTTGCGGACGTCGAATTGCATGACGCTCTGGTGGCCGTCTTCGTGAGTATACTCGATCTGGATGCGCCGAGTGGCATAGTATTGGTCGTGCTTCTCGACCTTTGTCGCCTGGCATTGGAATCCCGAACAGGGGCTCACCCACGCCTTTTCACGTTCGATTCGCCTGCAGTTCATCATTTCGTTAGATGTTTTTAAACATGGCGGTATGGGAATGAGTGGGGGGTGGGGCAACGTACACAACGCCCTCGCGCTCGAGAACCCATTCCAGGAGCTCCACAAGCCCGCGTTTAAGCCAGTCGTCATAGCGGCTGGGCCCGGTAGCGATGATAAGGTCCATATCCCTCTTGCTGGACTGGTCATAGACAATAGTGGTCTTCTTCCTAAACTCGGCGGCGCAGCCTGGTGAATGGAATATCGATTGATTAGTATTGTTATGCGGGGGAATTGGGGCCGGATTGGCTTACCCGCTACATCGCACTCATCATGCATCTGGTGGATCACGTCCCAAGGAGGCTGGTTTCCCCATCTGATCTCTGTTATGCCGTATTAGAGTTGCTGCTTTTTTTACGTCCACGAGCATATCACCTATAAGAGGGGCCAGACGAACCGGATTTGGAAATATCAATCTGGGTATTACCATCCCCTTCCTTCTGCCGAATTACCAACGGAGGCGAGATGTCTCGGGGCGCCGTGATCGGGGACGCTGGCGAGGTGGCATCGCGGAGGTGGTTGATTGGAGAAGCCTGGGCTCCGATAGCCGCAAGGGCAAGGAGAAAGGAGGGGAAGAAGTGCATATTGAATGAAGCTTGGTAAGGGAGTAGTTGGGAATTGGTGTGTTAGTGACTCTGTTTGGTATGTTAATGATCAATTTGAACTGGATATTTCTTCCCTTTTATACTTATTCTGCCAAGCACAATCTAATATGCCTTCTAGGCAAAGGAGAGAAAGACCGTATGCAATCATCCCGTGTTTGGATTATCATACATCCGCTTGTGCATGATTTTGGGTACTGAGTGGCACGTTTTTAACTGTGGCGTTGTAAAGCCGGTTCCAATCAGGCTTTTAGACCCGCTTTCTCTCAGATAGCATGGGGCTGGGATGTAACAAAATTCTTAACGAAGCGAACGGACAAACAGGATTGTGAAATGCTGTGGGGTGCATCATCCATAAATTTCAAATCAAGTTGATATTCCCGACGTTATTGCTCTTATTCTTGTTGATCAAAACGCTTTCGATGAATTCATCCTAGTGCAACTCGATGATGTCTCTATCAACCCCTATTTAAAGTTAAGCTTAACCCGCAGACCCCACATTTTCCCTGCCGGCACTGGCAGCTAATTAAGCTTGGGCCCACTTTGAAACTTCCTCCTTCAATCTTGTGTTTGTGGCATTCCGTATCAATTCAGTCTACGGAGTATTTCGAGATCATATCTCTACCCCTATCTTGGCCAGGTTGCAACACCAGCAGCAACGTACACACCCTGGGCTTCATCCTGCAAATCTCTGCGGTTCTTATTGTCATCGTCGACCTAACTCCCACCCCCCCTTGCAATTGAGTATTTCCCCCATGCTAGGGGCCCGGGGAGCCAAATCACAAAGCTAACTACCAGTACTATTTTAAACAAACCTTGATACTCAAGCTCCACATTGAACAGGAGAAGAGCAACTCTGCGAATGATTCAACCCAGATGGGAACACAAACCACGGACAATATTGAGTTTTGAAAGAGCCAGCCAAAGTATCAGATCTCGAATCCAACACCCAGGAAGGTTTCTATCGGGAGCATCCGTGAAATGTCACTCCTATGGGCCAGCTCGTCAGAATAAGTTATCCCGGCCAGCCGGTGACATAAAACACCTTTGCGCGGTCCCTAATGACATCACTGACCATAGACCTAGCAGCCCCAATGAAACAGAAACACTATTAGGGTCTCCATAAAAGGGGCGCAAAGAGCACCAGGGACGGTTCGCTACAAACGTGGACTTTGGATGTTAGCACCTTGGCGATGGAGACAAGCATCAAACCCGAAGCCATATCCCGTCACTGGAAGCTAAAGTAAACCCGGCGAAGATACGGCATTCTACGGGCATATTTCCATCCAAATAACTAGTTCACGCTCGACACATGGTATCGACATGGACTCCGGCCTGGAATTACACGAACGGATGAAGCCAAGTCCAAATCCGCTATGGGCTGATTGGTATTATCGTCTGAGCAGGTTATTCTCTCCCCATTGACAATTATCATTGTTGATCTCGTACTCGCCTGTGCATGATCGTCATTCCAATAAATCGCCGTAGCGCAAGATGGAGCTTTTCGGCGTCGGTGGATCTAGCGTGATTTGAATGCCTGCAAGCATGGCCTGGGTATTTCCGTGTCCGAGCAGACAGTTGACTTACATTTACGGAGTACATGTCACCTTGCAAGCCATGCTCGGAAAGGCATTGCTGTAACTAACTAGCTGACAAAGATGGATTCGGTGTTGCTCGGCTGAAATGCCGCAAACCGGGAGGCCGTGGGGGTACTTTCGGCTCGTATCTTGATAGCCTGGTGTTTCAGGAGTTCCTGGGGTTTCTCGGACTGGAAACTGTATCTATTTTCCCCATGTTTGCCCTCAGGTCTTGGTAGTCGATGCAGATGAGAAGCTCCGTTTGGCTCCTGGAGAAGGATAGGCACTTTTTTGAAAGCCTACATATATGTTTCAATCCGCACAAGTACAGGAGGTCTTTCGAGGTGCGAGTTGAGCGAGCTCCCTCTCCCATGGCTTTTGGGACATCTTTGCGTGATATCTACCTCGTATTAAGGTGCTCCTCTAGAAGATCGTGACGTCCCCTCTCTTAGCTATGCCACATACGAGGCAAGTTTGCACGCCAATGTTACTACTCACCAAAAAAACCGAGATACGCAATCAACCAAAGAGCGCAAAAAGGAAGACAAATGCCTCAACACTTAACGCTTGAACTCGATAGATATCATCGCCCCGCCGAGGATAAGCTCTTCCCCGTTGGGCTATAAAATGATTGAACCCCCCCGTATAGAAGGGTTCCTCCCATATTTCCCCTGAGAAGTCCCTCACGGACTCAACTTAATAACATTAAGAACCTCCCACCGAATCTCTATTGCCCTCGGTATGATCCTATCTAACTTATTTCCCCTACCCAGCTTTGAAATATTCATCGCTAACCCCATCCGCATAGCCGATTAAATCCCACCTCTCAACCATCACCATGAAGCTCCTCCCAACTCTCGTTACCGCTCTTGCATTCACAACCTCCACCGCCTCCGCCTGGAGCGTCAAATTTACCGGATTTACCCTCAAAGAAGGCGAAGAAACTCAACGTCTTAAAGCCCGCGGCCGCGGCTACGGCGAGTGCGTTAATCTTAAAGACTCGTATACTCAAAAGACATCCTTTCTTGTTATCAACACGGAGACGAGATTTCATAAGGATCCGAAGAAGCTCAAGGTGTATACGAAGCGGGGCTGTAAGGGGAAGAAGTATACGTATGAGGAGGGATTTTATGGTGTTCATCCTCCTACGCGGTTTGTGAGCTATAGGGTGACGGATTGAGGGGTGTGGGGTGTTTGTGATTTGGGTTGCGATTAGATGGGTTAGGAGTGGTGGGGTGAGGAAAGGGCTGGGTGTATCTTGTACATAATAGATATTGGGCTGTGGTTTGACCTAGGGGAGGTGGAAAAATCACATTTGAAGAGAGCATTTTCATGAAGTTGGTGTGTATTCAGAATGGATGATCTTGAGTTTAAAGTGTGTATGTGAACAAATTTATACCGTAAAGGTAAGAGTTTACCATTTGGCCTATAGTATAGACTTTTCTTCAATATCCGTGTCGTACGTTTGTAACTGTAATAGTTAAAGAGGTTAAAAACTATGGAATTATACGAGTTATATTCATTATTAGATATCCCCAGTACGAAACAATTGGGAACAGGTAGTTGCCGGCGAGTTTCAATTTTTGTCCATAAAGATTGGAAAGTGTGTAAAATCCGTTGATCATCAAGGAATCGTCAAATGTCAATAGGTATAATAACGTAAGGTAGGGATATTAAGGCTCGAATGCTCAAACTCAAGAACGTAAATGGAAGTAAGCGATCGCATCGCAGAGCCACGCTCCCAAATGAAGTAAATGAAGGGCTGAAGGGCTGAAGTGCGGGTGGCAATTAGAATATGGAAAAGGATCCTTGGAGCTTTTTTAGGATAGGGACGATTGGTCATAGCTCCCATGAAAAGGTAGTGAGCGGTGTGTATGATATTGTGGAATAAAGTGGGAAATGACAGACTTTCGCAATGGCGTAATTGCCTGCACCGTCGCACGGTTTCCCGATTGGCAAATGTTGGAAGTGGGATTTAGGACTGCGAGGCTCAAGCCTTCCATCCAAGAGGTCCTAAAGTTCCATTCGGCATATTATGCCGTAGTCCTCTCGTCGCCTCGTGGGATTATCCCCAGCGGAAGCCGTACGAATGTTGTTTCCTTAACCATCAACCCAGACGCTCCCGCATAGAACGCACCAAGCGCACAGAGGAAAGCAAACACGCCGCCTGCTTTGTTCACCCGGACGGCGCCAGTCGGATGGCTTGTCATGATAAACTGGGCAATCGAGAGGAAGAAGAAGGCTAGCACCAAAAGACCTAGTACCGCAATGATCGTGTAGTTTGTCCTTAGAGCCGCGATGAGGAACATTATTGTCAGAACAAACCAGAAGAACAGATATATCCCGAGCGCAAAGGAATAGGCTCGCTTGTCGCCCGCGTAGGCGTCTTTGATGCCAAGGGATGGGACCAAAAACATCGCGAAGCCGAGCCAGAAGGCGCCGTAGGAGCAGTGCACGGTTGTACCGAAGGTATTACCCGCAACGAACTCCATGATGCCGGCGATTAGCTGTGCTCCGCCGCCTAAGAAGACGGCTAAGCCAAACACAGCCTGGTCAGGACCAACGGATCCATGTGGGTTGGAATCGGGGAGACTGGAACCAAATGGTCAACAGGCGGGTAGAACAGAAGGCTAATATCACTTACCCAGCACCGCATTGATAGAGGGCCAAAACAAACGTGGTGATTGCGAAGCTGAGCAGGCCAAGTGGACCAGGGTTCGCCGGTTTAAGGTAGGAAGGGTTGGGCACTAAAGAGACAGTAGTCTGCCTAGGATCAATAGCAGCAGGCCCTGCTTTCGAGTGGTCCTCAAAGGAGCCCCCGTCGGTGGTGCTGTTCTGTCGGTCTGCCATTTTTCAATGAAGGTTTTTGGATCAAAGGGCGAGAATTTGAGACAAAACAATCAATGTTTTGGCAGGTAAAGAGGAGAAAAGCTCCCCTCTCCCCCAATTTATATCTATCTCCTATGATGTCAAGCAGACTGATTCTCATTGCGGGGTCAACGACCAACAATCCGGTTCATGTTGTGCCGTTCAACCGACTTCCCTGCTTCTTGACATCCCTGCTGCTTGCTTGCGTAAATCGGACTGGAGCACTGAGCTGAGGAAGTCCTTCACGTGTACCAGACGATCTGCGGGATGCCGGCCAGCACGCAGCATTGTGAGGCCCGATACTTCCTGGATACCCGATCATCTGCGATGAAACCATCCTATCATACTGAAGAGCAGTTCAAATTCTCCCGGGGAAGCTTCAGCTAAATGGCTATCACAAACCATATTTGAGCAATTTCCCCCACATTGCCTTGCTTGAATATAAGCACCAGTTGAGCTCAAAAACTTGGTCGAGTTTCGGGGAGGGTCGCCCATTTTAGGGAACAAGTAACCAGGCAGTTGAAGGGCTTGTTACCGTTGATGAACTTCTGCTGTAAACTCCATTGATATTCAGAGTATATATCTGTGTCCCCCCAAAGGCTGGCTGGACGGCCGTTGCATATCAAAGCAAGACGTTGGAGATTCCAAGTTTTGAGGTTGAGGTCTGACAGGGAATTAGGGCTTGCTGACATAAGCACATTCCGGCCCCGTTTAACTTTAATTTAGCGCACTTTTAGCCTTTTAGGTTCTGCTCAACATCAACATCCACCCTCCTTGATATAGACCTCTCGTCAATCCTTTCAAATATGATTGAATTAGAATTACGAGGCTCTAGGCTTACTAGTATGCCGATAAAGGATCGACGTTCCTCTTTTCCGCTTTCTTATCCCTGCAATTCGCGCACCAGCCAACACAGCTCGCATCGCTACGAAAAGAAGTGGATGACTGGGATCATGGTAGCTAATCAGCATCAGCACGCCAACCCCATGGATGAATGTTTAATTCTGAGGTGGCATGGTTTCCTGCCTATTAGTTAGGGCATTATGCATAATCTGATCGTTGTCAAAGCTAGGCCACTTTCCTCTGTTCGGATACCGTGCGAAATGAAAGCTATGGGATAGAAGTTATACTAATTTGTTTAAAGCAGGGTGAAGCCGAAGAGCGCGCGAGTGATATAAACTCTACTTTATACTTGCGGCAGGTGTTTGGGATGTCCATACCCCGGTGGACTTTTATCGAGTGGAAATTTCAGGATGCTTCAATGACGCTGCCACTCCCTTCGGGGGCATCTTGCTCGATACTGAAAGGTCAACTTCTATGATACCGTTATGCGGGAAGCTTCATAGGCGGTCCGATGGTATCTTCGAAAGCGATTGTCCATTTCTACCATTCTGTCATCCAACAAAATGCCCAGGAGATGAATGGATTGATAGGCTACACGCCGGCACCTTAGAGATTACCATCTATTAATTGGCCTTGCTTTGCAGATGGTCATGCTACTCTCTATTCATGAAAGCAGGCCCAACATAGTTTCTAACCCAAGCTCTGCCAATGGCTCCCTAAATCTAGGAGACCATATTACGCCCCCCTCGATGTAAGTTTTTTTTCGTTCCTCTTTCCACGGGTGAAATGGCACCAACGGTTTGCCCTCTAGATGAGCGTTGCATATTCCTAGTTTGATAGCAAGGTAAAGATATGCTCAGGATAATGGATGGATCCCATACCTCCAGATTCCTCGTGCACACGTCCCTGTCCTCGAGCATTCCGTTGACCCACTCGTGTCAATAAAGGTACAAACCATCATGTATGATATTCCTAATGTTTAGGTCGGCTTTGAAGGCCCAATCTGGTTCATCAGATAGCTGATTTCCGGTTGGATAAGGTCTTGATATCTTCTCAGCAGACTTATCACCGCCGCTCACGTTCGAGTAGTGTTCTAACTCATCGCCACCAGAAACACTTCGCTGTACGTAGCCAGAGTCGTCCGCTATGATTCCGTTTTTGGGATAATCTTATACGAAAGCTCTTGTGGCCTCCCAAAGCCATGCCATATCTTTCGCCTCAAACGCATTCAGCGCCCTGTGTTTCAGGAACATGCGCCTCAGGCCTCTAGGAGTGAGCCCAGACCTACCGTCTCTCTCCTCGTCGTCCTGGAGAAAATTGCGTCCCTGTACTCACCTCACTCCGTGCATGTTGAATGCAACGGATCTCGGTTGGTTTTTCGAACGTGCTGGACGTTAAAGCTCACCCGGCAAAGCCGGAAATGTACCTCGGGGACGGCGCCACCAAAACAAATCAGAATCAGGAAGTGCATTGACGCGGTGGACCGGGGTTCGACGACATGGAACCGATTGTGTGGCACATTGTCGAATATCCTAGTGGGACGTTGTTTATCCGAGAGTTATGATTAGAATTGGTGATTTGGACGACGGTATGTTCCCACTTCTATTAAGGGATATTTCATACCCACAGTGAAAGACATTTTCAGAGAGCATTGCTAAAATCATGATGGCAGCTCAGTACCGAGGCACTCATGTGAAAAGGACTTAGAGCCTTTCACTCTTAGACTACCCAGTCCCTGAGAGCCACTCTCCTTCCCCGGATATTGATACTTGGTGAAACGTTCAATCCCAGAATAAGATGCGCATCATGCCCTACCAAATATCAATGCCTCTCTTTCACTCCCGCAAAAACGAAATACAAGATAGCAGATGATCCTTTATCTCGGCCTTTGACCTAAAATATCAAGGATTATTTGTGCCATCCGGATACCTAGGAAGCCCAGTCTTCAAAGTTTATTCCGAATAATCGAAGTCCTTCCTAAGGCTCTTCGAGAAAACCTCATGGGGATTCTCCTGGTCTCGTCGAACTTTTGCTCGTTATTAACGTTGGTGAATCGTCCGCCAACCGAGGAGGTGGAATCGCATTTTTACAACCTCCATCAATCCAAATAAATGGGCAAGTAAGTGACCAAAACACTATCTGACTTGATGACTCTGCTTGTTAAGGTTGGCAACACGATCGACTGCCGCAAATAATATTTTTCATTAACCTCCGTGTGCAAAAATACATCATCTCCCCGGAAAAGGGTATATCCCAGCCGTGAGCTCTTCCTGGCTGCTTCCATCATCATTAACCGTTGCCGTGCTGACGTTGAAATTCGTCGTCTTTGTAATGCCATACTGGATGGGCGGTCTGGTCTGGAGTGGGATATCGGCCGTAGGCCGACGGCCAAGCGGATGCTCCCTGCTAGTTCCCTTCCCATAGGCATATGAGTTCAAGTTGTACGAGGACGTTGGATTGTTCTTTTTGAACATGCGGTACAGGCCCGGGCAGCAGCCGATAATTAGGGCTATTATTATAATTAGCCCAGCCAAGGGATCAATTGAAGGAGAAAGAATGCTCACCAATGGAGGCTTCCAGTTGACCGAAGAATGCAAGCCATGCCGGATTTACAACATGCTTATTATGGACTGCGGTCAACTCGGTGACGCGGATAATCGAGACGATGATCACAACCCAGGCGAGGCCAAACAGGCAGCCAACGCTCACCTTTTGCTGCAGCGGCATCTGGAGTTTCCAAATCAGACCGACGGGGAGGATCATGACTGCATGTTAGGTTAGCTGCTGGCTACCAAAACATGCACATACCAGACCGGTCGCTTGTTATGAGGCGCGGGGGGGCGCGGGGGGTTGGTTCTGCATACTCAATATGTCCGATAGTACATCACTTGCGAATGCGAACCAGAGGTTGATAGTTGCAGCATGAACAGATCGGGGGTCAAGGCACCCATCTGGCCGAAACCACCCGTTTACTGGGTGGCATGAAAAAAACGCCGAGCTGAGAGAACCGACCAATAGCTGGAAATGAATCGTCAGATGTCATTCAAGACTATAAAGTAGAATGAGGAAAGAGAGGGGAAATACCAGCGCGCAGAATACGGTAATGCACCACCAAGCTATGATATATTTTCTCAGCCCGACCATGAGCCGCCTATAAAGCGACAGCAGTGAAAACTTGACGCTCCAGAGGTTGAACCAGAAGAAGGGCTGCGCGAAGAACAGTGACCTCTTGATGAGAAAGGAGTCATCTTGCAGAGTGGCATATGGGGGAGCCTTTTTAACTTGAACTTCTTGCAGGCGAAAGATTGCCGGCGCAATCACGACGTACACAATAGAGTCGACGAGAAACCAGACGTATCCCAAAATAAGCCAGCCATCCTCCCACTGTATTGTGCGCGGTCGCCTCACCAGGTTGAACATGCGCACACAGAAAATGATCGTTGTGATACCCAGCAATGCATACACAAGCCCCTCGAGCGCGGTCTGCGTAATCATGCGGACCATTTTCTCATAGAGCTGGGACTGCAAACAGCAGCAGCAGGAGGAAGAGACCTAGCAATCAGTTCTCTAGGGCTGCCGCAAGGGAGGGCATAAGCGATAACAACAGCTTGCACAAGGGTGATATCTCGTCATCGATACAGAACACAAATAGAACCATATCTGATCCCACATGGACAAATGGATGCCCCGCACAGGGTTAAATATCTATGCCCGATGAGAATCAGTGTCCCCATCATACTCTTCTCGGTTTCGACCGAAGTATTCCTGGGAGACTTTTGCTTGACTCGCAGCCAACAGGACCCATGCCAAGTTCTACTCCCTGCGTGCGATCAGTAGTGATGCAACCAGCTCCCCGCCAAGGGGATAATGCCTGCCTCAGGGGCGTCAGGCCTCGTCTCGGATTCGGAAAAGACAGAGATGTTTGCCAGGAATGGATAGCGAGCCTCGGATCCGGAGAAGTGGGGATAACGGAACGTGCCGTGCGAGAGAAAGTTTCTCCTCCCGCGCGACAGACTGCAGGAGTTTGCCGATTGCGATAGGAGTTCTAAGAACCGATCCTTGAATTCGGGCAAAAGCCGGGCTTTCATTTCCGCCATTTTCTGGTTGATCGGAGGGTTTCGTATCGCCCTCTGACTAGGAGTACTAGAAGGGACGCCCAACCCGACTCATATTGGGTGGCTTTTATAACCAGCAATGGACTGTCTCCTTGTCGGAGTTGTCGAAATGACACCTATTGTCCACCAACCAATGATAGGACAGAGGCAAAAACGAAAGCTATTTAACTTAACTTAATCGTCGATTGCAAAATCTGAAAAGAAAGGAACAGACTAAAAACAAGTCCGGCTTCCTCTCCGAGGCTCTAATTTAACCACAGGTTCAAGCCTAGGTTTTCCTCCTCAGTCCAGAGCCCAGGCTCAGAACTGCCGGATTGCGTGCCAACTTCCATGTGTCTTGAGTGAGATCCCTGTCGCTAACTATCCCGCGAGGAATTACTTAGTTCACCCTATCTCGCGCCAGGCCCAGCTGCCCAAGGCCATTCTTGCAGATTTGTTCAATCCCCAGAATACAGCTCCATCCACCTCTTTTCTTCGGCCGGAGCACAACCTGTTGCCGAAATCAGAATGCCTGGTGGCGCACCCAACGATGTAACGAGGCAGTCAAATAAGCGAGGCCACAACCGCATCGTATGTTCCCAGCAACTCTAATGGGCCTGGAGGGGCCTGGGGAGCCTTTCTTCGATGCTGAAACGTTGGCGGGCTGCAAGCTCGTGGAGCAGTCACTAATACTACCATACCCCTGCTCGAGCCCTCGTCCCTATTTCCGAAGACCACCATCATCTCTCTTTCATTTCCCTCTTTCATATATCAGTTACTTCGTTCGTGGCAAAATACTGTTGTTTGTCTCAAGTTTTTCCTTCCTTCTGGTGTGATAGGATCGACAGACCAAAATGCTTAAACCCGCCTCCTTGACCCTGCTGGTGGCTGCTGCCCAGGGTTTTGGACAGGCATCACCGTTTGAGCCTGCAGACTTTAACGTCACCGAAGCCCTTCTTGCTCAAGGTTTCGATCCTGGAGCAATCCCCGTGGTGCCTGAAACTGCCCGACGCGATGTAAGCGCAGGCTGTCAAGCCGCAGTAAGTAGCGCCTCGTATTTTCCAAACGTTCTCGAACGCCTACATAGTGATTGCCGAGTCCCATCCACTGATTGTCTGTCACAGTGCAAATCGCTTCGTCAGGTCTATGGTGCTGACCTCCTGACCAGCGAGGAGCCCGCATACGACGCCTTCACTGGCTCATATTGGGCTGCTCAGCAGGTCGAGGTCAGCCCTGCATGTGTTCTCAAGGCTCCTGATGCGACCGCCGTCTCGGTTGCTGTCCTCATCTCCCGACTAACACAATGCCCTTTCGCCGCCAGGAGTGGTGGTCATTCCCACTTCCCTGCGTCTGCCATTGAGGGCGGCATTACCATCTCCTTCGAGAAGATGAAAGATGTCACACTCGCGGATGATCGCAAGACTGTTCACATCCAGCCTGGCAATGTGTGGGGTGAGGTGTTCGACAAATTGGCGGATACCGAACTGACTGTTGTTGGTGGACGTATCTACCCGGTCGGAACTGGTGGCTTAACCCTCGGAGGTTTGTCCAGACCCTTGCGAAGGATATCTCTCATTGCTTATATCTTTAACACTCCACCCAGGCGGCCTCTCTTTCTTCTCTGGACTGTACGGTTTGGCCTGCGATAACATTGCCAAGTATACAGTATGGCCTCCTTCCCTATAGTGAAGTGTATTCTATCGGACATGACTAAACTTTTCATTAAAAAAAGGTCGTCACCGCAATGGGTGCGATTGTGGAAGCTACGCCAACGCAGTACCCAGACCTCTACTGGGCCTTGCGTGGAGGCACCAACAACTTTGGCCTTGTTGTCGAGTTTGAGGCCATGGCGCACCCCCTCCCAGCCAATCAAATGTGGGGAGGCACCAGAGTCTTCCAAGAGAACCAATTCCCCGGCCTTCTCGATGCTTACGTCCACTGGGTGAACAATGCCCCCGACGACACCAACATCGGCGGATGGCTCGCCTGGATTTACAGGGATGGTGTGATGATGGCTTCCACCGAGACGTACTCCGCCAAGCCTGTCGCGGACCCCCCTCTCTTTGATGGCTACAAGAACCTCACTGCTATCCAGGACACCACCAAGGTCCGCACGGTGCATGAGTACGCCCGCACCCTTAATGCCACCGCCCCCTACGGTCTCCGCGAGATGTATGAGGGCATCACTGTTAAAGTCGACCATGATCTCCTCCAGGCCGCGTCAGATATTTACTTTGAAGAGGTTACTGCTCTCAAGGATATCGAGGGGTTTGCTCCTAACTTGATCACTCAGCCCCTCTCCGTCCCCATGATGTCACATATGTCCCGCAACGGCGGCAATCCGCTCGGTCTTGATCCCGCCAATGGTCCCCTTGCCATCGTTCAGACCGCGACTATGTGGAACAACGCGAAGGACGACGCGACCATTGAGGCGTATAGCAATAGAGTGATCTCCAGAATCACCGCCGAAGCCAAGAGCCGCGGCCTGGACTCGGACTACATCTACTTAAACTATGCCAGCAAGTATCAGGATGTTTTCGCCGGCTATGGTAAAGAGAACCTTGATAAGATGCGGAGCATCTCGAAGAAGTATGATCCTGCCCAGGTGTTCCAGACGTTACAGCCATTATACTTCAAGCTTAATGGCGGCGCTCCCGTTAAGGAGTAGATGAAAGTCATTGCGTTTTCCTCTCCTTTTCCCGGGGGGTGAGTACATATTGATCTGGATTTTTGTACATTGATGTACAGCAATAATCGTGCGTTATCTTCATAGATGTTGGTACGTGTACAATAGGTATAGTAATTAGCAATTGGGTCTTGGTGCGGCACATATTTGTACATAGTGCGCCATTGTACTCGGCATAGATAGCAGCGGGGAATAGGCCGGGAAGTCCATCGGTATAGATCTATAGAGTACCATGCTCATAATATCATTTATTTTAGACAATATAATTTCCGACTAAACATTCTGAATCCATTGAACATAGTATTCTATTTTCAACTATGTTTATCATTGACAACAACCATCTCGTATTTATACATAACGGCAGTTGGGGGAATTAGCCATCCCCATTTCTGAATCCCCTCCTATGCAAAAACAACCGGAGAGAGATATGTTGAGCTTTGAGTCTTTATTTTTTTACGAGACCCATCATGTTCAATATACAAATCAAACTATCAACATGGAAACAAGAGTGTTTATATTTTCCCCTTACAGTGGCTCCTCCTGAAGCTGTCCCAGAGGGTATTAATGACCTCCCTCCTCCATTATCCGACCTAACATAAATATCGCCTCGGTTGCCTAGAATAGGAGGATAACTATCCTCTCATGCAATTTATCTCGAGAGAAAGCCAGAGGCTGGGCGTGAAAGAATCTTCCAGTAGGTCCCATAGGCGGAATATGAGCTGCCAACCTTCACTTGAAGAACTTGATTCAGAGGGTAGTGAAAATAGAGAGGGATATGTGCCAGATACATGCAGCAGTATTCAAATCATGGTCAGGATTTGACAAAAAATAAAAGAAAAGGGGAGAGGCAGCAGACACCTATCTAGGACCTCAAGGTGTCTGAAAGGAAGATAAGGAAAATGGGGCAGCGAAGGAAGGGAAATGGAATGCCCTCCTGCAGTAGCCAGCAAGCAAGCAATGAATCATCGATCTCTGATATATGGATGTCTGCCGTTGTAAGAAATTGCTGAGTCTCACAAATCGACTTGAACATGACAACCCCCAGACAAATTGGGCTTGATTGGATGAGTCTCAGAGCTCCTTCCTCTCTATTCAATTTTCTTGTTCATATCCAGTTTTATATGCCATGCATGGTGGGCGGCAAGGGTGTTAGGGGTCTTATCTCACACCGTCTCGTTATATTCAATCATTCCACTACATGATTCTCAACATTTTCAAACCCAGGATCCCTTTGTCGAACTGCATCTATTGCTTTATGAAGTCCTCTTCCTGAGCCTTCAAAGCTAACAATGGTACAGCCATATCAATCATTAATTGCCAGCCGTGGTGATGACCTAGCTTTGTGATAATTCAGCATCAGACGTCAATGGAAGGGCAAGCTCCTAACGTGTCATGGCGTATATCGGACCCATCGTTGTCTGAAGAAGAAGAAAGCCCCTTAAACGATATCCCTATCTCGGAGGGCGCTTCGGAGCTCCTTAACGGTCACAGAACTGCCCGGGCCCCCGACCCCACCCCTCCCTTTTTGGCTGTCTTATATCCTATACAGGCCTCAAAAGCGTAGGATAATCTTCACATATATGTATTTTAATATTTGGAGTTCCGCCAATTTGGGCTAGAACCCAATGCTGCCAGTGGAGCAGTTCGTCAACGTCCTCGGGTTCGTCATATCCTGTTCAACAGCCAACAACTTGGGACATAATCCTCCCATTGTTAGACCCCGGAGCATAATACGCAACTCAAGGGAGTCCCAATCTGCCCTGCAATGCGTCACTATTCGGTCAATTAAATAAACGTTAGTTGTCGTTGTTGTTGTTGCTGTCTTCCGTCTGCAACGGCCCCCCCTTTTTTTAAGCCAGTTTCCGCACATCCCGAACCAGGAGAGAGTTCAAATGTCTCGAAATAATCATACCATATATCAGAGACCCCAGCGCTTTTCTTCCCTTCTTCGGTATACGTCGTGCCCTGCAAGCAAGGTTACTCAACCCGCGAGTATGGCGGGTATCACAGCGGATCACCCCTCATTTATGAGACGGCACTCTTTGAAGAAATCAGACTTCGTGCTCAGATTGTCGAGAGAGGTAAAGGACGCAGATATTCGGGTGTAATGAAATGGGAGACATGTATTCTTTGTTTGAATGACCTTCCAGCAACTAGTCAAGAGCTTCCAGGCTCTGATCACGCTCGGGCCATCCGTCCAAGGATTTATAGGAGGCTGGAATTTGTCCTACATCGGTCCCCATTTGAACAGCCGAGCTTTCCATAAGAGGGAGACTTGCCGAGCAAGAAGACGGGTGCTGGCGTCATGTAAGATGACAAGCAGGTAACCCTGTACCACCTCCGGCTATCTGCATGTTGTCATATATTAGCCATCTAGAATGGACGGTTTGTATAAAAAGGGGGGCTGGCCTTCCTGTATTCAATCGAACTTTCTTTTTCCCCTCTCTCCTTCAATTAGTCCGACGAGCTACCGGACAATTTCGAGATGAACTCGCAGATGCTAAAAATATATCGAATTTCCCTCTGCTTCGTTTGTTGCCTTTGAATGACAAACATCCGGTTTGGCTAGCAGTTGTATTTATATACTATGAAACGAGTGTAAGACATGTGGGTTTGGCTAAATCCACCCCATGTTTTTTCTAATTTCACCCCATTTTTCCGCGCTAGTCCCAATTAGGAAAAATAAGCAGTCTATTTTCACCCCACTGATAATACACTAAGCCTAAAAGGGAAATATATGGTCTATTTGCACCTCAACCTGCTTAGTTAGTGGTGGAATAGCTCCCATGCCAACTCACAACATTGTCCTCTACCCTCTATGAATTGAATCAATTGAACCACCACTATGCATTATTTTACATTATCTTTATCATGGATGGGAGTAGTGATATCAAATTCTTCAGTGCCCCTAGTGATTTAGGTGATTCTGACCCTGAAAATGATGAAATTCCTACTACCACTCCCACTGTTGTGGAATGTGTTGTGGAAGTCATTGAAATCAATTCCTCTGCTACCCCTACCTCTACCCCTACCCCCCCTACAGATGAATGCCCTGCACTGCAGCCACTCCCCCCACCCCCTGAAGGCATATTCCCCTTTGAAGCAGATGCCAAATGACATATCAATAACTAGGCTCACTCTCATGGCTACACAGTTGTTATTCTACATCATAATAAGCAATTCCTTGACTGGATTTAAATGACAGAACAGCAGGTTTACCTACAGTGTGATAGGGGTAGCACTTATCAACTAAAATATATGGTAATTAACAGCTGTCAGATTAAGAGATCTCACACATCAACATGCAAGATAAATTGCCCATTTACCCTATAACTCTATAACCACAGTGATGAGGGCTTTAATAAGGTCAATAGGGATTAAATATTGAAGGTGCTTGATTCACATCATAATCATAGCTCAGCAGATGACATCACCCTACCCCTATACAGACATCAAGATATCAAGCAGGCACTGGAATCAATTAATTGATATTTAACTGGCAGTTTAATAGCCTACCAGATAATGACCTTGATGCAGGCAGAAAACAGCAGAAATCTCATGATTATAGTGAAGAATCTACATAATCAGCAGCAGGTTATACAACATTAACATCTGGCTGGGCATCTTTGAATACAAGTAACTCTCATAGATTTTGCAGAGGATTTCATTATTTTTGACATCAGAGACTCTGAACAGCAAATTATGTAGATTGCTTTCTTCCATAAAGCTTCTCTAGCCTTTCTACACAATTTCCCTGAGATGATCCTTATAGATGCTACATATAAAATTAACCACTTTAATCTCCTAATGGTTAATATAGTTGATTGCACATCTATGAATTACATGTTCTATATAGGCAGCACATTCATATCAGAGACAATTAATTTCTATATGTGACTGCTCAACCACCTACTGCAAATATATCATATAACATGTTAAATCCCCTACCCTACTACTATTATTAGTGATGTAGATTCCTCATTTATCTTGGCATCTTTTCATGCTTTATTACATACAAAACACCTACTCTATATCTAGCATGTTAAATGCAACATCTAGACATTCATTAAAAAACACCTGTGTGATGAAGCTCTGTGCCAAGACCTCCCTAATATAACTACCTACATCAATACAATCTATGCCTCTATTGAAGCAGATATCTTAATGTTTCTCTATATAGCCACTAAGGAGGGATATACTATCATCTGGGAGGTATTTTACTGCAAATATCAGATACTCTATCCTATCATTATTGACTATTTGACAAATCAGTAGATTCCTCATAAGGAAAAAATCATGACAGTATGAGTTAATTAAATAGTTCACTATGGAAATCTTGCAACATTATGAGCAGAGAGATATCATAAGGTAATAAAGAAAGTTCTCCCTTATAACAGCACCTCTCATATTGGCAATGTGATTCTTCATCTATATAATTACCTTAATATACAGAATCCAGAAATTCTCAGTGAGATTGCCACCAAAAAAATCAGTTGTAATCATAAACATATAAAGGTGCTATTTAAAGACTGCATAACTGTTATATCACCCTATGCCTTTGATAAAATTCTGGATATTATAAAGCAGTTTAATTTAGATGCAGATACTTGCCTTCCTCTCTGTACAGGCTGCATTCAAACCTTCATGAGACTTCTCTGTGCTCATATTATTTAATAATATCTCATTAATAGGATGTATTTGATCATAGAGGAGTTCAATCTACACTGGGTGCTTGATGCCTCAGATCCAGAGCCAATTAACTACTACCTGGCAGTTGACAAACCAGAGTGGATAGTGCCACATTCACATAATCAAATATGAATAGCTCTGGTGGCAGCAAGTGGGTGAATTCTCTTATGATTTGAACAGGTTGATATGATGTTGAAGAGAGATCAACAGGCAGCAGATCAGGTGGCAGATCAGGTGGCATCTTCCCCTATATGGGTAAGAGGATGTTCCTGTGGGTGCCCATGGGGATGGAGATGGGGGGGTAGGGGTAGGGGTAGAGATAGAGGAGGGGTGCCTGTTACAGTTGAGAATAATGATTTGAACATTTAAATGCAGAGCATGTAGAATGTTTTTAATATAAATATGGAAAATGTGCAGAATTGAGAGATTTCTGGATAGATTTCTATTGTTTTTTGATATTCCCCTTATATTTAATAGCTTATGATTACCTATGTCAATTTTTTGCCTATCTGTAGCACTATTTCCATCTTTTCTTATCTACAGAGAGATTAATTAAAGAAGATGCCAACATTATATGTTGAAAATCTCCCTACCCCCCCCCCTCTACAGGTGGGTGGAAATAGACTGCCTTTTTCCCTTTTAGGCTTAGTGTATTATCAGTGGGGTGAAAATAGACCGCTTATTTTTCCTAATTGGGACTAGCGCGAAAAAATGGGGTGAAAATAGTCAAAAGTTGGGGTGGATTTAGTCAAACCCAAGATATGTAGCCAATTTTGCTAAAATGGAATTGGCTAGTTCCATAATTAACATGACTCACCACTCAACACTCAGTCCCACTCAATGCCCACCTTTTCATCCTTCAACCTTCTATCTTCAACCACCTCCAGGATGAGCTACAAAGCTTCAATTCAGGCCATGATTAGTGATTTAGAATTGCAAGAGGCACCAAATTTCTCCCATACAGCTGAGAAATATGGTATAAGCTAATCAACACTCTCCTGGTGTTACAGAGGTGTTTAGATGTCCAGAATCAATGCAGCTTCTTCCTATATGTGAAATCTCATGGAATCTGAAGAAAAACACCTCATCTCCTATATCAATTGACTCACAGACTGTAGTTTCCCTACTACACCTTATATCCTTGAGAATCTTATCATTGAGATTACATAAAGCCCTATAGGGAAGAACTGGATGGTGCAGTTCTGTGACTGATATAAAAATAAGATCAAGTTGTTATATCTACAAAATATTAACTAAAAATGGAAGATTGCAGATAATTCAGTATATTTCAGTCATTTCTTCAATCTTGTATTGATTTTTTACTTATATCTATCTATATTTATTGTTTTCATAAAATTATATACTGATTTGTGTGGTCTCACTAGCTGCAGCAGATGATTCTCAAATATTAAATCAAGGTACAAAATATATATAATTTTGATGAAAAAGGCTTTATTCTCAGGCTCATTCAAATGATTAAACACATCATCTCTATTGAATCTCTCAAATCAGGCTGAGTAATGAGAGGCAGTCAAGATGGAAGCTGTGAATTCATCTCACTGCTAGTAGCAATTTATGTGGATGGAATGACTATCCTACCTGCCCTCATATATAAGGGGGAATCAAGGGATATGCAAGATACTTGATTGGAGGATTTTGATAGCACAAAGGACCAGGCCTACTTCACTGCTTCAGAGAATGGATGGAGCAGTGATGAATACAGTTTAATGTGGTTAAAATCTATATTTGACTATCATATAAAGGCCAAAGCAGGGTGTGAGTGGCAGCTCCTTATATTAGATAGCCATTCCTCTCATATAAATATAGCCTTCATTGATTATAATAAGTAGAATTATATTTTACTTGTAGTCCTTTCTTCCCACTCTACACATCATTTACAGCTGCTAGATATTAGAATATTTGAATTGCTTGTAAAGGCCTATTCAAATCAACTAAATGAAAATATCCACACCACATTTAGCCTTGTTTGTACTACAAAACACAATTTTTGGAGGTTATTCAAGGTGGTGTGGGATGAGACCATTATGCCTGTGAATATAATTATGGCCTTTACTGCTACTGGTATCTACCCTATCAACCCTGACTGTATTCTTACAAAAATTCAATGCTCATAAACTCCTGTAGAGCTCACTCAGTGGACTCCAACATCTATATGGGCATGGAGAGGCCTTGTGAAGAATGTTACCTGCTCTAAATGTTGATTTTCATATAATACTTAATGACTTATTCATAGTGGGGAGAGAATAGCACTTGACAGAGAGATTCTCTTAATAGAAAATCAACATCTCCAATACACATTAAATAAGGAATGAAAATGATGAAAGAATGACAAGCAGATGAAGCTATTTAATGTGTTAAATCCTTTTATAGCATAGTTCTTCTCACTATCTAAAGTTCAAGCTGCTTGTGAGAATGTTGCAGCTATAGAGGCCAAAAAAATGAATCAACAGACCCATAAGGATGATGCCTGCCTCTAATGCTCTATTTTGAAGGAACAGAAGGAGGCTGCTGCTGCTGAATAGAAGGTTGAGTATGAGAATGCCTGCTGAGAGCTTACTAAGTATTATGAAAAGAAAAAAGCTATAAAAGCTACTCAGTGCTAGATTAATATTAAATTATGAGATACTAAGTGCCTGCAGCAGCAAAAAGAGAAGGAAGAAAGGGCTGCAAAATGCCTCCAGATATGACTAAATTGCCAGGCAGGTAGTGCATGGTCAAGACAGCCTATAGAGCAGGCAATTACACCTTCAATCAACCCTCTATGCCCTATACAACCTTCCTAAAATGGTAATAATATCAATACAGACCCCCCTAAGCAAGATCTCACTGCTCCTTCATTATTTCCTACTACATTAATTTCAAATTGCTTATCTATTTTAAATCCACTCACCTCTCATTTTGGCTGCTGCCTGAGGCCCAACAATTGTTTTTTAGATTAATATGGCAGTCCATAGTGACAAATGTCTGTAACACAAAATTTCATGTTTTACACTTGAAATCCTTATTACCATATATGCACACACACCAGTTAAAATCAGTAAGAAGATTATTAAGTTCTGATGTAATATTTTTTTTTTTCAGAATTTAAAAGTTTAATAAAAAAATTAATACCTCTCTCCATTAAATTAATCTAAGCAACCAGAGAACTTATACTCTATCATCATCTCCTGAAGTTTCTACATCAGCTGCATATCACAAGGCTGGATTATTACACACTTAGCATGAATGATGAGATGGTTTACTACTAATTATTTTTATATCAGTATGTTAAATAGCTAATAAGAGTATTTAAATAGATAATATACTTTTAAATTCAGAAGTTAGAGTTATCTCTACTATCTCCTGTAGTACTTTCAGTGTAGAAGCTTAAATGTGAATGTCCTTTCCTTCTTTCCTATTAATTATAATCTCATGTATAAGTTGATGAAATGAAGTATAGCACATTAAGAGTTCTATAAATTTCTAGTATCTCTAGATCTCTCATATTATAACAGCTAGAAGTTATTAATATTAATATATCAATCTTTATATTAATATTATGACTAACTTACTGCCAGGATGCTAATAGTGAGATTTCTTTACTTGTCCAGTTCTTGATGCTGATAGTTACTTGCCCCCAGTTGATTTTCTTGCTGTCTTGCTAGCAAGATTCTTCATGAATGTCTTCCCCCTAGTAGTATATCTAGCTGTTTGTTTTGTCCTTACCATCTTTTGTAATTAGCATATAAACTGACATTCAACTAGAAATCAACAGCTATACTTACTTTATAGAAGGGAGCAGCAGGGGCACACCAAGTGAGGCATAAAGAAAGAGAGGGTAAAAGAAGAATATGAGGTAGATAAAGGTAGAAAATGAAAGAAAGTAGGAAAAGAAAATATATTTAAGACAATAAACTCCCAGTTAACTGCATTACTTAATGTATTATTTAATAAAAACACACTAATAAAAATAATAAATAAGCTCTCCTTTTTGATTCTTTCTACTTCTACCTATTCTATTTTATCTCTTTATACTAATTATTCTCATAATCAGTAGTTATTACTCTTATTTCTATAGATCTTTCTGCCTCTACCTTCCTATCTACCTCTACCTCTACCCATCTATCTCCACACATCCACCTCTGCACATCTACCTCTCTGACCAAAAAAATGAGTTGCTGTGGCTCTAAGCCTGGAACTACCACTAGTAGCTGAAAGAAACCTGAAGAGTGCTCAATAAACCTATTCTCACAAAAGAATCATGTATGGCTTGCCAAGCTCTCTACTGATGAGCTTGCCCTTAATTAAGTAAAAAATACTGACTGAGCTACTAAGAATTATCACCTTCAAAAGCTCTGTATTACAGCAGAATATAAGGAGGTAAATGAGGATGTTCACAAGGAACTTAAGGCTACAAAGAGAGCTGAGGTTAAGAGGAAATGATAAGTAATAACTTATTTAATCTCATACTAGCTCATCATATATTAATTTAATTATTATAGAGCAAGAACTAGCATTACCACAGCAGCACTTAAAGAAAATCAGGCAACTACTCCCAATGAAATGTAAGTTATATAAAACTTTTATTTATTTCCTATGGCTGTTTCTAATATTCTGGCTATCTAGGGTTACTATATGAAAATATATAACCCAGTCAAAGGATACCATGCAGGAGGCAAAGTGGCACCTTGAGAATAAGAAAGAGTTTAGAAGTGATAAAATGCCTATAGATGAGCAAGTAGAAAAGGCCTATACAGATGGAATAAAGAAGATGGCAGATAGAACTGATTTTAATCAGCTGATTTATACTCAGTAGATGTAGGAATAATTAAAGATCAAAAAGTATGTGGAAAATAAAATTCAGCTGCTGAAGTATAGTACTGTTTAAATCTACCATATGTTTAGACCTGAGCTCTCAATGTTAAAGACCATAGTGGTTAGTGGAGATAGGAAGCTACCAGTGGTTCAGAACTGGGCAATTATAGAGGGGGTAATAAAAGGAGGTAAGGTCTTTAAGGCCTGCAAACATGCAATGGAGGTTCTAAAGGGGGAGGTCACAGTAAAAAAGTTTAATCAGATGAACTAGCAGCTAGATAAGTTTCTAGTGTTTCTTCCTGATAATTAAATATATTTAGTGTGGAATTATTGTAATCTTTATATCAATCATTAATCCATGGGAGCACTAATTATGTCTTTACTGTGTGGTAGCTTGGCAGCTGCAGCATAGGTATAATTAGTGTGTAAAATGGAATATATAATGATTTCCTTGGTAACTATTATTTATTTATCATTTATTTTTAATCTTTTTCTAACTGCAAGGTTTTTTTTTCTACTTTCTTTCTTTCTTTTTTTACATCTCTGGCCTCATATATCTCTTTTATCATGCCTTCCCCTGATGAATTTATTTTAAATCCCTACCAAGATCTAATCCATGATCTCATTGAATAAGACCTAACCCAATGGAATATTTTTTAATACCTAAAGGATGAAAAATACCTCACTATTAGTTGTACTGCTCTAACTGAGTCATTAAAACACTAAAACATTTCCAAGTATTAAAAACTAGAGGATAATGATGAAGTATGGAGCACCATTCAGGACTTATTCTTCAGGGGTTTGCAGGATGATGAAATGCTGTGAATTCTTAGTGACAAAGAATATAAACTCAGCCAATATGGATTATATTAAATTTGAAAACACATTGGGCTTCCACAGTGATGGGATGACTATGATATAGAGGAAATACAGTAGGAACTAGTAGAGACTGTTCAGAAAGAGCTTGATGATAGTTTTATTCAAGTATTTGAATGTGAACATCTTTACACACATTTTCAACAGAAGGGCTATACTATCTCTCAGTAAGAAACCTCAAATGAAGTGATATGATAATTGCAATAAAAGCTAACATGAGAATTTAACTGTAGGAATTATCTATTCAATATAGTTTATCAGCTTGATCCTAATGGAATTAACTGCTGACTTAATGACCTTTAATATCATTATAGAATATATATCATTCTGGGTCTAAATTATCTGTGATCTGTTGATGGGTATTGCAAGCTTGATTACTAGAGAATTAAGATTTATGCAGCCATTAATACATATTCTTAATATATTATTTGAATATATGTTGGGATCAGCTGCTAAACTGCTGTCTCTATTCTCTGATAATATCTTGATACTCTTGGGACAAACCAGGTTTTCCCACAGATTATTTACTCAGATTAGAGTATTGAAACTCCCATGATGGCTGCAGCCCAGTTTAAACTGTACCAGCAAATTGACCCTGATATATCATTTGATTAATACTATTAATATGAAACTAGCACTGCCAACCAACATATTAAGGCTTGATGAAGCTAGCTTGCAAAGGAATTCATAAATTCTTAAAGAGTAAGTTAATTATTATATCTATTATATCATTTTAATATTAAGACTAACATCTAATTCTTTCATCTTCTAGTCTTATTTTCAAAGACTCAGCCACTGAAATCACTACCAGCAAGATATACTTTCTGATTGCATTGCCTTCCTTGCAGTTTATATGCCAATTATGTGAGATAGGGTTCTAAAATATGTTGGTGTTTGGAATAACCATTGCATTCATCCAAAATGCCAGTGATCACATGGTATTTATGGATGTTCCTGGGTGCTTTATAATCATTCAAAAAATGCTGAACAGTATGATTTAACACCTGATCCAAGGGTCCTAAAAGACTTACAGGATCAGTATTCTGAGTGGGGTAAGTAGAGTACTTCTTTATACTGTGTTTTAGAGAGAGTTATGCTAATATATAGTAGATATTAATGAGTATCTTCCTACTGAGACAAAAAAATGGTGTAGGGATTATATTTGTGAGAAGGGATACCCAATAGGAAGGATAATCATAGCTGATACTCTATCAGATGATTGCTGAGTACATACTATCATATATATAGACCTTTATGTGGCCATCCAATAGCATATTAATTCTGGACTTACATTAATTCTGAGGGAATCTTCTAAACCAACTGGTGCATGGGACTGGCAACCAGATCTGGAGAATATAGACTTTACTGCTATTTCAGAGATGACACTATCTTCTAAGGTAGAGAAATAGATAATGTGGTTTTCTATTATATATTCTACCACTATGGTAGTTTACTAAATTTGATTCCTTTCATGAAGCTCTACATGGGTGGATAAAGGTAGTTTGCAGACCCTTCCCCATCTTTTTGATTCAATTCCTTTCATGAAGCTTCAAGTCCCTGCCTGTCTTTTTAATTTGATTTCTTTTGCAAAGCTCCAAATCCCTTGCCTGTCTTTTTAATTCAATTCCTTTCATGAAGCTCTCTATGTTTATTGATTCAATTCCTTTCATAAATGTTTATTGATTTAATTCCTTTCATGAAGCTCTCTATGTTCATCAATTTAATTCCTTTTATGAAGCTTTAAGTCCCTGCCTGTCTTTTTGATTCAATTCCTTTTGTGAAGCTCCCTATGTTCATTGATTCAATTTCTTTTGCAAAGCTCTCTATGTTCATCAATTTGATTCCTTTTGTGAAGCTTCAAGTCCCTGCCTGTCTTTTTGATTCAATTCCTTTCACAAAGCTCTCTATATTCATTGATTTAATTCCTTTTGTGAAGCTCCCTATGTTCATCAATTCAATTCCTTTCATAAATGTTTGTTGATTCAATTCCTTTCATGAAGCTCTCTATGTTCATCAATTCAATTCCTTTTATGAAGCTCTCTATATTTATTGATTTGATTCCTTTTGTGAAGCTCCCTATGTTCATCAATTTGATTTTTTTTGTGAAGCTCCCTATGTTCATTGATTTGATTCCTTTTATAAAGCTCCCTATATTCATTGATTCAATTCCTTTTGCAAAGCTCCCTATCTTTATCAATTTAATTCCTTTTGTGAAGCTCCCTATATTCATCAATTCAATTCCTTTTGTGAAGCTCCCTATATTCATCAATTCAATTCCTTTTAGTTATAAATACCTGGCTCTTCGGGTTTGGCTAAATCCACAGCATGTTTACACTATTTTCACATAATTTTTCCGCGCTAAACCCAATTGGGAAAATTAAGTGGTCTATTCTCACATAATAGTGGTGGTGCTAAGCCTAATCAGGAAATATAGGTCTATTTCCACACTCCTGTAGGGGGGGGGGGAGGGAGATTTTTGACATATATTGCTGGTGTCTTCTTTAATTAATCTCTCTGTAGATAAGGAAAGATAGGAATAGTGCTATAGATGGGCAAAAAATAGAGGAAAACACATGTAGGCAATCATAAGATATCAAATATTAAGGAGAATATTGAAAAACAAAGGAAATCTATGAAATCTACCCAGAAATCTCTCAGTTTGGCACATTTTCCATGTTTATATTAAAAATGTTCTGCATGCTCTGCATTTGAACATTCAAATTGTTATTCTCAACTGTAATGGGTACTCTACCCCCCCTACCCCCCCTACCCCTACCCCCCCATCCCTGTCCCTGCGGGCGCCCGCAGGGACATCCTCTTGCCCATGTAGGGGGGGGTGCCACCTGATCCACTGCCTGATCCACCACCCATTGATCCCTTTCCAATGTCAGATCAACCTGTTCAAATCACAAAAGGATTCATCCACTCACTGCAACTAAAGCTATTCAATTATATGAATGTGGCACTATCCACTCTGGTTCATCAACTGCCAGGCAGTAGTCAATTGGCTCTGGATCTGAGGCATCAAGCACCCAGTGTGGATTGAACTCTTCTACCCTCAAGTATGTCCCATTAATGAGGTGCTGTTGAATGACATGAGTGCAGAGGAGTCCCATGAAGGTTTGGAGGCAGCCTGTACAGGGAGGAAGGTGAGTATCTACATCTAAATTGAACTGCTTCATAATATTGAGAATTTTATCAAAGGCATAGGGTGATATAACAGTTATGCAGTCTTTAAACAGTGCTTTTGTATGTCTATGGTTGTGAGCAATTTTTTTGGTGGCTATCTCACTGAGAATCTCTGGATTCCATATATTAAGATAATGGTGTAGATGAAGGATCACATTGCTAACATGAGATGTACTGGCATGAGAGAGAACTTCCTTTATTACCTTATAATAATCCTCTGCTTGTGATGTTGCAAGATTTCCATAGTGAACTGTTTAGTTGACCCATGCTGTTATGATCTTTTCCTTATGAGGAATCCACTGATTTGCTAAATAGTCAACAATGATGGGATAGATGATCTGATATTTGCAGTAAAAAGCCTCCCAGATGATAGTATATCCCTCCTCAGTGGCCACATAGAGAAATGTTGAGATATCTGCTTTGATAGAGGCATACATTGAGTTGACATGGGTAGTAATAGTAATATCAGGGAGGTCTTAGCACAGAGATTCATCATGTAGGTGTTTTTTAATGAATGCCTGGATGTTGTGCTTAATGTGCCATATACAGAGCAGGTGTTTTATATGTGGCAAAGCATGAAAAGACACTGAGATAAATGAGGAATCTGCATCACTGATAACTATAGTAGGGCAAGGGATTTAGCAGGTTATATGATATATTCACAGCAGGTGATTCAGCAACTATATATACATCTGAGTCATTTCCCTCATGAATGTGCTGCCTATATAGAACATGTGATTCATAGATGTGCAATCAACTATATTAACCATTGGGAGATTGAAGTGGTTAACCTTATATGTAGCATCTATAAGGATCACCTCAGGGAAATTGTGTAGAAAGGCCAGGGAAGCTTTATGGAAGAAAGTAATCTGTGTAATCTGCCATTCAGAGTCTCTGACATCAAAAATAATGAAATCCTCAGCAAAATCTATGAGAGTTGCTTGTATTCAAAGATGTCTGGCCAGACATTGATGTTATATAACCTGCTGCTGATTATGTAGATCCTTCACAGTAATCACAAGATTTCCACTAAATTCATGCTGCATTAGTGTCATCATTTGACAGGCTGTCAAACTGCCTGTCAGGTAGTGATCAATTGCAGGAAATGCCTATTTAATGTCATGATGCCTGTATAGGGGTAGTGTGATCTCATTTGCAGGGCTGTGGTTATGAGAGGGGTCCACCACTGTTAATATTCAGTCCCTATCAAACCTATTAAATTCATTGTCACTGCTGTGGTTATAGAGATGTAGGGCAAATGGGCAGCCTATCTTGTGTGTTGATGTGTGAGATCTTTTAACCTGATAGCTGTTAATTGTCAGTACTGTATATTTTAGTTGATAAGTGCCACTCCTATCACACTGTAGGTAAATGGTCTACTCAGTTATTTGAATCTGGTCAAGAAACTGCTTATTATAGCATTGAATGATGATGGTGTAGCCATGAGAGTAAGCTCAGTTATCAACATGTTGTTTGGCATCTGCTTTGAAGGTGAAAGTTCCTTCTGAGGGGGGGGGGAGCTGCAATGCAGGGTAGGTAGGAGGGGTAGGGGTGAAATTGATTCCAATGACTTCTGCAATGTGTTCTACAACAGTGGGAGTAGTGATAGGGATTTCATTGTTTTCATGGTCAGAATCACCTAAATTGCTAGAGGCACTGAAGAATTTGATATTGCTGCTTCCATCCATGATAAAGATAAGGTGAAATAATGCTTGTAGTGGTTCAATTGATTCAATTTGTAGAGGGTAGAGGACAATGTTATGAGTTGGTGTGCTGAAGTTATTCTACCTATAACTAAGCAGGAAGTGTGCAAATAGACCATATATTTCCTGATTAGGCTTAGTGCCACTGCCATTATGTGAGAATAGACCACTTAATTTTCCCAATTAGGACTAGCACAGAAAAATTATGTGAGAATAGACTAAATGTACTGTGGATTTAGCTAAACCCTGGCTCTTCTCTACTTCTCTATCTTTTTTTCACTTTCATTAAATATCTTCTCTCTTATCAAAGATCTTCAATATTCTCCTTCCCACAACATACCAATCATAACCACTTTGAAATCCTTTTACTATTTCTCTTCTTCCTGGAAAAGAAAATCCTCCCTCCTCTAATATCCTTTATAAGATATTACCTTCCATATGAAAGATATAAGTATAAACCCTTGACACTATAATAAAGAAGTAGTAAGACTAATATGATATATAGATCAGCTAATTATAATTATGAAATACTCTCTATTGTTAGTTAGGAGCTAACATACTTCTACTGTATCCTCCTCTCTGATGCTCAGATACTACTAGCCCAGTATGAGAGAACTATAGCATACATATAAAATGCCATTAATCCTGCTCACTTCATCTATCCTCAAACCTTACAAATGAATGCAATATTAATTCAATCCTATGAACAATGATATGATGAATAATTAATGCAGTACTTCTGCAATTTCTATCAATTAAGCTATCAGTGTTGACCATTTCTCTTCTGTGTTTGAGTCCCTGGCCATTTTGGGGGGTATTGTGGAAACTGTATATGAAATAATTGCTCTAGTCAATGCAATGTATGGAATATGTACTAAAATGTCCCTCTCTCCCTAACTCCCCCTCTAGGCCCTCCTTTACCTCCTACACTTCCTGCTAGTGACCAGTCTGGGTCTACACCCAATAACCCCATCATTATTGATTGAGTGGAGGGTTAGATGATCTCCTCCCCCAGGAGGTAGTTTTAGAGGCTTTAAAATCTGGATGAATCTTGCTTTGTCTCTTTTAGTTGATTTTATCAGCTTTTTTTTTAGGCACTTGATTTCAAGAGGTAGAGCTGACTCTCTGCTTGGGCTTTTTACTGTCTCTTTTCCTTCTACTTTATATGTATGGCTGGGTTGATTTTGGGTGCTAGTTTTGATTTTTTAAGTGTAAATCTGATGCCTAGCCTTTATTTTTTTCTTTTCCTTTTGTTTTTACTTCATACAGGTGTGGCTGCATTATTATTTCAGGCTGTATAGTTAAAAATACAACAAGTTTCTTATGGGAAAAAGCTGGTAGAATCCATTGATTATTTACTTTATATGCATGGTATTTATTGTATATATGTAGCTGGCCAGCAGTGGGTTAGCTATAGTAATATCATGATGGAGATTATAGAGCTGCTGCAAGGAGAGAGGGTGGAAAATATATATATAAATTACAAATATTTCTATTTTAGTTTGATATCCCACAACATCACATTAATATATCAAATCACTGTAAAGAAGAGATAAAACTATATATTTATTCTCTATCTATTAGATTTATAACCTTAATATAGATTTTCCATCTATAATAAATCATCATTGGTGATTCTTTATAGAGTATTTTAATAGTAGCTAAATATCATGATACTATTTATCTCACATTACAAGAAGTATCAGAATCAAATTGTTGGCCTGTAGCTCAGTTAGAATATAGACATTATAATCTATAGTTCAAATCATAATAATAGTACTTAACTTATTTTTTTTTTCTACTCTGCCCCTAGAGGTAGGGTTTAGAGCTACTTATATAATTATTTATCTTAGCAATTTTTTTAGCAATTTTTATACCATGGATATTTCATAACATTTCAATCTATAGATTCCATTCATTCCAATTATCTTCTACCATGCTCTGAATGAGATTCTACTCCAACATCCCTAGATTCCTTCATGAGAAATGATGTGGTACTACTACTACCTACTCATACTGTAGTGAAGTCAATTTAAAGCTCTCTTCTGCTTCTTAAAATCTCACTTCTCAACTTTCCACCCCAATGAAGAAATTCAATTTAATAATCATTATTAATGATAGCCCTTCAGCCCTGAAGTCTTCATTACCAGCCCTTTTTGATTGAAATCTAGTAAATTATGCCTGACAATAAGTCATTCAAAAAACATGAAGGGAAGATGATCATCATCCTCATACTAGATTGCTAACTCACAGTGTGTGACTAAAACTTACTACACTGAAAACTGAAAAGATATTAGTACCTAATATTAGATTAAAATCACATAAATTACTTCTTCACCTATGAAAGTGTGAATTTCTGAATTTGACTCTGGAAACCTATACCATCTAGTTATTACTAGGTAAAGCTTGTGTTTTTCCTTTTATTATTAATATGTTACTAACTACTGGCACACCAACTATACAGATAAAATCCAGACTTTAATTAGTTCTCAGAGTTCATTTTTGATAATAGCTGAGTTTATAACAGTTGTTACATATCATTTGAACTACTGATAATGAGGTCAGAAACTTGAACACCTCTTCCCTGTAGACACATTTATTGCAAGTAATGTCTTAGTTAAGGATGGAGCAACAAAATTAACCTCTAGTATATAGAAATTAAGCACTAATAAGCTTCTTAAGTAATTTAAATCCAAAATAAATGCTTATTTAATAACCACTGATATCCATATCTGTCTTGTTACATTTAATGACTCTGAGGGTGAGTCTGAGAAGATGTGTACTCTGAGCCCTATAAAAAAGAAATTAAAATCAAAAAAGTGGCTAATTAAAAAGGAACAATCTATTTCACTGTCTTTCAAAAAGGAACAATCTATCTTATCATTTGTTAAAAAGGAATGATTTACCTCACTCTCTTTCAACATTTCATCTTTTTTTAAGTGATTCTGAGAAGACTCCTTTGATCTTAGTGAGTTTAACTGGCAAGTATATACATAAAGATATATAATAAAGATGGAACCTACTGATGAACTAAATATTAAGATTGAGGAGATAACTGGAGCCAATGTAAATGAGAAGGAGGATGAGGATGCTAAGAGGAAATAGAATGCTAATAAAGAGGAAGAAAGGAAGAAGAAGAAAGAGAAGGAAAAAAAGGAGAAGAAAGAGAAGGAGAAGGAAAAGAAGGAAAATGAAAAGAAAGAGATTCCTCTAGATAATTCTGTAGAGTAAACATAGGATTGGAAAAATAGAAAATGATTTTATTCATATTATGTGTATGTTTTTCTCTTTCATTCTTATCATTCTATGATGCTGGCAGCTAGACCTACTCTTACTAATTATAGCCCTCCCTTTCTACATCTAATATCTCTTTATCTTTAGCTTTTCTATATATTACTTGTCTACAGCTGATTCAACACTACTTAGACTATCTTCTTTATTTTTAATTGATAATTCTATTTCTCTTGGTTGCCATCTTTGATAAAATTCTCTCTGATTTGCCCAAATCTGCTCCCTGCATATATCCCTACTGATTTGCCTGAATCCACTTCCCATATATATCCCTACTAATTCACCTGAATCCACTCCCTGTGTATATCCCTACTGATTCACCTAAATTTGCTCCCCACATATATTCCTACTGATTTACTCAAATCCACTCTCTGTGTATATCCCTACTGATTTGTCTGAATCTACTCTCTATGTATATCCCTACTAATTCATCTGAATCTGCTCTCTATGTATATCCCTACTGATTTACTTAAATCCACTCCTCATGTATATTCCTACTGATTTACCTGAATCTACTCCTCATGTATATTCCTACTGATTCACCCAAATCTGCTCTCTGTATAATCATGCCTCTACAGCAGTCCTTAGCAGCCTGCAGCACCTCTCATGGGCAGCTTCTGTACTGCACCTCTTCTAGGTGCACCACACTGTAAGGGCCAAAACACTAATAGGGTAAAAAATGAGACTAGGTACCTTTTATATGGCTGCTCCATATAAAGGATACTTATGATGATTTTTTTTTAAAAATTAATTTCTTAACCACCACATGGGATATAGAGCTCATACTTTGATAGAAGCAAGATAAATGGCTAAAGAATAAGTTGGTTAAGAGGAATATTATTATTTTTCTTTTATTCTTCTATTATTTAAGATTTCCTATTTTTACACTAAAATTTCAGCATGTTTTTAAGTTTATAGAGAATAAATGAATTTAAAAGGAACTTTTTCATACTACATGATTTCTTATTGAAAGTTAATAACTTCTCCTTAATATGAGCTCTATATCCTATGTGGTTGTTGAGAAATCATGGAAAAACTAGAATTGAAAATTAGGTATCTTTTATATGAGACTCCCATATAAAAGGTACTTATTTTTTATTTTTACCCTATTAATGTTTTGACCCTTATGGTGTGGCACACCTAGAAAAGGTGCAGCATTTGCTAGGTGCTGCAACCACAGGTCAGTAGCAAAGACATAATTATATCCCTACTGATTTGCCTGAATCTGCTCCTCACATATATCCCTACTGATTTGCCTGAATCCACTCCCTGTGTATATCCCTACTGATTCACCCAAATCTACTCCCTGCATATATCCCTACTGATTCACCCAAATCTACTCCCTACATATATCCCTACTAATTTGCCTGAATCTGCTCCCTGCACTCAAGCCCCAATTCACCCAAGGTTGATGATGGTAAGAATACTGCTTGAATGGGGAATCTCAGTTACTACTGGAATTTCACTAAGGCCAGAAAAGAGCCTAAGTAGTAGTATTACTATAAAGTATGTATCAAGAAGGTAAATTGACTCTGTGAAATTAGTGCATCAATTGGATTCTACATCACAGCATCTTTATAATCATCAATGTTGACAACCTTTACCTCTACAGTTCTGACAACTCCTATATTCTCCAATATTATTTTATCTATTAGATTATTAAGCCCCTTTTACTTTCCCTATTTAGATTTCTCCTTTTGTTTTGGATACCCTACTCCTCTCACAGTATGATATATATATCCTCCTGTTTTAAGAACTTATATACTTTTCTTCTCAGAACTTACCTTTATCTTATAAAGGTTTTATATACTTTTTTTCTCACTAGAGGTGCTGTACACTCTTCTTTTGAGCTACCTGCTTTCTATAAGGGAAAAGTGTACAGTAAACTAAATGGTAGATTAGAATAGTTCCTTGCAGCTTCAGCTTTGATGGTATTATTATCTCTAACTATTTGCTCTATATTAACAGTATTTTCCTCTACTATAATGTTGAATGTATACCCACTGTTTCTTGATTTCACTCTTTAATTTTGAAAAGATACTGGGGATATCCTCTGTACTGAGACTGAATATTCTGAATCACCAAGAACTAAGCTATAACAATGTTGCTATGCTTGAAGTGGTAGGGATATCTGAGCTATAGTAATATTATCATGCTTGAAGATGATAAGGATATCTTACATACTGAGAGTTCTGAATATTTGAAGTTGCTGAGGACTAGACTATAACAATGTCATTATATAGAGATTCAGCTTGAATTTCTGAGCCTAGAGTAACACTTTAACCCTTTAACTGTCCAGCTTTAACAGCCATTGTGCTCTACATGTGTGGATGAATATACTAGATATATCACTTCACTCATATTGAAACTAGAATATACTACTTAATGAGGATTTAATGAGTAAATGCATCTTTTCTTTCTCCCTCCTGCACTCTATTATTTCATTGTACTAGGGATGTCCAGTGTTTCTACTGATAACAACTCAGTAGATGTCAACTGAGCCCAGATAAATAGAGAAGAGACTCTAAATGAGCAAGGAGGTAATCAGCAACCAGATGAGCTACCAAAACTTAATGTGATCTTACCTACTATTAATAATGAAGATGATTATGGGTTTCTTCCTGGCTATTCAGAGGTAGATGAGATTCTTAAGAGGGTAGAGGACTTATCTCTCATAACCTACTGTGTGAGGCTCAACAGTGAGGATATTTTGAATGTGAGAAACTATTTTATTCTATTTATTTAATCTTCTTTCTTTACTCACACTATTCTCATAGCTCTCAGCTACTATTACATACATACCATCCAGAATGAACAAGATATATTATTAGAGTTTAATAATATCATGACTTGTAAATTTACCTAGTAAGATATGAGTCATTAAACTTACTGCTAGACTATCCAATCTCAACTAGATAGTGGCCCTTATGAGAATGAGCCTTAATAAAAATTCTACCAAATGAGAATAGCTACTGCACCACACTGCTCACTTTAGGATGATAGTTCATCTAATGACACTCTTAATAATATATTAATTTTAATGAGACAATCTAGTCAATTAGTTGCTATTACTACATTTCAAAGCTCAGATGAATCAGAAACTTACTTGTCCTAGCATTTAGTCATCAAATTGAGTAAGATCATTAAGAAGTATGGCTGAACAGTTGGAGGATATTAGGTATTTCTAATTATATCAGTTATTATATTAATCTTACTGTGGACAAGTTAGGCATTAATTTACAATTCTTACTTAGCTAACCCATGGCATATCTAGCAACAAACCTCAAATAGTTTATAGATTTACTTTCCTGGGTCCTCCAAGTTGAAGATATTTTCTGGAATCCTGAATCCTCTTGATTGGAATATCTACTAAAATACTTGAAGTTGAAGACATTTCCATTTTAGTTAGTTATAATTAGAGAATATAAGGATATTACTAATAGCCTCACCAAGCCCCTCAACACTACAAAATATAGTGAGTTGAAGATACTATTAACAGTTAGGAATATCTTACCCTTTCTCAGCAGTGTGGTAAACATGTCCTTCTATTTTAAGAACTTATGTGCTTTTCTTCTCAGAACTTGCCTTTATCTCTTAGAGGTTCTGTATGCTTTCCTTCTCACTGGGGGCTCTATATACTTCTCTTTTGAAGTGCCTGAGTCATCAGGGGGGGGGAAAGCAGATAATAGGAGAGGAAGATAGCATATATAGCATTAATAAGAATGTCTGGATATAGTCACTATATAATGCTTCTAAATCTAGAAGGAAAGAGGATAGTTGATACTAGCTAGATACTTCAGTGTAACTTAGCTAACTCCCTACTATCTCATCAGCTCTTCTTGTCCTTGTGAAAGGATCATCCCTTCAGTTTTTTTGCCAGGCCAAATAGAGACCTAAAGACTGACATTTTAAATATTAAATACTGAAAGTGTGGAATCCCCAGTAAAAGTAAGATCATTTTATGAATGCTACACTGATTATATTATCTATAAATAATTTTTTAGTGGATAAGTAGATTCTCTATAATATATAGAATCTACTGAATGATCTCAACTCAGAATTACCTATTCCTCTTCTACCTCAATATCTACCCATTTAGAACTATATGTCTGTCAATTCTAAATGAAGAGGATCATTACCACTTCTCAGGTAGAAACTAAACATACTTATTGGCATCTTACCTCCATCACTAATCTTTTTAAAATTAGTTTATTGCAGTGATGAGCTGTCACAACCTGCTGTAATTAAAAGTAAGGCACTGGAGGAATTACTCAGCAATGCTGAAGAGTGTGATTAGTAAATATATAGTCAGGATAATAATGATTTCATTAGCCTTTATCTGAAGGATTTCATGATATATGTGTGAACTTAGAGTTTCCTAAGATCTTATAGTTCAGGAGTAACTACAGGTTGCAAAATAAACTAGAGTATAAATAATATGTCAGAGGTGATCATGCTACTTATGATGAGAGTACTTCCTGTGATAAAGTATGTCTTTTTCTCCTTGAGAATTTATGTGCTTTACTCCCCAGAATTAGCTCTTATCTCTCAGAGGTTCTATGTGCTTTTCTCCCCACTAGGGGTGCTGTATGCTTCTCTTTTGAGGAGTTACCAGCCTCTATAAGTGAGAAGAAGGGATTGAAGCTAGTAATCATAATATTAGTGTACTGAGTTAGTAGGTTGATTCTACCAGACATTTCATCAGACTTACTACTAATAAGTTAGGCATTAACCTACATCAATGAATGGACACTGACAGTGCCATGCAGTATCATCTCTTTCTAGATTTTCAGAAGCTATAGATCTTATAGCTAAAGAGAAATAATGCTACTGTAGTTACAGTTATTAATCTATCTATACTAAATCAAAGTAAGATCTTTTCTACTCATACTATATTCATAATCCAACCAGCTTTCAGTTCAGACTTCAATGATGAGTTAAAGAGAGGTAAGGTAATCTATGCTCTATTAATATCTATTTTATAAGATACATGAATAAAGAGCCTTAATAAATGATTAATAGAATAATTATAATATTATTTCTTAAGTCTTAACTATCTCCCTATCATCTCATTGATTCTTCTTATCTTTCTTTACTAGACTTTCCCTTCTTATAGATTCTTTCACCACATAACCTCTTTATATCCTCTTGTCTTGACAGCCCTATAAGGACTACCTTCTTCCTGGCCCATCAGTATTGCATACTCTATTAGCTGGAGCTGAAAGCTCATAATGGTTAGAAGATGAGATCAGAACATGTATGTTTATATTAGAAGCTTGGATTTATTTCTTAACTATCCTCACTGTATACTAAGCTATAAATCCACTTCCCTATACCCTCTAAACAATTAAAATAATGTCACTCTACCAGAAGGATCTGACTGAGAAATAGTAAGTATGATTACTCTCTATTATTAGTTCTCTTCTAGCTCTTACCAACAGCCATCTACCCATTCTCAGGAAATAGTGGTGAAAGAAGCATTCCTTTGGGTTTTCTACCAGACTACACAGAGACATACAAATTAACAGTAAATACTCTACTTTTACTTTTATTTCTATCTCACATTATTGCAAGTAGGAGCAAGGATCTTCTTATGAATTATCATATTAAGTCAGACATGAGGATCTTTCCTGATGGTATATATTATACAATACAATCTATTCCTTTTGAATCAGCAGAAGCCAGAAATGAATAATATATAACTCATTTAAATCTCATAGAATATCCTACTAAGTCTCTAAAGTGTATATTGATCTCTATTCTCCCCCCTCTGTCTCTTATTCTTATAAAAATTCAATTCATTAGTATGATTGAAATAAAAGCTAATAGAATGTGAATTCTAGGTAAATTTATCCTGCCTCTCTTTCACCTCAATATCCACCCATCTGGAACTATATATCCATTGATTTTAAATGAGAAGGAGGAATGAAAACTAGTGATCATAATCAAGTAGATTCTCTGCAGCATATAGAATCTACTAGGTAATTTCAACCTGGATTTACTCACACAGTCTGAGGCATATATGCTATTTAGAAAGAATTAGGTTGCATAGAAAGTAGATCATATAGGAGAATCTAGCTGTCTAGATTGTTGGGTCTATTATATGCATGCATTTTTCTGTAGGTGATGATATCATACTGATGATCTACCTGCATTTAGAGCTGAATGATAGAGATATGCACAGACAGAATAAGATATGAGTAAGAGTAGATTTATTCATCTAGTTTTCTTACTGAGTATGTTGGGTGTTATTGAAGCTTGAGGTGGCAAGTGAGAGGTAGAAGCTATGCTTCATAATAGAGATAGAGTTGCTAGGTGATTACTAATCTGATTACTAATATTTTATTGACTTCTTATTAATATGTGCAGTGCTGTGTGGTCTTTTGTATCAATATAAAATTTTGTGTTATGAACATTTATCACTATGGACTGTCATAATTAACCATATAATTTTCTATGTACTATCCCACATGTATTTTTAATGTTTAATTTTTAATATGAATATTTAATCGCGTTGTTGAGAAATCGTTAAAAATCTACAGGCATTTATGGTGGGATGAGGCGGGCATTGGGTGGGACTGGGCGTTGAGTGGTGAGTCACATTAAGGTAGGACACTAACAATAATAGTAGAACCCTGGAGTTCAGTTAAATCCACCACACTTTTATATTGTTTCACCATGCTTTTGGTAGCGTTAAACCCAAATAGGAAGGAAGGGGGATCTACCTACAAGTACCTACTAGTATATATATAAAATAAGAATACATAGTCTATAAAATAACGCTCTTACTAGCCTTTAAGGCTTTAAAATGCTAGGGGATTCAAAGGCGACAGCCCAATTAGAGCTACTTGAGATTCTTAATACTACCATGACTCGCATCATAACCCTGCCATGATAATATTGTAACTATAAATGTCTATTACTCGCGGGAGGCGGTGGGAGTAGTTATCTAAGTTACAGGACCACTCCCAGGGCTTAGTAATTAAAATTGTACCGTCTTTATTATATACATTACTAGCACAGGCAAGGAATTTTGAAATGGACCTCTGTCCGGAGTAAGTAATTCTTAAATAATATATATCCCTTTACAGCCATTGGGTGGTGTTGCCCCAGTAGCTCAAGAACTGGCCGCTCTGCTCCACCTGTGAATTCTTTACAACGTTGAGAATCCTCTTTACGCTCTCCTCGGGAGAGATGGGGCCCTTCCACTCCGGGTACTTCTGCATCATCCTGCTAAACATGACTTGCATCCTCTCCTCGTTGGTGACTAGGGAATTATTGTCAGTATCACTGCCAAAGCCTGTTGAAGAATATAACCCCCACATAAACCAGCCACGCCTCTACAAGAAAAAACCAAAGAAAAGAAACAACTCACAGTTCGACGCGTCCATCAGCGTCTCCGTCGCCACCCCGCCAGGCGCAATACTTAGAAAAGTAAACCCCTCGTCCTGCAGCTCGGCCGCAAACTTCGCAATAATGATATTCCCGCCCGCCTTGCTCGTGGAATAGGGCAGCGAGTTCGCGATGCGCGTCTCGATGGTCTCGGGCACGCCGGCGGTGCCAGAGGAAATGTACGTCACGCGTTTTTCCTTGCCCGCGCGGAGGAGCGGCAGGAAGGCATTGATCGCGAAGAGGGGACCGGCAATGTTGGCCTCATTGCTCTTCTTGAGCTCCTCAAGGAAGAGCTCAGCCTTGTCGGTGAAATCAGTCGGGTTCATGCCGCCCGTCGATGAGAGGAAGGCTCCATTGATGATCAGGTGGTCAATTTGTCCATTGACAAGGGACGATGTGGCCTTGGCGGTGGCTTTCAGGGAGTCCGCAGATGTGAGGTCGGCGTGGACTACATGCGTGTTTGGGATCTTGTCGGCTTTCACCTTGCCCTCGAGGTCGGTAACATTGCGGGCAGTGGCAATCACGGTGTTTCCTTCTGCAGCAAGGGTTTGGATGAATTGGTACTAAAGGCCGTTAGCTTTCGCTTTATATCTTGGGGATGGGGATACCCTGCTATGAAGGATGTAGTGTTATACATACCCCAATTCCACGCGAGGCGCCGACAACAACGGTGGTAGGCATTTTGTACTGGTTAAAGGTCTAAGAGAAGAAAGGCTTCAAAGACTGCTTAATGTCACAGATGCTGAGAAACAGTCGTCCTATATAAAGAACCTCTCTTCACAGTTAATGCCAACTTGAACCCCTGACAAAAGTCTCCGGGACCACCCCCATTTTACACCAAACTAGCACTTTTTAACCACAATTATCTTGAATGGCTTATAGCTAATTTATAAGGCTTCTTTCTTGCCATATAATTATTTCGAAAAAATTGTTATTGAAAAGAGCTAGTTTTGGTGTAAAATGGGGGTGGTTCGGAGACTTTTGTCTCTCGATATGTCAGCCATCTTTTCAAATTCGGAACCCGGAACTTTGAAACTCCGCAGTCTCATTTCTAGTCCACAGCATACACATCCGGATAAGAGTTTGTCCCGGAAATGTAGTTTAGTTATTGGAATCCTCGAGGGTTGACAAACCGCGATCCATCCCTATATCAAGATGGTCACCAATTCCAAGTGACAAGGACTAACTATCTCATACTAGTATCTTTGATCCCCTCATTGCAAGGAGAATGCTGACAATAGGCCAGACTGACACCGCCATCCAAGTAGGAGTAAAATGGTCCAAAGCAACGGCAGTCTGCACACTGAGTCCTCCATGTTTAGGGAACGTCTGGGAATCAGAGGGCATTATTAGCGAAGTATCACACACCGTTTTTCCAACTTGTCTGCGAGGTCTAGATCTTTTAAAAGGTGGCATGGTATCAGTACAGGGCACATCTATAACCCCGGCTTTTGATAGACGTGCACAGTTTGGTAAACATATATCTTTAAGAGCTGATCAGGGTTGCAAATAATAAGATGCGGAGCACTGCGTACTGAATCCCGCCCAGCTAATCAAGCCCGTAGCGGAGACAGTTAAAACGAAAGACTGGCGACGTGTATACGTTACCTCCCCTGTCATACATACCCAGCGGTACTACCCGCCGAGTCCACAGCCAGCAAGGACGTTGACCGTTTTCGTCCTACTGCATTCCCAGGCATGTAGTTGTGTAGGGTAGCCGTGTGTGATAATGCGGGATCTGTACAACGTGCAAGAAGCCCACAGACCCTACGATAATGCATTTATTATTAAAACGCACTCGCATATTTTCGGGCAGCGATCGTAGGCCATTGCGTCAATTGGTAGTCGAGTCATCAATCGGGGTTAAAACCCCGTCATATGCAAGTCTTGAACGACTTCTTTGGGGATCCGAACAGGGAACAAAGAGACGGTCTGCGCTCTACGATTAGTTATCGATAGGAAGCATGATAGACATCGTTTCTGGCCCCGGAGAGGTGTCAATGATGATGCAGATCACCATAGTCCAGCATTTTCCAGAAAAGGAAAATAGATAGAAGGAATTGCCTCGCATGGCTTTTTTGTACGGGGCAATCACACCGAGTCTTTCGCCCTTCTGGAAAGAATAACAAGAATAAGAAAAAGCGAAAATCTCCCATGTCCCTGGATCATTGTTAACAGGAACGAACGGCACCGTCAGCATCTTGAGAATTCCTCCAGCTTCGAAATTCTCAGCAAAAAGCCCCCTTTGAACTCTTTTTTTTTTGGCCCAACAAAATTCAACCTGCTTATAAAGAAAAGGCATAATAACCCTCTCTCCACGATTCCAGGTTCCCGGACCACAAGTTCAAAACGTTGGCTACCACGGCTGGATGGAAAAATATCCTTTCTTGCCGCCTGGCTCCCCGCCGCCCGGCACGTTTTCTCGGCATCCTATGCACGGAATCTAAGTGATCCGCCCGATGGGGCGAGGGTTATGATCTGGTTCCACGGGTCGATGGTGGAGGCGTATTTTTATCTTTCGGTGAGGTAAAGTTGCTTTTTTTTCGAGCCAGTTGAAACTTCGAGGCCCTCCCGCTCCTGTGGCGGTTATAGCTTGTTGGGTTTCCAGGTTTCGGACGTCCGGAAATCCGGGGACGATTGAAGTGTAAATCATTGCTTTTCCTGTTTCCCCCTCTTTTGGTTTGTGGCGGGGGAGGGGCGGAGATATAAACTTATATCTTGGCTGAGAGGGGATGGTGATAGGCCTCCGCGCATCGCAGTAGGAGGTATCAGCCCATCCTTTGACTGTAAACTTGGGATTCAGCCATAGTCAGTCAGAATATCTCTCAACGTATGAACATCTGTTAGGCCAGCGTCAGTCCCAAAAATTGTCATTATCGGGGAGGATAGTAGAAAGAACACAAACTTCTTACCATCGATCACCTCTGCTGTCGCGTCAACCAAGAGATCCTCACCCTTTTCTCGCCCCCTTTTGTCAAACATCATCATCCCAACAACACCAAAGCAAACAACAACCAACGCCCAGAACTCTTGGAGCTCTTGGTATTGACGCCGCTTATAAACACTCGCTGGCTAAATACTCCTCGGCCAAGCCATCTTGGAGCCGATCCGCGAACGGCCTGCCACGAGGAACAAGACATGGCTGCTCGTATTTTACCACCGCCAAAGTCCGGGGTCCTCGGCCAATACACATTTCGCCATTGGCGTCATTTAGCACCACCGCTATTTGAGCCAGGGGGGCCATGCACAGGCAAGGAACAAGCATTTATCCCAAGCCAACGGACAGGGAACGCTGCTCGCTAGAGGATGAGCTAGGGGTCTTGGGTGTCTTTCGTGGCGTCATCGTCGGCTCTCCCAATCATCTCCCCGATGCAGTGGCATTCACCATTCCGTGCTGGTTTGGGCAGGGTGTGCTATTTACACCGGGTACCCGGCTATTTACACCAGAAAAATAGATGACTAATCAGAAAAAAAAATAACTGGTACCTGATATTACATACAAAAATACTACTATAGCAATGTAGACTAATGTGTCAACCCCACACAACAATTTTCAACCCCAACCTCCCTTACCATCTTGCTCACCACTGCACCCCCCCTCTTCCCCACAAATATTTCTATCATTCAAATTCCTGTCTCTACTACATTCACTACTATATCTTCTACTACATCTTTTTTTTAACTACATCTTCCACTACTATCACATTCAAAATGTCAGTTCCATCACTATCCACTGCATCTAAGAGCTAGTTTTCAGATGTAGAATGACTATCCCAGTTCAATATAATTACTTTCATTGAGAATAAAGGTATTTTTAAGACACAACAGCCAGAGATTTAGCTGCTAAATGAAGAATAACATGTGTAGCTTATTAAGAACCAGTTCTTTTTATAGAATAATAAGTATGAGCAAGTTGAGGTGGAGGAGAAGATAGAGGCAGAGGCAGATGAGAGTAATATCAACCAGGTAAATAATAGTAATAATAAAGATCTTGAGACTCTAATATCTGGGCCTGAGCCTGCTGAAGAATATATTTAAATTGCTAGTAAACTTTTTGAACTTACTGATCTTACTGTTTAGATATTCAATATAAAGCTAATTAACTATCTCAATCTGAATTGCAGAGATTTTAACTTTATAATTATAACTCTTTACTTCAGCTACCAGAACAATCAATATATACTTACATGCAACTACTTAGAGTAATATAAAGATCCTCACAATATTGTAGATGAAAATCAGAAGTATAAAAATACTATCACTTAAAAGACTGACTGTTCATTTTAACTCCTTATAAAGAAAGATCATACTAAGTGGATTATAGTGATTAAACATTAATATTATAATTACCTACTATCAAATCAGAGCCAGGCCTACTCAATGCACCATATACAAGCACTTTCTAAGAATGTACAGGCTATAATATTCAACTACATTAAATCTATCATTTCCACCTAAATAATGCATATAATCCTCAATCAGGAATTTAGCTGTATCAACCTCATTAATAGAGATTTATATAATCTCACTGGTGACCTTATCTGAGGCAAATTGAAAGGTTAAATGCCTATTCAAGCTCTAGTTGATAAGCTAACCTCTGACAAGCAGATAATTATTACTATATATAAAAAGAATAAAGATAATCATATAACTCATCTTATAATTTTTTATAAGCTCTCAATTGAATTTCTTCATAATAACTCTGATGTTTTGCTTCTGAATTCTACCTATAAAATAAATTAATATCATCTACCTTTACTCAGCATTATTTTTATCACTAAGTTACATATAACAATCAATTTAGGCTTCATATTCATAAATGATGAAAAGGAGATAGACTATTTATAAGTATCTCTAGTAAGAGAGATCTTTATTTATACCTCACTTAATTCTCTATTATAGTAGCAATCTACCTAATTGAGTTAGTAAATTTTCTAATTAAGTTAAATATCAACAAAAAAACTAGATCTATACTAACATCTATCTACAGCTAAGCCTGTCTGCAAATCCAAATGATATTTGACACCTATAATATTAAATATCTGCTTGTTATAGTAACTGACTGAGAGCTGACCTTAACTAATACACTTAATGATATTTTTTATATTAGTTATTAACTTCTCTGTAAGTAGCACATTAACCATAATATTATTAGCTGCACTAAAAAGCACTTCTTCTTTACCACACTTGATAATACTAATATCAAAGATCTTAACTGTAATAGAGAGAGTAATAAGAACCACTATGAGTTATTCATGAAGGAATGATGAACATTTCTCTTATCTCCTACAAAAGAAGAGTATAAATAGTACTAGATTGCATTCAGAGTGAATCAATTTGAAGATCTAGTAGATTACTGTAAGAATACTTAATTAAGAAATTACACCCAGAGAATTATACATTACTATACTAATACTATTCCATACCTTAATCACTATATTTCTTCACATACAGAGGAATCCTACTAGGTCTTAAAGTAATATATAACCACTTCATTAGGAGATCTATGAGTTACTATTCATTGAATTCATTAATTTTAGAATAATCAGCATTCTAACTACTAAAATGCACTGATAGAGATTAAATCCAAGACCCCTAGAATTACATTAACATTTTTATTCTATTAGTTGATTGACAAGATCTCATTCTTTATACTGTACTTACTCCACAGGCAACTAGATACAGCAAGAAAATTAAAGGATCACTAAAAGTAATATTTAACTAACTATTTGAATTACATCTATATGAGGCTTCCTTGCAAGCACTATATCTATTAAAGGCTGAATGAAAAGCTTCCAATTAAATTGAATATTATTCATTCTTATTAGCTGTATGATTAGGAGGCTAGATACTATCTTTAATATACTAAATATAATAAGGTTTCATTCCCTCATAAGATTATTATTGAATCAGCTGTACAGGGAGATAATATATAGGCTAGAAAGAGTAGAGCTCAAAATTAAGAATAGAGCTCTATACACTGAGGTTCAACTATTATAGAGAGAATAGAATAAATACTGCAGGCACAGTAGGTACAGTAAAATTAATATAGATGTCAACTTGAGATAGTGCTGACTGTAGTCATAGATGAATAATATATAGCCTATAATATTATTAGTATAGAGTATATTATTAGTAATAGTACTACTATAGCTTCTCTTAGTATTAAGCCCCCCTCCTCTACAATGCTTACAGCACTTGATAATTTAATTTTCTCATGAAAATGATCTATTATACTAATCTTCCTAATCTGCATGTCTCATTATAATTATATCATTCATAAATCCTACTATAATGTCATCTTACAAAGTATAAATCAGGCATTTTTTAAGATGTTAGGGGAGGAGGTAGATACAGCAGCTGAAATAGAGAACCTTCTGATTCTAGAAAGCTATAATATGTAGAGTTAGTAGTTAGTAATAGTGAGAGACAGTCAGATGTTAGTAGGTAATATCATTAATATCTTAGATTAATAATGAGTGGGTAGAGTTGGGTCATTAATGTACTTCTAGATGCTAGTATTTTATATGTAATATTAGATATTAGTTATTTTTTTTTCCAATTAGTCATCTATTTTTCCAGTGTAAATAGCCAGGTACTCAGTGTAAATAGCACACCCTGTTTGGGCTGTTACTGTGGGAGGATTGATTGTTATAGATAGAGATGCTGTTACTCCCCCTTTTTATGAATTCTTTATTACCTGAAATTTCTAATGAGCCTGAATGCACAGCTCATTTTTTTAGAAACAAAAAAATATTTCATTTCACAGAATTTATATAGAAAGAAGCAAGATGAAATATTTTATTTACAGCTATATCTAATTACTTCTTACTGTAATGTATGTTTTCAATCCACATCTCAGATCTATAATTTAAACTGCTAACTATCAATCTATAGATAACTAGTAGCTATATATGAAAAAAAGAATCAATCACTTTATTTAGACTTTTCAAAACTTTCACAATGAGTCAGGGATCCACTGGTTAAGATAAATAAAATAAAAGAAACACACAGTATATTTACTTCACCTAATAGTGAATAGTTATACTATTAGTATTCAAAATTCTTAACCTCTCCTCTAAAATGAGTATGTTCATCAGAACTATGTGTCTCATAGATATATTATTTCAGAATATACTATTTACACTAGGTACCCAGCTATTTACACCAGAAAAATAGATGACTAATCAGAAAAAAAAATAACTAATATCTAATATTACATATAAAAATACTATCATAACAATGTAGACTAATATGCTAATCCCATATAATAATTTTCAACTCTAATCTTTCTTATTATCTTACTCATCACTATACCTTCTCTCTCCCCTACAAATATTTCTATCATTTAAATTTCTATCTCTATTACATTCACTACTACATCTTCTACTATATTTTTTTTTAATTATATCTTCTACTACTATTACATTCAAAATGTTAGTTTCATCACTATCTATCACATCTAAAAGTTAGTTTTTAAATGTAGAATAGTTATCCCAGTTCAATATAATTACTTTCATTAAGAATGAAGATATTTTTGAGACACAACAGTTAGAGATTCAGCTACTAAATGAAAAATAATATGCATAACTCATTAAGAGCTAGTTCTTTTTATAGAATGATAAGTATGAGTAAGTTGAGATAAAGAAGGAGGTAGAAATAGAGGTAGATAAAAGTAATATCAATTAGGTAGATAATAGTAATAATAAAGATCTTGAGACTCTAATATCTAGATCTAAGCCTACTGAAGAACACATCTAAATTACTAGCAAGCTTTCTAAACTCATCAGTCTTACTATTTAGATATTCAATATAGAGCTAATCAATCATCTTAATCTAAATTATAAAGATTTTAGCTTCATAATTATAACTCTCTGCTCCAGCTATCAGAACAATTAATATACACTTACATGCAATTACTCAGAATAATATTGTGAGGATGTAGGCTGAATAGACAATGTGAAGAGCTCAATAGGAGGAATAAATTGAATATAGATGTAGCTAAGGTTAAAGATAGAGTACCTGAAGGAAAGTAGCTAATTGCTGAGGTTTCTATATGTAGGAACCTCAGTGAAGGTATATATACAATTATGTGATAATATAAGAAATGATTAAGTAAGGAGGGAGTATGGGGTATTAACATAAGAGATAGATACACTCCAGGTGCATAGTGTAGTTAATATGTGCTAGGTGCAGTAATGATAAGGAGGTGCATACTTGTGCATGATAATTGCCCCCCTTTTTCTTATATTACTATTCTCAGTGATTTGATGTCATTGTACTTGTAGGTAGTAGCCTCTTTTAGAGATAGCATGAAGTGATATAGGTTGATTTCATAGTGTCATCCAGATGTATAAGCTCTGGGATGTTTTATTTATATTAGCTAAGCTTGAGGTGTCTTGTGTATACACTGTGAGATGGTTGCAAGTTATGCATGTCTGTATAAGCTACAGGCAGGTTGTGCAAGTGCATTATTGCTAGGGGCATGTTATGCAAATACTTTGTTACCTAGGACTCCAGGGGAATCCTAATTTGGGTGTTATGTTAATTTATTACTATAAGAAAGTATAAGAAGTATACTTCTTCAAGCTAGAGTCTCTCCCACTTTTTCTTTTTCTGTAACTCTCAAAATACTTCTTGTGTTTAAAAGCCTGCTACTGCCCATACTATTTCATTACTTTTTTTAATTGTTTCTTCATTAATATTAACTTCTGTGCCATGTCATCTGTGCCTGCACCTTCTTTTCATGTCATCAAGCATGCTGTATCTCATGCCACTACAGCCTAACATTAGGTTTACTATCAGTCTGATTTCATGTAAGTCTTTTGAGCTGACAGTGCATATAACTGAGGAAATATACTGATAGCTTATATAGCTGAATTCCCTGCACTCACTGTCTTGAGCAGCAGAAATGGGTGTTCATGAACCCTACTAAATGGTATTGCCTGGCCCTGAGTGCCTACATCCATTGTGTGCCTTGTGTGTGCATGTGCAAGTCTTGTGTGCTGGTAAGTCCAAGCACAGAGCAGTTTTTTCCATGTTGTATGTCCCCCAAGTTTGAATCAAAAGGCTAATCACATGATTAGCTGCCCCCCTCCCCTGAGCTTGACCACCTGATGGCACTTTAAGTGCATATATATCTGTCTTGGGAGCTGAGCCTTCCTCAGGAGGAAGAGAAGGAGGATCTTCAGTAGCTGATAAAATAATTATTAGCTCTCTGTAAGGAGGCATGTTGCAAGCAAGCTTGTGATGCTGCTCTTATAGGTAGGGAGTTATACTACTACTGTAAGGTGATGTCTCTTACCTTCAAGGCCCTGGAGGATGAGGAAGAGGAGGGGGAAGAGTAAAGAAAGAATGAGAAGAAGGAGGAGAAGGAGGATTTAAGTGATAGATAGAGTAGTGAGTGCATGTCATGTAACTTTATAAGTCTAAAGCTTGAGAAGGTCAGAACCCTGCAGCCCCTTGTGGGGGTTATTATTCCTGTGGGGGATAGGGATGATGGGAAGATTTGGGAGGGAATTAAGAAGAAGGAGGAGGAGTTTAAAGGGTTTTCAGACTGAGTTCTTGTTTATGATGTGCTACTGGGGTGTTTTCTTTATTATTTTAAGTGTCTGAAGTAGCAGAGTTAGATCTGCTGTTTTGTGAGACAGAAGGTGGGCTTGCCTTAATCATGAAATAGGCCTCCTATCATGGGCAAGCTGCTAAGTGCACAAGAGGTATGAGGGTATGCACATGGAGTGCCTAGTTAGCATTTCTTTTATTTTGAATCTAAGAAGGCTTATAGGCAGATTCCCTGATTGAAACTCTACTGTCCATTTTCCTTGATATTCTCTGATAATGTGGTGAGTCTCAAGCTTCTTGGGTGCTGAGAGTCAAGCACAGATCTTATTGAATGCAATTAATTAAGTTTGAATCTTATTAGATGCTTCTATTCTCATTGTAAGTGCTTTCCAGTGGTTTGATTTTCTTGCCACTAGGCTTTTTGTTCTTAGAATATCTCAAATACTTCTATGATATTGATATTTTCCTCTGGTTCTTAAATATTGCCTGCAGGACTTCATCTGAGCCAGTAGACAAGATATTCATTCTCTTTTCACTTTATCTTCCTAGTTTTTAATATTATTTCAACCTTGTATTTTTCTTCTCCATTAACAAGGTCTGGGTCTGATTCCAGTAAGGCTCCATCCCAGTGAATATACTTCTCAAGCAGGGAGATGTGAAAAACAGGGTGTATACTGTAAAAAGATGGGGATATTTTAAGGTGGTAGACTTAAGAGCTAATTCTTTGAAGAATTTTGAATGGTCCTATATACTTGTAATCAAGTTTTCATACAGGTTGAATCATTTAAAGGTTCTTTGCATTGAGGATGACATACTCTCTCACATCAAAGGACTTAGAAAGGTGTTTCAAGTCATAGTAGGCTTTTTATGCATCTCACACTTTTTGTAGGTTGATCTTGAGCTTAGAGCATGTCTCAGCCATTCATTTTAGCTAATCCATGGTATGAGTGGCCATAGGTTGAGGCACATGGTTGACATTAATTTGAAGCTTCAGGTAGTATCTTATGAGTACTTCTGTGGGTACTTAACCAGTGGAACTGTGTTAGGAGAAGTTATAGACAAATTACATTAATAAAAGCTACTTTATCTAGTCATCTTAATGAAAATTAATAAAATAGTGGAGGTAGTACTCTAAAGTTTGATTCTGGCATTCTGTCTGACCATCTATTTAGAGGTGAAAGACTGTGAAAAGTTTGCATTAGGCACCAATGACATAGCAGAAGGTTGACTAATATCAGCTGGTAAAAAGTGATCCCCAGTCAGAGATGTGGTGTTTTAGTACACTGTAAGTATAATAGAACTAGATATATATAACTTCAGCTAGTTCTTTAGCAGTAATATTCTTTGTGCATGGAATATAGAGTGTGAATTTCATATAGATGTCATAAAGAACAAGTATGGCATCATGTATTTATTCAAGAAAGCTTGAAGCTGGAAGGCCAGTAATGAAGTTCATTGTAATGGATTCAAATGGTTGAGAGAGTATAGGTATGATTCCCATTTCTCTAAAAGGTTTATAACACTTAGGTTTGACATGCTGACAAATATCACAGGTTTGAATATAGTTTGAAACATCCTTGAAAAGTTCATATCAGAAGTATTTATCTTGGATGCTTTTTATGGACTATTTGATATCAAAATATCCCTCTTGAGGATCATCATGATTGATATAGAGGATTTCATTGATGAGCATTTGATCTTTAAATATATACATTCTATCATTAGCTTAGAGAATGTCATCTGTCTCCAGGGTCCATAGTATGCCTTCTTCTGTAAATGCCCCTTTTTCCTGCACCTATGTCTTGATCTTTTGTGTCACAATGTCAAGGTTCTGTATGTATTGGAGCAGAGAGGTGAGGGTTTCAGGAAGTTCAGAGTAGGCAGAGTTCATAGCCATTACCTTGTTGATAATAATATAAAGCATGTAGGGATAGCAGGCTAAGTGTGGGGCACTATTAATATTACTGGATGAGTACAGGGTGTCATCAGTGCTGTCAGATGAGTGTGTGGTGCACAGGTGAAGAAAAGATGTAGTTAGTAGCTTAATTATTAAATGGGCATCTTACTTATTTATTGGTAATAATTAAGTCTCTTACTTATCATTATAGATCTAAATGCAGTTTATAATAGGTAAAAGTTCTTTATGGAAGTTAAAGTCCCAGTCTAGTGCAATACTATATTATAGCTTTTATTACAGGGTTGATAAGAGAACCTCCTCATAAAATGCATCATTATAATCTGTGCAGCAACTCAGACTGTCTGCAGGGTTGTTTTTTCCTGGGCAGTGTAATAAGATAAAATCATAAGCACTGAGTGCCTCCACCCATCTGACCTGATGTCTGTTAAGCACTTTAGTCATCATAAAGTACTGTAGATTTGCATGATCAGACCAGACTTGCACTGGATACTAACTCCCCTTCAGATAGTGTCTTTAATGCTTGAAAGCTATAATAATAGCTAAGAGTTTCTTGTTATGAGTATTGTATCATATTTCAGCATCAATGAGCTTACAAGATTAGTAGGCCACTAGGTGCCATAGGCCATCATCTTGAAGCTAAGATATGATCACAGCTACTGCATATATTGAAGTGTTAAGCTTAATCTGGGTGCATCATGCAGAATCAAAATGCACTAGAAGTGATGCTGAAGTGAAATACTTCTTAAGCTTGTAAAATGTGCTTTTAGCATTCTTCATTCAGAGAAAAGTGGGTTTCTTTTCACCTTTTTTCATTCCTTTTGTCAGGTTGAATAAGGCACTGGTGATGCAGGAATAAACTTTGATGAAGTACCTATAGAAATTGGTAAATCTTAAGAAAGACTGTACTTTCTTAATAGATATTAGTATGAGTCATTCTACTATAGTAACAATCTATTTTAGTTCTATTTCAACACCATCTAGCCCTATAATAAAACTGAGAAAAGAGATCTTTTGGGTAGCAAACTCACACTTACTGCACTTTATGTATAGGTGAGCACACTTTAAGTACTTTAAGATCTGTTGAACATGTTCTCAGTGCTCCTTCATGTTATTGAAATATATGAGGATATCATCAAGGTAGACTACACAATATATGTCAAGGAGGTTAGAAAGAGCACTGTTGATGTATGTCTGGAAGGTAGCAGGAGTATTTAAGAGGCCCATGGGTATAACCATAAATTTGAAATGGCTATATCAAGTGCAAAATGCAGTTTTCCAATAATCTCAGGGCACAATTGGTATGTAATAGTACACATCCCACAGATTCATCTTGGTGAAAATCTTTGCACTGAATAGGCAGTCCAACATCTCACTAATAAGTAGTAGGGGATACCAGTTCTTAATTGTGATATGATTGAGGCTATGATAGTCAACATATAGTCATAATCTACCATCTTTCTTTAATATAAAGAGGATTGGTGCTTTTACTGGGCTTTTGGAAGGTTAGATCCATTCTTTAGCTAATGATGCATTTATGAATTCCCAAAGCACTCTAAGCTTAACTTCAGAGAGGGAATAAATGGGCATAAAGGGAGAATCAGTGCTAGATTGAAGGTTGATATAGTATTCAGTCCCTGTTGATATAAGTGCACTGGAAGTAACTTATTCTGAGAAAAGATGCACAAAAGACTCAATATAATCTAATAAATCAGATAGAAGATCTATATATGCACCTGTAGTTACAACTGACACTTTAATTTTGAATGCATCACTTTGTGCCAGTATGATAGTCACTAAATTGACTTTAATCCTAGTAAGTATCTTACTCATAGCTTCCTCAGCTGAGATTTTCTCAAACTTTAACTCAGGTGTGTTATTTCATAAGATAAACTCACCATTCTGCTAATTAATAAGCAGATTAACTTCAACTAACCAGGGGAAATTAAGAATCATATCATAGGTAGCAAGCTTGATTGCATGGAAGGGTTGCTGGATGCTGACATTATAACCTAGTTGATTAATCATACTAATAGTTAGATTGTGCTTTCCAAATGATCTGACTATATGACTATTAACTGCCTTCACTGTGCACTAGTCATGTGTAGTGGGCTTCAAATCATTTGCCTTTACCCAGAATTCATTGATGAAGTTCACTTCTACTCTGGAGTTCACTAAAGTAAGGATTTACTTCAGGCCTGAAGGGGTATTAATCTTTACTGAAATGATGAATGATAGGTAGCTCTTGCATCAGCTTTAAGAGAGTATTTAGACAGCCATTGTGAGCTTAATGGCACATCTTAATTGTTTTTTGATATAGAGTCTGCATCCCAGGTGTGAGCTTTGCACTTCTTGGTAGTGTGGCCTAGGTAGACTTTATGGAAGTCACATCACTTCTTGTTGAAGGAGTCTTGCTTATTCTTATCTTAATTATCCTACTTATATTTTCTTGTATGGGATGGTGCACCATCAGCTTCTGAATTGGTGGAAGGGGGACTATTCTTAGATTTAGACTTCTTTTTGATATATTTGATGTGTTCTGGGAGATTCTATTCTATAATTACCAGTCTATTCATAACTGCATTATAATTTATATCTTCCATCTTATCTGTATATTTGTTGAATTCATGCTGAACTTCAGGGAGAACCTTCATATAGAAATGGCTCTTCTTATGGTAGTTATCATAAGAGTATCATAAATGTCCTTTCACTACCTATAGCATCACTGTAAACTCATGCACACTTTGTGCTTCTTACTGTTCCATCTTAAGATATTGTGCTTCTAAGTCACAGAAGGATTTATCTGGGTTAGCAACTTGTTTCTACATTCAGTTCAGTAAGTAGGTTCAAAAAGGAAGTATTTCCATGCTCCTTGTATATTAATACTAACACTTTTGAATGTCACCATTAAAATGAATAACTACTTCAATGATTTTTTGATGGTCTGCTATGTTAAAATAAGCTAGGTCACTAGCATGATAGGTAATGATAGCTGTTGTAAAGGTCTCTAACTTCTTCATACTATGAGTCTAAAACTTTTCAACTTCTTTATGCAGATTGTGTGAAGTCATACCTGGGTCATTCAGCTTTTCTTGCCAGAGTGGAACTTAGCCAAGGAGGAGCCATACATTTCCAGTGGATGTCTGGGTTTGTCCTGTGTTTACTGTGTTTGATTGGAGGGGAAGTGACTCTCCCAATGTAAGATGAGGAGATATTTGAGCTCAGGGCTCATCCAGAGTAGGAATTTGAGTCTGAGGCTTATTTACAGCTACTTGAAGTGCTACATGCTCATCTCAGAGGTGTTGAAGTTCCTATTTTACCTTAAGGATAGTGATCTTGATGATGAGGTGTTCAGACTCAGCCTGAATCTCTACAGCTGATTGAGGTGAGAGAGGCTTTGAAGGAGGGATGCTCTTGCAGCTGAAAGATAGACTTTGAGCTGAAGGTGTTTTTTGTCCTTCTGCCTGAGCAGTAGGTATAGTAGAAGCATCTTAATTTTTCTTAGAAGGAGCTATAGTGAAATGTGAAATTAGCTTAATAGACCATCTCTTAAAGTAGAGTAATTAGAAACTGTGAGGGTGTAGGCTGAATAAATGATGTGAAGAGCTCAATAAGAGAAATAGATTGAATATAGATGTAGCTAAGGTTGAAGGTAGGGTACCTAAAGGAAAGTAGCTAATCACTGAGGTTTCTATATGTAGGAACCTCAGTGAAGGTATATATATAATTATGTGATAACATAAGAAATGACTAAGTAAGGAGGGAGCATGGGGCATTGACATAAGAGATGGATACACTCTGGGTGCATAGTGTAGTTAATATGTGCTAGGCATAGTGATGATAAGGAGGTGCACACTTGTGCATGATAAATATAAAGACTCTCATAATATTATAGATAAGAATTAAAAGTATAAAAATACTATTACTTAGAAGACTGACTGTTCATTCTGATTCCTTACAAAGAAAGGTCATACTAAGTAGATTATAGTGATTAAACATTAATATTATAATCACTTACTGTTAAATCAGAGCCAGGCCCACTCAATACATCATATACAAGCACTTTCTAAGAATATATAGATTATAATATTCAACTACATTAAATCTACCATTCTCACCCAAATAATACATATAATTCTCAACCAGGAATTTAGCCATATCAACCTCATCAATAGAGATTTATATAACCTCACTGGTGATCTTACTCAGAGTAAATTGAAAGATTAAATACCTATTCAAGCTCTAGTTAATAAGCTAACCTCTGACAAGCAGATAATTATTATTATATATAAAAAGAATAAAGATAATTATATAACTCATCTTATAATCTTCTATAAGCTCTCAATTAAATTTCTTTATGATAACTCTGATGTTTTACTTCTGAATTCTACCTATAAAATAAATCAATATCATCTGTCTTTACTTAGCATTATTTTTATCACTAAACTGCATATAACAATCAATTTGGGCTTCATATTCATAAATGATGAAAAGGAGATAGACTATTTATAAGTATCTCTAATGAGAGAGATCTTTATTTATATCTTACTTAATTCTCTATTATGATAGCAATTTGCCTAATTGAGTTAGTAAATTTCCTAATTAAGTTAAATATTAATAAAAAAACTAGATCTATACTAACATCTATCCACAGCTAAGCCTGTCTGCAAATTCAAATGATATTTAACACCCATAATATTAAATATCTGCCTGTTATAGTAACTGACTGAAAGCTGACCTTAATCAACACACTTAATGATATTTTTTATACTAATTATCAATTTCTCTACAGGTAATATATTAATCATAATATTATTAATTATGCTAAAAAGTGCTTCTCCTTCACCATGCTTGATAATGCTAATATTGAAGATTTTAATCATAATAGAGAGAGTAATAAGAACCACTATGAGTCATTCATAAAGAAATGATGAATGCTTCTCTTATCTCCTACAAAAGAAAAGTATAAATAGTGCTGAATTACATTCAGAGTAAATTAACCTGAGAATCTAATAGATTATTATGAAAATACTTAGTTAAGAAACTACACTCAGAGAATTATATGTTACTATACTAACACTATTCTACATCTTAATCACTATATTTCTTTATATACAGAGGGATCCCACTGAGTTTTGAAGTAATATATAATTACTTCATCAGAAGATCTATAAGTTACTATTTACTGAATCTATTAATTTTAGAATAATCAGCATTCTAACTATTAAAATGCACTGATAGAGGCTAAATCTAAGACTCCTAGAATTATATTAATATTTCTATTTTATTAGTTGATTGATAAAGTTTCATTCTTTACACTGCACTTACTCTACAGGTAATTAAATGCAGCAAGAAAATTAAAGGATCACTAGAAGTAATATCTAACTAATTATTTAAATTATATCTATATAGAGCTTTTTTACAAGCACTATATCTATTAAAGGCTGAATGAAAAGCTTCTAATTGAATTAAATACTATTCATTCTTATTAACTGTATGATTGGGAGACTAAGTGCTATCTTTAATATGCTAAATATAGTGAGGTTTCATTCTCTTATAAGGTTATTACTGAACCAGCTATACAAGGAGATAATATATAAGCTAGAGGGAGTAGGGCTTAGAGTTAGAAGTAAGGCTCTATACACTGAGGTTCAACTACTATAGAGAGGATAGAATAAATACTGTAGGTACAATAGACATAGTAAAATTAATATAGATATCAACTTGAGATGATGCCAGCTGCAGCTGCAGATAAGCAACATATAGCCTATAATATTACTAGCATAGAGCATATTATTAGTAGTAGTACTACTATAGCTCCTCTCAGTACTGAGCCCCTCCTCTCTATGATACCTACAGCACTTAATAATTCAATTTCCTCATAAAAACAGTCTACTACACTAACCTCCCCAACCTGCACACCTCATTAAAATCATATCATCCACAAATCCTACTACAATGTCATCTTGCAGGGTATAAACCAGGCATTTTTTGAGACATTAGGGGGGGAGGCAGACACAGCAGCTGAAATAGAGGACCTCCTAATTCTAGGGAGCCATAATACACAGAGTCAGCAGTTGGTGGCAGTGGGAGACAGTCAGGTGTTGGCAGGTGATATCATTGATATCTCAGATTAATAATGGGTGGGTGGAGTTGGGTCATTAATGTACTTCTAGGCACTAGTGTTTTGTATGTAATATCAGGTACCAGTTATTTTTTTTTCCAATTAGTCATCTATTTTTCCAGTGTAAATAGCTGGGTACCCAGTGTAAATAGCACACCCTATTATTTCCTGACACTCAACAATCTGAAAAATCCAAGCCGATCAGCAGATACATTGCATAGTTAAAGCGGATTTTCCACCCCTCATTTCTCGCAAGAACAGCTTTTCTGGGGTAACTAGGCAAAGGGAAAGATGGCCTATTAAAAATATAAAAAACTGGACCATAGTTCACCAACCACAGCCCAGCCACTTGTTCTTCTTCCCCTATGCAGGCGCTTGTGATGGGCGGCAATCCCCCTAACTAGCTCGCGGGTCACAGTCCACCGTCCAAACCAGCCCGGACGGATGGAAGGCTGATGCCGGAGATGCTCGCTTTGGTGGCATGGCGGGGCGCATATCTCTCGGCCAGCGGGTAGCAGGGCTCATCATGATGACGCCAAGGACTTCTTTTTCTCCGGATTTCCAGCTTGCGAGAGGAGAGCGTGTGGAGAAGAGGAAAATTGCGGAGGAGAGGAACCCGATGAATGAAGGCTGAGACTGAGGAGAAGCTTGGACAGGAGGAGGTTCATCATTCTTCTCAAGTTTCCACTTATTAACTTACCCCATGGGATTATTGAACCCTAGCAATTCGCTCTGGGTAAAGTGTGTTTCGGCGAGATAATTTGCGTTCTGATGGACTTTAATTACGGTTTTACCACATGGCTCCAATCAATTAACTAGCTGCGAGACTTGACCGGCGCCCTCAATATCCCAATCCCTGCGGAGTTTGCAGCCACGCAGGATGAAACATCTCCTATCCATGTCCATGCTGCGTCTGGGGTCTGTGACAGGCCTAGAAAGAGCAGCAGATGAAATGAAGAGCTGCTTGAACAATCTATCATGGACATTCTAGCCCTCTTGTCTAAATAATCTACTCGCGCGGCATTTGTTATGGTCTGTAAGGAGAGGAAAGAATGTTGCAATGGAAATACTAGACCCATAACTACTAACTACTCCTGTGGTCTTCCTCTCCTCACATGCATCTGGAGACTGGTATGGGGAAGCGAGAGGTCCATCGCTGCCAACTGGCGATGTATGCCGGATGGGGCTGATGATCCTCCGTGCAAATAGAGAGGATGATATGCATTCTCCAGCATCATAAACAGCCTATAGCCGGGGTAAAGCACAAAAGTATCTGCACCCACTGTATGTAATGCCCATACGCATTCCTGACACAAATCATAATTAATAATCACACTCCGCAGGCTGCCGAGACCCTGTTCGGTTACCCACGCGTATTATATAAAATACAGGAATCTGAGAGTCGATCTGATCAGCCCATGATTTTCATACTCCCTCAGTGGAGCCCGGTGGGAAATATGTGCAGTAGCTGAGCTGGCTAGCAGGGGAACCTGGGCAGTTCTGAGTTGGCTTGCTGGCCGATTTGCCGCTATGTCGAACTTGGGATATTTGCTCCGGTACCGTACAATATGGCTAATGGCTAGCGGCGGCACCGGGGCTGGGATTGTTTGGTAACTACAAGTAGTACTTGTTTTGCGCCTTTCAAGCATGAGGTTTCAAGAATGTTTTGGATGCATGAGATATAGATAGAAAGGAAGCAACGGACACACGCAGCGGGAGAGGATAGTGGTGAGGAGAGATAACTAGAGGTTACTACGGTGAAAGAACGAGGTTGGTGAGCAGCAAGGCGCAGGATAAAGGGCCTGCGGGGGCCAAATCTGAGATGCCGAGGCCAGATTCCAATCCAACGCAGCGGATGGAGCTCTCTAATAAATTCTGGCTGGCCGGTCGGGAAATTTCTTTCAGACATCGGCTGCTGGCAGACTACCAGAAGGCAAAAAGAATGAATCGGATTGTTGGCTGCACTGGGCGGCTGCAGTTCGCCATGGTCCATGACGACGATGATGGCGGGCATTGCATATACCTGTTCGACCTGGAGCGCATCGGCCATTGTATGTACATCCATACATCTTACATGGGGTTAGTTATAGCAGTTCAGACTGGCGGGGCTTCTTACACAAAGATCCCTTTCTTCCTCCACCGCAGAAATCTCTGTGCCACCCGTGACTTTTGTGACTCTGTCTGTTCCATGGTTTGGCCCTTGAGCCGGCCCTGTTGGGTAAAATAGTCAATTAGGGTTATGGTCCTGATGGAGCCTGTCCAGCGAGCAAACCGTGCGGCTCCAGGTCCAGGGAGGACAATGTGGCTAACTTTTTCGCCTCCAGGTCTGTCTCCCCGGTTTGTTTTTTTTTTGTTTCGTTTCGTGCGCGGCTGCGCTCTCCCAGATCTTGTTGGTTTCTCTGCCGGCAGCTGGCAGTTAGAAGCTCTGTTCCTCTTCGTTTTTAAACTCCGCCTGCTGGGATAAAATCTCTGCTCTCTCCCTCTTCCACTGCCCTGGCCTATTGGCTGTCCCTCTGCCCCGCAGATTACCGCTATGTATTGCTGAATACTACGTCTAAATCGCCCTTGCAAGGAATATATGGAGCCGTCTCCCTATCCTTGTCCCCGCCAATTAATACCACAAAAGCTGCTAGACAAGCCAAAGCCGGTTGAGCCCCTCCCGGATATTCCTATTTGGTGCCGCTCATCCCATTCTTCTTTTCCTGGGGTCATCGCCGTCTAGAAAGTCTGGGCGTTCTTGTAAAAAGTTAGTCTGTTCTTATCCCATGCTCCCTCTCCTCCCTTCATACGCGGCCGCCCTTGAACATCTCTTGCACCTCTGCGTCCCCCCGCTGGCCGACTTGGATTTGCTTCTCAACAAGCCAATCCTCTTGTCTGACATTCTTGCCCAGGCGCTTGACGACGAGCTTCCCCAGTCCCGACCATCTCAGGGCTTGTCTAGCTCCATTTATTTCTCTTCAATCGCTGCCAGAAAGGGAGATCCCGCCTGTCCGACGCCCTGAGAGTGGTTAGTTTAGCTTATTATTCTCCTCTCCCTCCCCGTTATTCTGCCTGAGTCTGAGTCCCTCTTAATATACTTTCCCTCCCGCCCCTTCTTCCGTCTCCTTCCTCCCTCCTTCCCTCCCCTTTCCCTTTCGCTGTGAGCTCCTGCCATTTGCTTCGCGTGTGATTGTGGGCCATCTTCCCCTTCTTCTTTCCTTTTAATTCCCAGGATTGCCCTGTTGCCCCTTCCTTCCTCCAGGCTCTCTAACAGTCCTTGTTCAGCTGCAGAGCAGACTCATCGCCGTTCACCACCGCACACATACTCACCACCGTCGCAATGGGTGAACCAACCGACAAAGATTTCGCGGGTACGCCTCCCAACGGCGCTGAAGCTACCCGTGCCATGACCAACGAGGAGCACGAGGTTGCACAGGCTGCTGCCCGCTTTGGATATGGCCCCCTTGCCCAGGTTCCAACACGCGCAGACCGGCTCCCGGCCTTCGGAGGTGAATTCCAGCCCGGTCTGTACGCTCCCGTTGAACAGCGCAAGTTCGCCAACCCGGCTCCTCTGGGTCTGTCGGCTTTCGCTCTCACCACTTTCGTCCTCAGCTTGATCAACATGCAAACACGCGGCGTTGTCACTCCCAACTTGGTTGCGGCTTCGGCCTATGGATATGGTGGACTCGTTCAGTTGCTTGCCGGCATGTGGTAAGTAGTATATCTCGCAAGAAGGTCGCTTGGTCGCAACTAACTCGTGGTCGCGTTGTAGGGAAATGGCAGTCGGTAATACCTTTGGTGCCACGGCTCTCTCCTCGTACGGTGGTTTCTGGATCACCTATGGAATTATTTTCACCCCTGGCGGGTTCGAGATTGCGACTACAATGACCGCAGGCAGTGGCTTGGCCGGTTTCCAGAACGCAGTGGGATTCTGGCTTTTCGTAAGTGATCTCCGATACCACCCCCGGAATAGATCGAATGAACGGCGTGCTGACTTGGCAATTTTGCTCCCTAGGGCTGGTGGATCTTCACTACCGTCCTCCTCGTCTGCACACTGAAATCAACCTGGGCATTCTTCCTCCTTTTCCTGACCCTCGACCTTGCATTCTTGTTCCTTGCCATTGGCCACATGATCCTTACCGACAAGGACGCGCCAAACGTTGGTCTCATCAAGACGGGCGGTTTCTTCGGACTTTTGGCGGCATTCTTGGCGTGGTACAATGCTCTAGCAGGTATCGCGGATACCAGCAACAGCTTCTTCATTATCCCAGTCGCGCACTTCCCATGGTCCGCCAAGGGACGGGAGGCACGCCAGAAGACCGACCGGGAGACTGTTTAAGAGAGAAGCTCAAACGAACGAGAGTAATTGTTTCGATAATCTGATATCCTTTTTCTTTTCATATGCCATTTGTACAGATGCACTGTAGTTGGAGGCGGGAGGAAAAAGGGGTCGTCGAGGTCAGATAGATTTAGTGCGGGGGCGCGGAGGACTGCAACGTGGGCGAAAGCTTGTACTTGAGCCAAGCCTGAAGCCATAAACATCAAGTCTCTTTTCTTTTGTCTTCTCATCATCCGCTTGATCTCTGTCTTAGAGTGCTGTGGTTTGAAGATTTTATTAATATACCTTTTTTTCTCTTATCAATCCTGCGTTTTCAGAAAGGGTTCCATTCGGGGCACATGTCGTGGGAAAAAAACATTCCTGTTCTCATAAATTCCGCATCGGGTGTAGTACCAACAATGGTGAGCCCTGGAATATGAAGTTAGTATAAAGTGATTCACGTAGAGAACGGAAAGGGGGATAGAAAAGAGTACGTACAGACCAGAAAGAACGAAAGAAAACAACCAAGGGAACAGAACAGGGGGAATAGGACGGGAAATATATACCTAACCGGCAGCCAACTCCTAGGAGAAAGTAAGAAACCTCGCGTTTCGTTTTTTCCTTTCTCCTCGGCCTTTGCTTCCTTTTCCGCATTGACTAAACAAAACCGTCAACGACGAAAAGATGGCGAACAGGCGGCGCACGTAGTAGTAATATAGGTAAGATTGATGCGGCTGAACGAAAGCGTTCTTTCTTTTCTATATGACCCAGGGCTCAGGGAGGCACGGCGAAACCATTTGAAAAGTTTCATTTTGCTTGCTTGCTTTGCTTTCATTCCTTTGTCCTGGGCCTGGGCTGGCTGGGTGGGTGAGGTTTGTCATGTCATGTCATGTCTGTCGAGGGGGGGCACAGGGGGCTGTCTTTTGATAGGGCTGGCTGCACATAGCCGCGATAGAGATATGCTATGTATGCATGTATGTATGTACATGTACGTAGCCGGGGGAAAAAGCCAAAGAGTCATTGGCTTTGGTTCCTTTTTTTGAGACTTTCAACTCTGTGAAATGATAATAAACCCTCGGGTTCGGCTTCGGCTCCAGGGGATTGTTATCAAACGTAAACATAAAAGCAACACCCCTTGAGCTTGAGGGACAGCACCGATGCACCCGATTAATGAGATGGCAATATCGCGGTTTGTTAAACAAGGCAGATAATAAATGAGTCGTCGGTCGAGATAAAGGATTCTGGGATGGGAGGGGGCATGGGCTGGTTTTTGATAACGGGTTCTCGCCGAGGACGGAAGTGGAGGTCGGTTGAAGCTCGGCATTGCGGGTTGGGTGTGGCTTGGCGCCAAGTGGTGGAGGTTGAGGATACGAGTTATTTTTAATTGTGTTTGTTCTTGTTTTGTATGGATTTATTTTCTACTCTAGAGTTAATTATTAATAAGAGAGTGGAATTGTTGGTTTGTGTTTGATTTTATTATAGTACCTATTCTTTTTTTTTTTAGTTATCGCGGTAGAAATGTGTAGATGAAAAGACATACATATAGATCCCGTCGGGGTTTCCTCGGCACCAACACCCCTGAGAACAGTGGACATCGATTGATTGACATGGAGAAGAAAAAACCTGTATATCGGGGGAACAGAGGTTCCCGGTGCTGGAATTCTACTAGTAGTTAGGAATGATGAGATGATAGGGGTTATTGTAACTCCCTCCCCAATGGCGGCACTCATTCATTGGTTTTGACAGCAAATGCTCTCCTATGCAGCCCGCCCACGCCCTATACTAGGGCAATTATCTCATACCTCAAACCCAGCTCTGAGTAATGTAGACACATATACATAAGAAAAGAAAAGAAAAGAACGGAATCCCGAATCCTCTTATTATAACAACAGATAGTGATAGAGCACCCAGAGCTGGTCAATTGAAATAGAATGAATCCCCCATGGACCCAGCGAAACCAACCATACATAGCCCCTGATTGCTACAATTAGATGACTTATTGATTAGTACCCCTACCTCCTCTGGATGTGTCTACTCAGCAAGCTGGCTGAAAACAATTCCTCCGGAAGGTAGCCCGTATATATCTCCTCAATTGTGTCGAGTAGAGGCGGGGGAGCCTGCTATGTGCCTACATCTATATACTGGATAGTTCTGAAAAAAATTTAAATATAGCCACTTATAAGGCTCCGCCCGGGATCCACAAGGTCGGGTTGAATGTGGGAAGTTGGAGCCATCCTTTGCTTGATTGGCCCCTTTATACCTGCCTCTGGGATGCTACTCTATATTTCTCGGGAGCCAGTGTAGATATACTCAGGAAGGGGTTTGTTTGTATTTGGGTTAATAGGTCGACTCAATTGGATTAATAACTAGTTAATTATTTTTTTTCTTCTTTTTCCCCCCTCTTTTGAACAGTCTAGGTGCAGAAACAGCTAAAGAAATAAGGAAAGGGAAATAAAAGAAAGGAAAATATTAAGGGATCTGTCTGCCCAAACTCTAGCATGTTGGATGAAGAACGATCTGCCTGGCAATGTTTTTATCTCCGCTCTATCTGTTCCCCAAATCTCATAAATCTTGTAAACCCATGACAGGATAAACCGGTTTCTTAGATCCAATGGTGGACTGTTTGTTGAAAACTCAAAGTGAATCTCAATTACCATCCACCCTCCCGTGGGAAAACGTGACACGATACAGATATAGATCCAACTGTTACGCCCACTCCGTGCTTTCTGTCCTTCTTCTTCTTTTTTAAAATGGGAGTTAATAGGGTAATTGTCGATCCATCAGGCTCACTCGGCTCAAATGATGGCTGACGGATACCAGACTAAAATGTAAATTCGTCTGCTGAGGGCTTTAGAGAACAGAATCACGTTAGCACTGGTATCAGATGGTCTAAAATAGCATTCATGAAATCGAAAAGGTGATATTTGAATTAGCATACCATTTCAGGACGAATCGGTGTCTGGGTCTTCGGGATTAGGCGTATCATCAACCTCCCCGCTGGCAGATTCTGTGTCGTCTAGCAGTTCAGTTTCTCCTATATGACAGGCTCAAGGTTAGCCTAGCGAAGACGATTGTGAGAGCGAAGAAGGGTAAATCGGTGGCTTGTGAGTTTAAGAAAGATAGGGCATAATACGAACGTGGATGTATTGCATGCCGCCTACAAATCTCCAACCCTTCCTGTAAGGTCTTCAATTTCCGTTCCAGCTGCTGCCGTTGCTCCTGGGATTCCTCCGTTTCACCCGCAATCTGAGAGACGAGGTCAGAGGGCATACCCCCTACGTCAATGGGTGTGAATATTGCCCATATGTCACTGATCAACTCGCGCTCGATGACCTGGATAGCAACGTTGTCGACGAAAGTCTTCAACGCAACCTATATAAAAAAATCTTAGAACCACAAGTTGCAACCAAAAATTAGTAGTGAGTCATCTTACCTTGTAGAATGCTTGCATACTATCAAGCAGCTCAGAACATGCGAAGTCGTCCATATCACTCACACTTTGGGCTGAAAGTGATGCAGCAAGTGTGGATATCTCCTCTGCATCAACATAGTCTTTACCATTCAAGCCAATAAAGTTGGATATCTCCCTAGCTATTTTATCCTGGAGATTCGCTTGTCTCATCTTCTGAAGTGTTTCCGTATAGTAGTGATTGTACGTTATCGGATGCCTCGCGCGATCCATTAGAAGTTGATTGAGAGACTGGCTAGCTCATTTTATCTGGTCATTTATTTTCTGGTCGATCCAGCCGTTGAGCAGGGAGTGAAATGTGTGGGTGTCAGTTGCTGTTTCTAGTAGAACCTCTTCAAGGAATCGTTTGACAAGCTTCTATGAGTTCTGCAAATGGTGCCGTGCTATGCGTTCCCATAAAGATGACTGATCTTGAAATAATTGACCAATGAGAATGGGGTCGAAAGAACCAGGAAGCTCCCGGCCTCTGCTCTTGGTGAGAATCCCCCGTACCCAGCCAATAGCTTCAGATCGTTCCATGTGAACTTGGCCGAGATAATTGGATCCCTTCGATCCAGAGTCGTTGATAATCCTATGGTGGCCCTGCCGTCTCATCTTCTCTGCAAACTCAATATTCTGGTTTTGAATGAGAGCCCACAAGCGTTTGTTATCAAGATACTCTAGGTTATCAAAGAATGGGTCCTCATAACTGCCGTCAGCAGCAGCCTTGCACAATCTCTCAAATGATTGACTGATTTTTAGGAGGAAGAGCCGCTGTTCATCTAGCTTGGAACGCCTAGCACCCATGTTCTGAAGTTTCTTCTCAGCATCGTCAATGTTTGCCTGTATGTCATTGATCAGGTTTGGGAGATAATGCTTGATTTGATTCAATAGGATCTTGCTCAGGCATTGACGGAGTGAGCATATCCCAACCGTATTACAGGGAAGATCTTCCCATGCCCCTGTGGAGAAGAATTCTTGTTCAGCAAGATCTCATTCTTCAGTTGAGGCATCATGGGAGTCAAAACCCCTGTTCCTCAGCACATGCCACCCAAGTCGAAATTCGATATTGTTGTTGCTAGCAAGGTCTATAAACTGGGCTTCACTATCTGATCCAGCTGGTAGTGTATCAGGTTTTGTAATGAGTCCTAGAGTGCGTAGTCCCTTAGGGTCAACCTTTCAGGCGCGTTTGAGAATAATCTGGTTTGCAATATCATTTTTTGCAGAGACCACTGAAATAATAATACTCCTAGGGTTGGCAATGTAGGATTCAACAAGATTGGAAATCAGCTTCACATCAGCTTCAGACTGTTCTTTGTTTTCAGAGTGAATGAGACCAGGAAGGTCAACAAGGGTAAGTTTTGGCTTCTGTGGTCCAGATATTTCAACTCGAAGGACATGCTTGGAAAATGCATTACCAAACATAGTAATCCCCATAAGCTCCTCTGCCTTATCAACCACTTCTGGGAGTTCTTGAAGCCCTTGTAGCGTTTTCTTTAATTCTGACAGCTTCTGTTGCTCATCGCTGGTGGCATCCTTGCTGGGTACAATAGAGACTGAGACACTGGAGACTGCGGCTTCGCGAAGGATGACCTCAGTAGCAAAACGGGTGCATAGGGTGGAACTTCGAGGAAATGGCACTCCAGAAATTGCTTCTAGCACAGAGCTTTTCCCACTGGACTGATCACCGCAGACCACAATCTGGGGGAGAAAAACGAACTCGCTGATCCCCTTACGGCGGAGATTGTCGATTTCGTCAAGTAGGGACAGCGAGGATCTTAGGGCAGCAAGGCCCGATGTATCAAGTGTATCATGCGTCATGCTTCCCGTATGTATCTGGAGAACAGGAACGGCAATTTCCGGTGGAGAGAAGCTGGAAAAATGAGAGCCAGCGAAACGTAACGGAGGGCTCAAAAGGCAGATGCAGTGACAGCTTTAAGTCCCAGGCGATAAATTAGAAGAAGGATGGGATGAGAGAAGATGGAATCGAGAGGGAGAAGCGAGCAAAGCTCAGGGTATTCAGAAAAAGCGCAAGAACGAAGCCGGGAGGATGCGGCAGCAACCCATTAAGGTTAATCTTTTTGTAGCCTTAACACATCCAGCAGCAACCGAAATCCGTCACCATATCGCAAGACGGCAGAAAGAAGGTTCCGGTCGGAGCCCTCGCATCCCGTACCAGTAGCTATGAATGTGGTTCGCCTGCATGGTTTGGTTGTCGAATTGTCAAACAAGCTCCCGACCCAACCGACAGGCGAGGGAATAAGGAAGGATCAGGCAAACAAGAACCCCTCCTTGTTTCTTTTTTAATGCTGTACTTCAAACTGCCAGTGAGTCAGTGGGTTAAGAACTCTGGAGAAAATGGGAAGTGCCATACTATCTTTGTTAGGTGAGGTAGCATGCAACTATGCTATTCATCAATCAATTGTGCTGTGCCAGAGAGCAGAGTGTGAGGAAATGCCAATCATAACAAAGCTCATATCCAGCTCCTGAGCTGGGATATCTCTGTATGTATGCATAGCTGCCAGGAGGCACGAGTCTGTTTGTATCGAGATGGATGGTGAGTTGACTATGGATTAAGGAGTGGAGGTCGGGTGCTTGGTGCATGGCTTGCCCTGGACTAGATTGGATTATGTAACCAACCACAGCCCTCCTGGACACTCTACATGTATCCTTTGAGTAAAACAAAGATAAGAGGCGTGGAAATGGATGATCCCTCTTTCACCAGTTGTCTACAGAATAAATCAATAAGCGCATGAAAGCCGTACTGACCAAACCCCACCCACCACAAAGAACAACCCAATCACCAACTCCCTCCAGGAAAGGAAAAATAGGATGGGATAGGATATATTAGCTCACTACTCCGTACTGTCTGTCTACATCAGAATGCGAACCAAGAGAAGCGCAAAGAAAGAAAGAAAGAAAGAAACAGAAACATGAAAGACAAAAACGCGGAGTAAAACTCCCAATGCAACAAACAGGCAAACAGGCAGTGCTACATACATACATACCTAGATAAACGTCCCAAATCAAACTACTTTGAAAAACACAGCGGGCGAAACGGAGAATAAGGACAAGAAAAGAAGATGGATGATATAGGATAGGATAGGATAGAATAGAATAGAATAGAATAGATGGTGTTGGCGGGATGGGAAGGGATAATGATTATGCGCAAGATAAGAATAAGAAGAAGAAGAAGAAGGAAAAAAGGGGCAAAATAGGAAAATAACTCCGTTCAGTCAATCAGATTAACAAACACAAACACAAATGCAATCGCAAAATCACACAGGTCTCCAGGACTCCCTCTTTCATCTCCCCCTCGCGCCGCCTCTTTCATATCTACCTTTATAAATTACCACCCCGCACCCAGTTACATTCACATTCACACTCACGCCATCTGCCCCGGTCTCGGAAACACCGGCACCGTCTCTAAATTCTCCAATCCCCCCATCGTCCCCTGTACCCCGCCAGCCTGCCACCCCTGCCCCGTGTTCTGGTTGATAAACTGGCTCTGCCGGAACGGATTCGTGCTTCCTGTTGGATTCGGCCGAAGCGGGGCCGCTGCGGGCGGCTGCAAACCGGGAGCTGTCTGTGGGCGTGAGAAGGGGTTCGTCCCGGTCCGCTGCGGTTGGAGTGGAGGCGGGGTTTGGGTTTGTGCTGGTGGTTGGGAGGAGAAGGGTGATGGGCCGCCTGTGGTGAATTGGGGGATCTGTTGCATTGTGAGGCGTTTGGCGAAGGGGTTGGTGTTTTGGCGGGTTAAGGGGGAGGCGGGGGGTGGGGAGGTGAGGTTCATGTTGTCTGGGGGCGGGAGCATGGATTGGCGGAAGGGGTTGTTGGGGCGGCCACCGCCCGTGTGCATGGGTTGTTGGAAGGAGGCGACGCCGTTCTGTGGGATGCTTGGGAGGGGTGTTTGGAAGTTGTGCTGTTGCGGTTGGGGCGTGTAGCCGCCGAATCCGGCGCCGGTGTGGTCTGGTTGGAGCGGCTGGAGTTGCGGTTGTGGTTGCGTTTGGCCAAAAGGATTGGGATTGGATTGCCCGCCATAGCCGGTCTGCTGTTGGTTGAGGCCTGGTTGCATAAGTTGTTGTGGTTGCTGGAAATTATTCTGCTGGACGAATCCAGTTTGCTGCGGTTGGAAACCCATCTGTTGAAACTGCTGTTGCTGGAATTGCATATTATTTTGGGGGTTAAATTGCTGCTGGCCTATTGGCTGCTGGGCCGGCTGAATAGGGTCATCTAAAAGGTCGAGCAGATCGGGGCCTGATCCGCCAACCTCGATTTTTGGCGCGGTCGGCTGGACGGTAGTGGGTTTAGAGGTCTGTTTCTGCGGCGCGGACGTCGATCTACTTCGAGTTACTCCGTTCTCCGCCTTTTCACTCTTCGTCCCAAATTTCTCGGCACGGTATTCTCGCCGTCGTTGGGCAAAATCCGGATCGTTCAGGTCGTCCTCGAGTAGCTTGGTCAGGTCCGTCGATGCGTGTTTCAAATTTGGTATTTCTAATCTCGTAGCGCTTTCGAACTGCCGCGCGATACGTAGGAAGCGTACTACTTCTTCTGTTTGCGCACTGAACCGTTTGTATATTTTCAAGGCGCGTTCGCTATCAGGGCGTGACATTTCAAAGTAGTGTTCTATACAGACAAATCCGTTAGAATTACGCATCCAATCATAGGTTAAACTGTCACCCACCTAGCACATTAATAGTTCCCTCATTCATAACAGAATACAGCGTCAGCAAATCCAACGTCAACAGTCGAAAAGCTGTTAAATTAATCTCATTCTCTGGATCGTCCATTAGCACCTAGAAAAAAGTAGTCAGCGCATATCCCAAGATACTAAACCAGCGCATTCTATAACCTACACCACACTTCAGCAGCGCATGAATCTGCTTCTGCACAATCTCCGTCTCCCGCAGAAGGCCCTTATTGACAGTCAGCCGTTTTAGCCGTCCCTGGCCGCCACGCACGTAATCCGTCCGCGTTTCCGCATATGCGCTCGATCGCGAAATGAGATACTCGGAGTATCGCCATATATTTGCGCCTTGCGCCTGGACTATAGCAACAAGATCTGTCAGCATACCGCCAAAAGCCAAAACATCTCTGTATTCCGCTCTCCGCCGCATCTCTGACGGGAATCGCAACAGCCAAGCACGTACCCTCAGATATACTCGTAATCGCCAGTTTCCTTGGGTTCTGCGAAAGATACTTCAGCGCCGCGCCAGCTGAGCCCTCGCGGACCATCATGTGAATGACAATCAGCGACTTGAAGACAATTGTCCATGTTGAATCCCGCAGGCGGTACTGGAGTGTTCGGAAGATCTCCGCGACGCCGGCCTCGCTGTACGTGGCGGTGAGGATGTGTTCGATGTATTTGGATTTCGGGGCGGCATTCTGTTTTGTTATGGGTGAGTTGGTATGGGTTAGGGTAGAACGGCGGGTTTTGTCTTCGTTATAAAAGGGGGAGGGGGGATGAATGGAGAGGAAGAGAGGGGGAGGGAGGTGGAGGTGGGCTACTGCTGGCGCACTGACTTTTGTTTTGGTTGCCCCCTTCACGGACTTCTCGAAACTTGCGCTAGGCATAGCTACCCAACTGCGGAGTCCGGGGAGATGTTGGTTGGGGGGCCGTTATCGGGTTGGAGGGAGGGAGGAGACGTGAGGTTGGGGAGCAGACGGAGGGTGACACGGCCGTGGCAGGGGAGGAGTACGCCGGTGAACGGGTGGGGGAAAGCAGAGAATGGTTGTTGGTCTTCGCAGGTGTTTGCTATGAAGTGGAGCGGCGAATTGGAAGGTTCATGATGGCGGCGTCATGATGTTTGGTGGTGGTGAAACTTTCTTTTGGGCGAGGGTTGACGTTGACCGTTAAGTAGGTTGGATAGCTGGCTAGCTCAGCACCAGCACGTGCAGACAATTTGCCCGCGCCACGACGGAGACAAGAGATACGGCGGTGGGACAGGGAAAACAGTGAGATGGGGGGATTGAAGCTGGAGGAATCGCAGTCAGACCGGCTAAATATCAAGACGAGACGAGGTGAGGTTGAGCGATCTGGCAGATGAATATCTCTTGGCGGCGAACTGGCCTCCGCTGCTGCCCGATGACACAACCAGCCGCTATATCATTTATTAAATATTCTCTTGGAACAACTCTGATCACCTTGTCATATCTATCTTCTACTTCCCTAGACCACAGCTATGGCTAAATACCAAAAAGGGTCTTGTCTCCCATCTTGAATCCCAGACGACAAGACACCCCACTGCGCCTCCGTCTGTTTCTTGATATCTTGTCCGAGGCCTATGCTGGTCGGCCAGGTTGATATCCCTGTTCTGGGGGAGATCAGGGTGGGCATGAAGGAAAGCAGTGGTCCTGATATCACACATTGGATGATTGAATTGCACTGATTTCGAACTGCTCTATATTAGCAGGGGTGAATTTGTATATGATTTATCTTTGAGCCTCAATCATGTCGAAGTCTCAGGTATATCAAACAGCACACGCAAAAGCCAGCAATCCACCATGAAAACAGAAACACAACTAAAAAGGAATCAACAGGCGCCAAAACATCAATTGTCCCTTCTAGGGAATACAAAGCCAGCACGGGCTTGCGGACAACCGCTAAAAGAACAGCAGGGGAGGAAAAGTCTCGATGAAACCGCCAAAAATCCAAAAAAAATCTCGTGGAACAGCAAATGCAAACGCCAATAGAATACGACAGCAGGCAAATCAGAGAAAAATACGATCAAATCAATAAATAAGGATATCATATCCACCCAATTCCCCCAACCCATCTCTTCTCATACATGACCTGCATGGAACTATCCCCAGCACATCCCATATCCATGTCCATATCAACATCCATACCTCCAGACACCAAACTAGACGATCCTGACTGAGAATGCGCGTTACTACCTGCCCACCCAGACTGCGGCTGGGCTATGGACATGTTACTCGCCAGCTTGGTTGTGGACTGGTTGGCGAATTGCTGGTTTGGCGAAGGCTGGACTGGCTGGAAGAACTTCCGCAGCGTCTGTTGGTTTGGGTCTGGGGTGGAGGATTGGAAGGGGGATGGTTCTTCCGAGGTAGCGCTGTCGTCGGGTGATGTTGGGAGGGTATTGTGCTGGTGTTTCTTTTGAGCGGAGAAGAGCCAATGGAGAGTTTTATCTAGGATTGTTGGTTAGTTGACTGTGAGATACGAGGAGGATGTGCAATGCTGCTCACTGAATATCGTCTGGTCATCTGGGCGGTCGTTGCGGAAGCGCTTTCGCGTCCGGCTGTGGAGGTGTCGTGGAGGCTCGTCGATTGTGATGGTTGCGCCGGCCAGGAAGGGGATTGGGGCGGTGGGATTGTTGTAGGTTGAGTAGCTGTTGGGAGAGGTGATGGTGGAGAAGGAAGCCTTGCGTTTGAGAGACATGTTGGACAGTGGTTGACCTGCACAGACGGGAGGCTGGACGGGAATCGAACGGTCTATGGGGGCATATAACGATTCTAGATAGCGAATTGCAAGGTAACGACGGCGTCTATGTAGATACACTCTTCTCTTCCAGCTGGCACACGTCTGCGAGACCACGAACACTCCGACACGACTGCTGCTTCCTGGGCAAGAGACCTGAGGTTCAACAGACAAACCGCGTTCGGCTGGCCGATACCGGTATTTTACGCGCTAGGCACGCGAAAAATACCGCGGGCTCCCGTCAGCCAGGGCAATGAGCACTGTGATTGGCCAGCCATGGTGGATTGATTACGCGTGACAGCACTAGTCCATATGCGGTTTAATTGTATTTTCGCTGCTTCCTGCTTGTCACAAACAGATCTGGACGCGGCAGGAAACAGGGGGGAGAGAGGGGGAAAGAGAGGACGAGGACAGCAGAAGCTGAGGATTGAATGCCGTTTCTACGCGCCCTTCTTTTGGTTTGGGTGGCTTTTCCAGCTGCAAAGAGGCAGCCTTTCCATCGATGACGCGTGGTCATGTGATCTGTCAGGTACGAGATGGATGCCAGACGTGTCGAACAGCCAAACAGGGGGAGGTGCTATCCACTCCGAAGGCTAGTCAAATGGGACACGGCTCATCGGCTGGCAAGCAAGTAGGCGCGTGGGTGGGATAAATTCCACGGATAAATATTGCCTTGAGATGCGATCACCTGCGAAAGAAGGACATCATAGCTCCGAAATGGAGGGCTTCTCTGACTACTACAATACCATCGCGCAGAACGCACTAGTTCAGGGATCACACTTCAACGGCGAAAAAATACGATTCTACATGCTACCAATTCCCCGTTGACCCCGTTGGGTTGGGTTCGGCATGCCGGACACCGGCTCTCGGCATGCCGTGTCTCCCCGCGCCAAGCAGCCAACCAGAGCTCGACTTCCCCGCCATCCGTCGGACAGCTCAACGTCACCACAACAATATCAGCAACAACAACACCACGACACAGCACGGTCTTACCCAACTCCAGTACGGATAACAAATATCTATCTAGAAGACACACTCCCAGTATTCGGAATGGTCGCGAGAAAGGCAACCCACGCAGGCTCGTGGTACTCCGACCATGGCCCCACTCTCTCCCAACAGCTCGACGAGTGGCTTGCCCAAGTACCCGATGAGATCGAAGGGATAGGAGCCTTGCCTGTGCCTGGAGCGAGGGTTATCATTGCACCGTACGTTCTCCCCCCATCTTGTCGACACAACTTACTAACACCCATCCAGACACGCGGGATACGCATACTCCGGCCCCTGCGCTGCCTTCGCCTACAAGGCTCTCGACCTCTCCAAAGCGTAACAACACCCCCACCCCCCTACCCCCCAAATGCATACTAACAAACCCAAAACACAGCAAACGCATCTTCCTCCTCGGCCCCTCGCACCACCACCACCTCTCCACCTGTGCCCTCTCCCAACTAACCGGCTACTCGACCCCTCTCTCCCCCACCCCGCTTCCCATAGACACCGACACCATCAAAACCCTCCTAGACACCACCTCCCCCGCCACCTTCACAACCATGTCCCGCCCCGTCGACGAAGCCGAACACAGCCTCGAACTCCACCTCCCCTACATCCACCACATCCTCCGCCGCACATTCCCCAACACCCCCACCGCCCAATACCCGCCCCTCATCCCCATAATGGTCGGCAGCACCAGCCCACAAACCGAACACGCCTTCGGCACCCTCCTAGCCCCCTACCTCTCCGACCCCTCCAACGCCTTCATCATCTCCTCAGACTTCTGCCACTGGGGCCTCCGCTTCGGCTACACATACTACGTCCCCGACGCACCCGCCCCGGGGCCCACTCTCCCCCTCTCCCACGCTGACCTCCCGCAGCCATCCCCCTCCCTAACCCCCGCAGCGGCACGGGAGGCCATCAACGCCGTCTCCGCCGGCGGCGCGTTAAGGTCCAAGGACCGTATTGCCCGCGGCCACGGCGTGCCGATGATCCATGAGAGTATCTCTGCGTGCGATGTTGCGTGCATGAGCGCGATTGCGTCGGGGAGTGCGCGGGTGTTTTTGGAGGCAGTGAGGGGGACGGGAAATACGGTTTGTGGGAGGCATCCGATTGGGGTTGTGTTGGCGGGGTTGGAGGGGGTGGATATGGATGTTGCTGAGGGAGAGGGAGAGGGAGAGGGAGAGGGGGGTTTGGCGAGGGGGAAGTTTCATTTTGTAAGGTATGAGAGGAGCTCGGATGCGGTGGTTGTGGGGGATAGTTCGGTTAGTTATGTTTCGGCGTTTGCGGTGCTTTGAGGGGGGGGGTTGGTTTTGTTTTGTTGAGTGAGTTGGATGGGGATTGATACTAGTAGTGGTTATGGGGGATAATCAGGGGGAGGTAGACGTAGGGTTTATTTTCGTACCTCCTTTCTATTAATTAAATAATTTCATGATACATGCATACATTCCTAGCCAGCTGAGAGAAAATGCATACATATATACACCCCCTCCATTACCCTAGAATTCTAACTCTGTAGCAGACAGACAGACAGACAGACAGACAGAGAAACCTACCCTCTTCCCATCCAACTATCAAATCCATGACGAACCAACTATCAAACAATAGATTGCTGAACAGATGTAATTTAATTACCCTACCCAGTCCCTCTACCGACAGATTCCAGAGGAAAGCAGTCCAGATAGTTAGCAGTGTAACAGAAGCTCTAGGCCTCCCTATGCAGCAAACCCCCCGATCAAGCAGCATCCTAAGAAGCATTCCTGGATATATTTCGGTTGGGCGATGGGTGATGGTTAATGGTGATGGAATTCCCGCTGAGTGAGGAAGTATACAAGGACGACCGATTGGCGGTAGGTTGATTGATGAGGATAGCGATGAGGATAGATGTGCCATTAGTTATCAAATGATGACAGTAGTGCGTGCTGTGAGCGACGGAAAGAACTGGGAAAGTGGGTTGACCAGACTATATAAGCGGCCCAGGACCTCGCCATAACCGTGAAATACTAGTACTTCTCACTGTTTTACTACCTGGGTAACAAACTGTGTAAAATTCCCTACGGAATCTAAAAAGAATGAGAGAGAAAAAGTTGGGGGGCGGGGGAAGGCATGCATGAAGGTAGGTAGGTAGGTTAGGTAGGATGCCCGCAGGGATCGCTTGAGCCACATGGGCATGTAATTGATAAATGAATAAAGGGATAGATAACTAACCAGCTATCTCCAGAATAAATATTCTGTTCGTAATATTCGTTACAAGGGTGGATATTTTACATAAGGTATATGTGACTCTCCGTTTCTGTATCTCCTTTTCTGTGGCTATCTATGCTTTTCCTAAGGGTGTGGTTTGGTCATCCTATTTTTTTCCTGATAGGAAGCTTTGGCTAACTAAAAGCATTGCTTCTGATCAAACTTTCAATGGACGCCCCGTTATTTTCCAGTGCTTTTATGAAAGCAGGGTTGAAGAGCCTTAACTCAGACGAAGCCTGATTACAAAACTCGATAGTACTTGACAAATATTTTGAATATTTGAAAGCAGTACTGGTTTTTGGCTTATCCTCCATTTTCCACTCGGCGAGCATTCTGAGAATTGTCATGCGAGAAATGAGCATGCTTTTGTCGCGATTCAGGGCAAACGCTGACACCGGCCCATGAATGATTCGATCTGAGGACAGGTATTCTTGTACGGTATAGTGTGCAAATGAGGCGTACTCCGCTACCAGGTCCTTGGATAACGAGATGGTAATCAGACATCCACATAGCTCCCGGATTGTATCAGTCGTATAGAAGCAATGTTCCATACCCCCCTCCCCTGTGAAGCGGAGGTTGGCCTTTGCCAAGTCCAGGATGACACTGAGCGGGATTACCATAGAAAACCATTCACTGCATCCACGAATAATCGCTAATAGTGAATACACAAATCGCTGGTCCTCGGGTGGGATGGTCTGGAAAATCCGTTCATAGGTCTCATCCAACGTCTTTGGTAAGTTTCGAATCGCAATTCTGACATCTTCTTGAGATTTGCATCTTTGGAGCGCATCGATCTGACACACCGCCCATCGAAACCTGCGCTGGATTAGCTAATATTTCTATGTCTCAGGGCCAAGAATATTTGGGAGCAAACTTGCTGTCGGCGGCAACGAATGAAGCACTGCTGTTAATACTTACATTCCTTTGGAGCGCTTGGCAAGTGAATCTTCTACTTCGATAAGGAGGGCCGGTGGCCAAGTTTTGAATTTTCGATTCCGTGCAAGCTCGGAGTGAACGTAAAATTGAATATCATTTTCAAGTTCCGGATGATTCGTTGATAGGGATACCGAAATAGGAGAAAAACATGTTTCAATATCAAAATACTCGCGGCTAGTTGCCAGCAAGCGAATCTTGCCGAAGCGATTGTCAGTTGCAAGATCTCGAAGAACTTTCAGGAGAGTTTCGCGGGGCAGACTCTCGTCAACCGCGTCAACCATGATGAAAGCGACATCAAATTGGCTCAGAATTGATTCTAAGGCGTCCAGGAGCCGCGGAACACGGGGCTCCTGTGCCCGTTGATATAGCTCAGTCAGGTCGTTTGGGATCGCTTTGGCTTGACGGCATAATTGGCCGATTATCCACCGTAACAAAGGTGCCGTCTCATCCTGATTATGAGCAAAATAGCAATAATAGTAGACGCAGGCAATCTGCTTGCAGGAGTGGGACATTTGTTTCTGCTGAGCGGTTGTGGATTTTTCGTCGCAAATGGCGGATTGTACCTGTTCGATCAAGAACGACGCGAGAATGGTTTTTCCAGCTCCTGGAATACCATGGATCCATAGGAACCGTTTCATCCCGCCGAGCCACTGCTTCCATTCATCCAGACGCAGCACCCATGCACCGGTCCCCTGCTCGTAGAGTCTATAGGCGTTGTTATGATTGCTCGACGGGTTGATGGTTTCCAACCACCGAAAAAAATCACGGCACTGTGCATCCATCAATATATCCTTGATTTCGGTAACACTTGATTTGATACTCTTGATATCTGTCCTGTACATTTGCATCAGAAAGCTATGTCCTCCAAGAATAATGACGTTGTAGGCTACTTACAGTGAATCAGTTGTAAGAGCAAGGGTAATTGTTGCCTTGTACTGTGAGATATCACGCATGAGCGTCTGGGCAAGACCTTGCTTTAAAGGCCACGCAAGATGCTGAGCGGCACTGAGGATCCGCTGTTTCTTCCCAGGACTCGTCTGGGGCAGGCATGGGAATAATTTCTCGAGGTCCTCGAGGGATTTTCGGCACGCCTCGATCGGGCCATTGGAGCCAGCTAGCTTTTCCAACGTTGGCGAGGGCGAGGAATCGCATTTTAGGATGAACTCGAGGTTTTCAAGAAGTGCTTTAAGAGAGGACACCTCTACAAGAATAGTGCGGACATCTCGAGGGCAGCCATCAGCAGCTTCGATATAGTATTTGCAGACGACGATGATCCGGTCCACGACCTGGGCGAACGCAATGATCCCTGCGGCCAAAGCCACTGCTTCAGCCATGGTGACGTACAGAGAGAACTGTAGATGTTTGTCTGTCTAAGAAGTCTGAAAATACCAAGTGGAAATCAGCAAAATGAAACAAACTCTTCCTCAATGAGCGGACAATTTTATAAGAAATAAAGGCAGCAGCCATCCCAAATACCCCGCAGACAACTCAGCAAGGCTGAGCAGTGAACCAGCAGCTGCATCACACCTTGGGCGCATATCCCATGTTTATTGGGCGACAGCATGCAGCACGACGAGGCGCAGGCTGGTCAAGAGTTTCCAGACAACGGACAGAGTGATCGATGCCTTGTGTCCCATCCTGAATACTTGATTCTGCGGGCGAGAGCCATTGCCATCCTCGAAGTTCCATGGCATAGGGCATACCATCAATAAACCCGTCTGGCGATGAAACTGGTGTTACAAGCCATGCCAAAGAGTAGACAGGCTGCCCACAGCGGTAAGATGCAAAGTCTATCCTCAAATCCAGGCATGAAGGACACTGAACACGATGCGTTCTCAAGGAGGTTGAGGTGAGAAGGAAAAAGAACAGAAGAAAGAAGGAGTCGTCGCTTGATAAATGGAGCGGCTGTCGCTTAACGTGTTTAACTCCTTCCTTAAGAGTTAGTTAAGTTTAGCGACGCCCATCGGACCTTCCCGCCAAATCCAGCCGTGGAATCCAACCCTTTTTCTCTCAGGGGAACCAAACATCATCTGAAATCAAACAGAGAAAATGAACCCCAGCGATACCTCATCACAGTCCATTTCTTGTCGTTAGAGCCAGATCTTGATATATACATTTCCAGCACTAGTCCATACACTACTAGTACTTGTACATACTTCCCATGATGCCCAGGTCATATCGCCGATATGCACGCCAAGATCCCTTCAGCTCAACCATATCGGCGACTCCTATTACTCCGCAGGGAGCCGAAAGACGAAGTATTTCCCTATGTCAGCTATGTTAGTACGGGGCCGCCTGCTCAAAGCCAAGAGACCGTAGATCCAAATGGATATGATTGGTTGCCTCCCATAGGGATGACATATTTCCAGATGAAGTAGTAGTATGTACATGTACTATGCGCGTACAGCGCCATATCGGCGATATCAACTCGAATGTATGTACCTTTCCTTTCCCCCCGTAATCTGTAATTCCCTAGCGACCGAACCGATATGGCCGCTTCCCATCTTCCTCGCTTCTCCTCTTCTCCTTCTCCCTCTTTTTCTTGTGTTGGATCTTTCGTTCAAGTTTCCTCTGCACCGGACCGGCTCCAGCCCAACCAATTAGACCCCCCTGGTATCTATCTACACGACATACACCCCATCACATAACCTACCCACGACAAGCAAACACATACCAACGAAGAAAACACCCCCCGTTTCATCCCGTTATCATGCATCTGCACCATTCAATCCGGCCCCGAGCATTGCAATGCATCACCACTACTAGCACACGTCCCGCAGCCTCGATTTCAATTTCAAGAAGACCCCTAGCAACAGCAACATCACCCACCACCGACAGACCAGGTCGACAATCCGCAGCCTGGACCCGACATACCACAAGCAAGCTACCGAGAAAAACCGGAGGAGAGGAGAGCGGGAAGCTCCATCAGATGCTGTTCGTGCCTGACCTGATTGATATACATCCCTTGTCTTGTATAGTTCTATATATATATACATACATACAGATACATCCCAGCTAACGAATTAAAATAACAGAACAACAGCCGACAAACTCATCGGAGCCGCGCGCACCGGCTCCCTGTGGCCCCTAACCTTCGCGCCCGCCTGCTGCGGGCTAGAAATGATGGGCGCCTCGATGCCGCGCTACGACCAGGACCGGCTGGGGATAATCTTCCGCGCGACACCGCGCCAGGCTGACGTGATGATCGTCGCAGGCACGGTGACGAATAAGCTGGCGCCTGCCCTGCGCCTGCTGTATGACCAGATGCCGGACCCCAAGTGGGTGATTAGTATGGGGAGCTGTGCGAATGGGGGCGGGTATTATCATTATAGTTATAGTGTGGTGAGGGGGGTGGATCGGTTGGTTCCGGTGGATATTTATGTGCCCGGGTGTCCGCCGACGGCGGAGGCGTTGTTGTATGGGATTTTTGTGTTGCAGAGGAAGATTCGCAGGACGAAGGTGACGAGGATGTGGTATCGGAAGTGAGCGGTAGAAGTTTAATAGAGATTACCATTTTTGAGTAGATGGTTGTGGGGGTTTCGTTTATGTCATAGACCTGAGATGCCGGAGTCTGTCTCTAGGGAGGGAGGTATTCCGTCGTTGGAATTGCCGTCGACGAAGCTGGCAAATGTAAAAAACGTCGTCATGCCCGGTAGAGAGAAGTCAGAATGCGTTGGGTCGCCAACGAACGATTCATTCATGAGATCGTGTGATCCAACTCCCAATGTATAATCGCTTCCGGATTGAATATCAGTGGACTGTCTGATTGTGTCCGTGTCCGTGTCCGGTGCCCGTTCGTGACGGGGTGAGATTTCTTCGCCTGGAATCTGACAACCCATGCCGTCTAGTATTCGCACGAATAAACGGTAGTACCATAACAGGGGAGGCCAGAGGTCCTGCACTTTCTTTAACACAAGCATACATAGCCTGGCTCGATGTTTTGATACGTCTGACACATTCGGACGGCATGCGCGCATATTTGCAATGTGAACGGAGATCGCGGCGAAGGCGGCTGGTAATCTGGGAACTTGTGAGATTCTGCAGTAATTCCTTTTACGAGGGAGAGCGTACGTGCGCAAAGGAAATAAAGAGACAGTATCTGATGAGATAAGATCCTCCAGTATTCGTACAATCTGCACGGCTGCATCAAACGCGACTGTCCCACGCACCAGTCTCTCAGGATCGTTGAAACCGTTCCGACGTAATAGGATTTGAGTGGTGCTTCAATGTGTTAGACACATCCCAACTGGAAGTTGTATGTTTCTCACCTGTAACTTAATTGAATCAAAGGGGCCGCAAACCCGCTCTCCAAAGAGATGGAAGAATGCCAGGAGCGTAACTCGGCCGGTAAAGCGGCTTCCCACGACGAAAGGCTGTCAAGGCTTTTAAGGACTTTTGTATCATCTTTATTCGCTCCAAAAATAGCTAGGAAGCAATTGCTGCCTAATGATGAATTAGTATGTCCTTGATTCGAACGTGATAGGGAGCGGTACTTCGTTTCGACAACTCTGCCAAATGGATGAGGTACAACCAACTTTCCCGAGACGAATTCCCAAACAACTCAGCATTAAAGTCCATGTCTTCCGTGTCAAAATCATGCTCACCCAACATCCCGACGCTGCAATAGGCATCATTGATGTGGGGAGTCCGTCCTAGCTCAACGGCCAGGGAAATATCGTGAATCTGCCATGTTTATATTAGTCCGTATCCCCAACTCATACGAAAGCCACATACATAAAGAGACCACCAGATCCGCCTCCACAGACTTCTATTCCGCTCACTCAAAGCATCATACGTTTTCCTGACAACAGTTCAGTCAGGTCACTTCCAACCAACCAGGACATGGACACTAACTGTTGATGAAGCCCTAGGGACTGTGCCAGCCCAACCGCAACCCCAGTCCAGTACCAGGTATCCTTCTGCTCCATCGGGCTCCCCCACCAGTGGGACAAAAGGTAAACAGCCTGAAGGGAAGAAATGGCATCCGCTTCGTAGTTGGCATCATACAGGGCTTTCGCCCTGCGATAGCATGTAAAAGCGGCGCGATACCTATCCGCGAAGCCGGCCCTCCTATAGACAGCCTCACTAGAATGCGCGAGAGCGACAAAATACACCCCTTGGAGAACAAGCGGCGAGATACGGCGGGCCTCATATCGCGAGCAAAAATCCGCCCGGTCAAAGATCGGACTGGCTGGGTAGATCTGCGTGAAGAACAGGCGAACCAGCTCGTCGCTGACCGCGGGCTCGAAGGGGTCCAAGGCGCCCAGTTCCTGGAGGAGCTGATGTTCCTTGCGGCTCTGCTCGTCTAGCAGGGTCTTTGTTGCCTGGCTGAGCTGGTTGGAATGGAGGTGTTGGATGGTTTCTGTCCAGGGAGTATTGGTTGACCTGGTGTTATCGTCGAAGGGCCCGCCCATTTCGCGGAGGACGTATTCGAAATTGGACGAGTCGCCAAAGTACATTACCTTGTTCTTTGCGTCGTTGGGGTTTTGGGGAGTTGGGGCCCGCAACGGACTGTGGGAGAGTTGGATAAGTGCGTCCTCATTGTGGGCGATATTACTATCCTTGCCCGGGTTGAAGGCTGGCACTCCGTTTTGAGGATGGGGTTCAGATTGCTTGCCAGGAGTCCGCTTGTACCTGTCTGATATCAGTCTCCATGAAAGAACTTAACATTATCTAAATAGTTACTAATGCATACTTTCCCCGCCTTGAGACGATGGGCTGGCAGTCTTGGTTTGCCAGCAGGCAATTGGAGCATGGAGTCCGGTCTGTGCGATCACACTTGACTCTTCGGCCGTGGCAGGCTTTGCAGGCCACCTTTGGCTTGGGTCGAGATGCCCGCATGGTTATTGGCAATGGTGGGCGCTGTTCATCCTGTTACTCGGCTGTGGATGAGGAGTCGTTGGTGGCTGTTGCTTATTTCCTATTTAGGGTGATTATATAACCTTCGCGGCGGAGTAAAAATAACTCCAACAGAATTGATCCTTTCCGCTCAGTCAGATTTTTTTATGTAACTATATAATAATTTTTCTTATTTCTTAATAACAATCCCTTCAAGAACCAGCATCATATCCACCTAACTTAATAGTATATAGTTAACCCATCCATCCAACCCCTGATAAAAAAGACAAAGGAGGCCTTCCAACACGGCTACATCCACGGCTGCACCCAGGGTACGTACATAGTATGTACGTAAAGGGCTATTGGATCGCTAGCACGTGGACACTTGATGACGCGGTTAATGACCTTCTAATATGCTTACGCAACGCATATGATGAGTTACTGCACAGTGCACACCCATGCGCAGACACAGAGGCTCATAGAAGAGATATAGAGTCATGAACATGCGAGACTCTCTTTGGCAGCAATGTATCATAGACAGGAAAAGGAAAGCAATAACCAGGGTGATATCGTTTAAGTTATATCCCGGTCTATCGTATTCGCCTTCAAAGAGGGGAGAAAGAACCAAGTATACGTAACACACTCTCCATCGGCCAGGTAGACGCTGTCCACGCACGCCCATCGCGTAACAGTTCAGGAATAGAGGGAATATTTACATGCACGTCTTTCGCAATGTTCTCCACACATGTTTATCTCCAGTGTGGGAATACATGGCATATCATGGTGAGAGGGGTTGTTAGACATCCATATCCTGTATGTACAGAGTAGATAGATGGTGTATAAAGAGCAGCAGTCTAACCACCGCCTGGATGGAGAACTAACCCATTACATACATACCATGACACTCTGTTTGCAAACCTGAAGACAAGGCAAGTCCTGTTCTCCATGTTGGATGGCAAGAGGCAAGAATGAAAAAGTCAGGGGATCACCATGCGATGGACGGTATCGTGTATTTCCGTAAGTAACGCTGTATGTAACGGCGATACACGGGGCCAGTGCCCGCCAGCCAATCAGCCGCCGGAGCCACGTAATCCCGCCCGCCAAACCCAGCAGGATCAGCCGCGGTTTGCGTGTGCGCGCCAGAAGAACTGACCAAGTGGCTATCACTGTAAAGGAAGGGATTTGCCTGGCATCTTTTTAACTGTTTTTACACCAGCATATTTGTATGTACTATTTTATGCTGAATAGTAGTAACTCTGGTGTATTATCATTCTTTCTAATTTAGGGGAATGCTATGGGCTTCTCCAACAAAGAGCAGAACATCTAAAAGAACTTGAATGAATCCCTAAAGATAGTGCTCGGATTGATCCTTTTTGGTTGAGTCGGAAGGTTCGACAAGCAGTGCCCATGGATTCGGGCTCAAACTGTTTACAAGTTCCCCACGAACCATACCCTCATACCGTTTGATAACGTCTTGAACTGACTGCTCGGGGCTGAATGACCAAAACCGATGGAAAGGCCCTGGGCAATTGCAGCGCTATTCGAAACCCCTGGCTGAACAGGGCTAGGTTGTCCATTAGTGAGGTGATATTGCAAAGCAGGCCCAATTCAAATATTATCCTCTTCATAAAGTCCCACAGTAAATTCCCCGTTTGCAGTCAGACCAGGCCTCGCATACAGCTCTTGGAGTTATCGTAATCGTGCATAAAGTAACTCTCGCTTGGGAACTTGCCTGTCCGCATAGTTCCAGTTTTCATTTGCATAGCAGCAAAATCCATCGCTTCCTTCGCGTCAATCCGCGTAGCGAAACCGTCCTGGTCCGTACTCGTAGAGTCAGACGCGGGGCTCTGGTTTAAGAGTGTAGCTAATTGCAGAGGCTTTCGTAGATCCTTCCCGTACATGTAGTTATGTGCTGACATGCGAAAAAAGCAACGCCCTCGTTGCTACATGACTAAGCAGAAAGGAGAACATGAAAAGCAGAAACCATTGTCCATCAAGCATCATTCCCAGTGGCCTCAGTTGCCATCACCATTGTTCATAGAGTTGTCATCACTGTCAACAATGATTGGGTCTTCAGGGGTGTCGCCTGTCTGGTAGGCTTTGTAGGCGAGGGCATCAAGTTGTTGGTGTGCCTTGACTTTGCTGATGAGTCGCTGAGCGGCAGCCAGGATATCATCCTTGTTGAAATTTGTTTTTTCCACTTGCAGCACAAACATTCTCGTAACGTCATCAATGGCAGTCTTCAAGCTGCAGGCGGTTTCGGCTGCATTATCCAGATTCCATGCCATGTTTTTAATTCGTCTCTGTTGGATTGTTGCAGGTAGGGAATATAATCTCTAAGGAAAATCCGACGATACAATCCCCCTACCTAGTGACCCAACTGGGAGTTCACCCCTCGATTCCTGATAGTTTTGATATGTAGTAGCTGATGGGCAGATCCGAGGACGCTGAATCCCCTGGGCGGCCTCGCGTTCGCGTTCACCGTAATCATTTCCCTCAAAATGTATGAAGTAGCCAAGGTCACTAGGCACAAACACAAAGCCAGGATCGGAGGACTGATCCAAATTCACATGATAGACTGGGTAGAGGCTTATCGCATTTGCCGTAGAGACTAAGTCATCGGCTAGTAGACCTCGACTTCGGAGGGGTGTCTCCTAGAAAGTAGAAAATAAGCTAACTGGCAGTGTAAAAGGGGACATGGGATTTTCAAACCAAAAGCCTAAATATGTTCTCTTGCGAAAACGTGACAGATGTCCATAGGGGATGCTAGACAATTGCAGCATTTGTTGTCACTGGTCGCCATCTTTAGCTACATTGTCGGAAAATCCACAGTGACTAGTAGTCACCGAAGGCCCAGACGAGATCGATGCCATCCCTCGCTTTCTTTCCTGTACGAAGAGCCCGGGGGTCGGTGGCGGTGGAATGCGATCTGGAGTGGCAGTACATACTATTCAAAGCAGAAAGAGGTCTGGGCTTGCTGAGATAAAATAAGGTTAGGCAGGTTGTACCTAGTTAACTAGCTCACGTGATTCCTCTAGTGCCCACCAGAACCTTTCCGCTAATCAGATTCACTCTCTCGCAACCTTGGAACTTCCCTGTCCCTGTCCCTGTCCCTGGCCTCACTGGACTCCATGCTAGTCACCTTGACCAACCAGCAGCTATATTTCACTTGTTCAGTCTTCAATCACCAATATGCTACCTCATTTCTTGCAGAGTAGTTACGCCCGCTACAAAGCAGACACCAATACCTTTGCAACGTGGCTACTGGAGACAGCTAACCAATGTGGTTATCAACTCCCCGCCCTCTCTGCTACCATCTCCACCTCCACCGCGGCAAAGGGAAAACGTAAAGGCAAAAAAGATGGGAAAGCTGCGGATGCACTTCAATATAGTGCAACTACCAAAGACCTCCAAACACTCGCCGAGGTGGTTGCCAGTTCTGCTGTGACGGTACCTAAGCCAGTTCTCCTCATCGCCAAACGCGCCATCAAATTGAGAAAGGCCGTCACTTCCTGGTTCTTGGGCCAGGGTGACTCCTCAGGCAACAAGCGCCATGCTCATTTTATCACCGCGCTGGAGAAAATCTGCGAAACTCTTGAGTGGAAGACCAACAAGGCCTCGAAGCCCAACTCTAAGAAGCCTTCACCGACCTCTGAGACTCAAATTGACGACACCGATGCTGACAGGTTTCTAAACAAATTTGCCGTTCTCACCGTGGAGGAACCCCAGGATACTGGTGCGCAAACTAAACCGAAGCCCGCACAATCGCAGATGATTGTCAGTGTGACTGTTGTTGAAGAGGACGACGATGAGGCAGCGGAGTCGTATCTCAATCAATTGTTCTTCAAGACCTTCTGCTTATTCCAGGACTTGAACAATATGCGAACCTTCATTTCCACCACCTGGTCGGAGTATCGAGAGAATAAAATCGACCTTATGAATGCCGCCGTCGTGACTGACAGTGCTTTGCGACTTGCCCAGGATCTTGTGAAGGAGGTGGAGGCTGATTGGGCAACTTCCCTTGCAGGGAAAACGGATGGTATCCAGAATGCTGTCTATAACCTCGCTGTTATTACCCGCGGCATTTCCGCGACTCCATCCACCGAGATTGGCCTGCCATACAACAAGGACATGGCTGATATGGCCGACTGGTGCTATGTGCCAACAAAGGTCCTGCTTGAGTCCTTCGCAAATGTGCTTCAGGAGGGTCATCAGCCAGTCTTCAAAAAAGGTTACTTCGGCACCTACGATCCGAAAGCGGACAGAGGGCGAATGTCCCTGGGTCAGCAATTCAACGAAGACAAAATCATCCTTCTTTCGATCTTGCCAGAATTTTGCATGCTCGATAGATTCAAAATCCAGTTGCCTACCGAGGACGTGATAACTCGAGGCCTTGCTGAGTTTGCCAAGACCAAAACCGTTACCACGTGGCTTTGCTTCGCCTCCCAGATCTTCCTCGACGTTCATCATATCATGCGACACAGCACCTTGGGTGCATTTGGAGACCTCCGAATGTCTGGACTTCGCATCAAAAAGACTATTGATGACTACCAGCAATTGTCAAGGACACACCCTCCCCCCAAATTTTGGCCCAAAGAGGGTGACAAGGAGATTCAAAATATAGGATCAACCGTGAAGTCATGGATTATACAAGATCTGTTCCTAGATCTTCGAGTCCTGTCTAAACTGTACGGAATTGGCTCCGTACCTGAAAAGCATGCACTCTTTTCGCAGCATGCTATCCTCTGTGGTTTGATCCTGTTCAGCCTTAATGTTCGAATGCAGGCTGTTGGCCTGCAGCTCGCCAACCAATGGTACGACATCCAACAACTGGCCTTCTTGCACAACCTCGTCATAAAGTCTCCGTCTCCAATACATAGAGATCTGAGATGGCCTGATATGGATGCTTTTATCAAGATCCATGGCGAGTCTCATATCTTCATTGGTTCGCGGCCAAAGAACGCCGATGAATCGCTGAACAGGCTAGAGTTGGCCACAGGCATCTCATCCGCTGCCAATTTTGCCCGCGATTCCCGGAGCCAAAGGATCCATAGGCCTAACGGCAAGAGTCCCCGCTTGCTCAAACCCACCACTGCAGTCGCGAGCTTGTTTTTCGCCCAGTACGGTGGTGGTCCTGAGGAAGATGCGGGGATTTTACACGTTGACAGGATCTTGGACGAGCTTGCACAGAAATCGAAGCTTGAATCATCCAGTAAGGAGCTTCAGAGAGCCAATCCCGAACTCGGTATTGCCCGAAAGTGGTCTAATGCCCACAGCATCGAAATGCTGCATCTTCTCGCTTTCCTGAAGAGCAAGCTATACCAAGAGGAACCTATCCTGATGTTCAACTACTTCGGCATGCACAAACGGTCCATCGAGTTGCTCCGACTGATCCGAGACAAGGAACACCACAAATTTGTTCAATATTTCACGTCAGCGTACATGCCTGATGACAGCTTGATCTCCAACATCGTCATTCTCATCCACCACGTTGCGAGAGGCTCGGCGCAAGGGGCCCGTGCATTGGGATTTGGGTCTCGTAAAGAGGTGATAACGAGTCGGATTGTCATGAGCGCCGGCGACGTGATGCGGGAATACCTAAAGAAGAATGGGGATGTGGCATGTAAAGAGCTGAGGGTGTTCTGCAAGAACAAACAGCCAATCCAAGACGAAGTTGCTTATGACGAATGGGGTTCGGACGAGTGGGAGTACGGGTTCAATATTGAGGATATTCTCGGACCCAAGGGGGTGGCCGCGCTGCAGACTGGGATCCCGATAGCCTATTAGGGTCATGGACCGGATGCCGCCTTGACAAATTCTGCATCCTTTCCTACTAGCAACGGTCGATACAAAGCATCATATGACATGTCACCGTTCTCTTGTACTTTTAAAAACAGACTTTGGTGGCAGCTTGCTTTGAGCGAGGAAATATCCATAGGGTTGGCTAGAAGGAGCAGTTGAAGTCACATGACACGGGCGATGGATATTCCGACGCGGGCCAGGCCAGCCCCTCTAGCGCATGTCGCGATGGCGATCGACGTCCAAAAATATCGCGTGGGCGGAACGGGCAGGGCTAGGCTGGAAGGGGAATAGCGAAGGAGAATGGCTGGGGGGTTGACTGTTCCCGTCGGCGAGCCCAGCCGGCCATATCGTGGGATGGGTACTGCCTATAGATAGAGGTTGATTATATGTCCTGTCTTCGACTGTATCGAGAGCAATAGCAATAGCAATAGAAATATAATAATACAGATCGGGGTGTATCGCAGGCTGCTGAGGTAAGCGCCCAAGCCCAGGCTGACGACGCCTGCCCAGAGGCGCCAAGCCCGACGCGGCCTAGCGCGGCGGCCCACGCCCGGCGATTCGTCACAGCCCGCTGCAGCAATACGCATTACGCGGCCGTGACGCTGCTCTGCTTTTTTTGGCCACGCCGCGCCCGTCACGCCGCGTAACGAACGATACCGCGTAACTTATTCTTCGTCGTCGTCGTCGTCGTCGTCTCTCTCTCCATCTCCAACCTCGTCTCAACCTCATCCCGTCTCCATCTCCATCTCCATCTCGTCGTGTGCAGTCCTGTCTCTCGTCTGCTCGCCGCGGCTATATAGCACAATTCTCGTCCTCGTCCTCGCCGTCTCTCCTCTGTGCTGCGACCATCCCGCCAAGACCACAACCCGGCTGTGCTTGGACTGGCTGGCTGCCCCTTTGCAACATCCCTCTGCGAAGCCCCAATCCACCGCCTCTCGACTTGCGCTCTCCATCGTCTCTCCATCGCGCTTCCACCGTCGCCTCTCCTGTTCCCGCGACCTGCTCCCTCGCCAGACCCTTTGCCAGACATCGTCCCGACGCTGCTTCTCCTGGTGGTGCTGACAGTCACTGGGACTGCCAGCCTGCTGTCTCGCCATGGCTGACCGTCACCATCGATCGGGAGCTCGTGCTTCCCCGCCCGCCGGCGCATACGATGCCCATTCCCTCACAAAACAATTCGAGAGCCTGCTGCGGACACGGCGCCTGAACTCTCTCCAGGAACGATCGCGCTCGCGAACAGCCTCTCCCTCTCCAGGGCCCCATCACTCCTCACACCATCAGTCGCCTCGAGCTCCCCTTCGATCCCCGCCGCCGCCTCCCCCCCAGCGCCAACCTCCTCCCGCTCCTCCTTCGTACACAACCCTTCGAAGCCTCCCAGTCGTCCCCGCTCCCCCCCAAGACTCCACCTCGCTTAAATTCCGCAACCTCCTCCATGTCCTTTCCGTCACTCCAACCAAGTACGAAAACCCAGGTCTGCTCGATGAAGCGTTGGCTGTAATACCTCTGGATAGGCTCTATGCCGAGGCGGAGGAGGAATGCCAGATTCTCCAAGCAGAAGCGGCTAGCATTGGCGGGAATGCGAAGCCGCAGTGGGGATACCAAGATTGTGTCATCAAGGCGTTGCTGAGGTAGGTTTAAATGGCATTCATGACCATGTCTATTTTTGACATAAACTAACATCAGCACTTGTTTATCTAGATGGTTCAAGCGCTCTTTCTTCCAATTCGTCAACAATCCTCCCTGCTCCGTCTGCTATAGCCCGACCATTGCGCAAGGAATGACCCCGCCAACCCCAGACGAAACCGCCCGTGGTGCCACCCGAGTTGAGTCGTACCGATGCTCAGATGCAAACTGCGGCGCCAACGAACGATTTCCCCGATATTCGGATGTCTGGGCCTTGCTCCAGTCAAAACGAGGACGGGTAGGCGAATGGGCCAACTGCTTTTCCATGCTCTGCAGGGCAGTTGGTGGTCGAGTTCGCTGGGTATGGAATTCAGAAGACTACGTTTGGACTGAGGTGTATTCGGAACATCAAAAGCGATGGATCCACGTAGACGCTTGTGAAGAAGCTTGGGACAACCCCCGGCTTTACACAGAAGGTATGTTGGACGGGTTTGTCCCACTTTGGTAATGTTAGTAGTCGCTGACAGTGATGACGTCTAGGATGGAAACGCAAGATGGCCTACTGTATTGCATTTTCCATTGACGGCGCGACCGACGTAACACGACGATACGTTCGCAACCCCGCAAAGCATGGCATGGACCGAACTCGTGCGCCGGAGGAGGTTCTGCTCTGGGTGATCCAGGAGATTCGACGGATGAGGCGAGAAAACCTTTCCAAAGAGGAACGTCGACGACTGATGAAGGAGGACGAACGAGAGGAGCGGGAACTTCGCTGCTACATGGCCCAGGCCATTGCGACGGAAATCAACAACCTACTCCCCAGCGGGCTTCCGAACAATGCTAGATCCGACGAAACCAAACTTCCCGTCTCATCGCAGAACGACACGGCTGAATGGGTGAATCCGACACCAGACCAGACAGGACAACCTAACCCAGATCGATCAAATCAGGGTCGATAACACCCGTCCGTAATCGTCCTCCACTCCGCGATCCTGTTGACTATGTTCTCCACGATTGGAATGATCAACCTCGAATCACCATGAACCTTTACGAACTCACTCCAAAAGCACCCCTTCTTCTTCATCCCGCCCACCGAAAAGGATACCCTATTTATTCCACCATTCCCCTTGGTCCCGTTGGAGTCGCTCGGCGTATTACGGATCCAAAGTCGTCCTCATACACCATATGCTAGATGCATTGATATACATCGCTTGTTTCTTTGTCTTGGGCGGTTAATCATATCTAAAGGCGTTTATTGACGATGGTTCCGACTTTTCCACCGATATTCAATTCTCTTTGGCATTAGCCCTCACCTTATTCTCAGCTCATACTCTTGCCACCACCTACCTCTACGCCTCCCAAATTCATACTATTATCTCCACCAGCGCGACGCGACTCATACCTTTCTTACCTCCATTCCACTTTTACCGTACTCACATTTTCCTTTGTCCTCATTGTCCTTTTTGGATTTCTGCGAGCTTACTCGTACCTTTGCTTTCTGTGCTTTTGATTTTGGGAATGTACTGGCATAGGAGGGGGGCATTTACTTTGATTTGCATTTTCTATGTTTCCATTCTGTTCTTTAACTCTTTTAACGGTTTTATTATTCATTATTCATTATTCATATTCATATTCATATTCACTATTTATATCCCTAAGCAAATATTTAACAGCCATTTCTCTTTTTTTCCTTATTAGTACATCTATGGCAAATGATTTGTGAAGCTGAGCGAAGCAATTGAATGAATAGTGCAGGTTAATCTAAAAATCAGAATACTTGGTAGCAACACCGTCTCATCCTGTATATATGCCTGCTCAGCAGTTCCCTGCCGTGGCCACGGGCTGCCTAGGGCTCCCACAGAGACTTCACGGAAGTTCTTTCTTTCGCTTCATAACAATGGTAGAATTGAAAAGTCAACAGATTACGTCATCCCCAACATCCCCTTCTGCTCTCTCTCCTCCCCCATCTCTCCCCATCTCTCATCTCTCCATCTCTCCATCTCCAAGCCACCACCCATCCTACTTGTTCAAACCCCGTCCCAGACCATTATCCTCCCGCAGCTTTCCATTTCCATTTTCCTTTACCTTAGTACCTTTCCAACGTTCCATACAGCATGGATATGATCTTCGAAGACAGCGCCGCCGACAAGGCCGAACGCACCCATCTTCTCGACGAACTCGATGCACTTGTGAAGGGCGAGCCGTTCTCGCGCGAGCTCTGGGCCTGTCTCTGGCTGGCGGATCTTGACCGTCTACGGTCGATAGTTGCGGACACTAGGAATGTCAAATATCCCGCGGAGTTACTAAATGGCTTTCAAGTCAGGGTGATCAACAGTAACCTGGTGCGGCACTGTAAGTTCATTGCTACGGATATCTACAAGATAATAATATCGGTCGGGTTCCCTTGCTTTGAGTGGTGCTAATAATAGTCTCCAGGGAAGCAACAAACGCGTAATGTCAGTCGGCCTACTTCAGCAGCTTCCACTCCCCTCCGACCCAGTACTCCAACTCTACCAGAAGTGTCTGAGTCACCTACTACTGAGTTATCGGGCAGTCGCAAGCGACGGCGGGATGGGTTGTTAAGGAGAGACCGGCTGCAAAGCGACCGTGTTGGTTCCCTGCGCCTAGGGCAGGATTCCATGCATGCTAACGGATGAACAGTGCCGCGAACGAGATCAGAACCTTTGTGTCCTCACAAAGGCCGGCGATCCCGAAGTCGCCCACATTTTCCCCTTCGCGATGCGACATTTACAGACTGAGGAAGCAAGAGCAGAGCCATTCAGCCCATGGGCGTGCTTAAAGCTCTTCTGGACCGAAGAAAAAGTCAATCAGTGGTTCAGCGCCATCCAAGCTACCACTGAGACTCCGAGAAACCTTTTCTGCCTCTGCCCAAACGCCCATGCCTATCAAGCCAAGGGTTACTTCGCTCTGAAAAATATAGGAAACTCTGAAGACAATACAAGCCAGACGGTTATGTTTGTTTGGATGCCTGATTTCAACAACAGCCCGTCTACACTTCGAGTATGCACCGACCCTTCGACATGCACGGAGTCTGTTGTTAGGTTTCGAAAGGTCGCGACGGGCGGGGTGGTTGGACTCTTGGATACATTGACTGGGTTACCCACCGCTAGTGGAGATCAGATTATCCTGCAAACCCCAGATCCTGTCAATCTTCCGCTCCCAGACCCTGACCTTTTGGAGCTGCACTGGGTGTTGCAGCGTGTTGTTGCAATGGCCGCTGGTGCAGAACCCACGGAGATGATACAGAACGACACAGACAGCGATGACGAATATGGTACCATGATATACGATGATTCGGATGCATCCGACCTTTACCCGTCAAAAAAGCCCGCCATTTCCTCCTCAATCCTCGATAACGAAAAAGGAATGGCTCCGCGTCTCGACGTATCCCTCGGTCCCTGCTGCACGAAATAGCTATACATACCCTTAACTACTCCCCCGGTTTTATCCCTGTATAAATAAAGCATGTATTATATCACAAAGCATTCTGTGCTGAGAAGCGTTAACTCAAATCCATTCCTTTTTAATATTATGTTAGGATCCCTAGTGTAGTTAGTTTGGCATTCGACGTGACTGTATTATTTAGTAGTAATAACAACTCGAGGACTCCGGGGTGTAGTTGGTAGTTAGTTACCAGCCGTTCCATAGCATAGTACTGACTTGTAGTTGGTTTAAAGCAAAGGGAGGAATGTGGTAGTTATTCTATATTACCTACTACCGCGGGGAAGTTAAGGGGGTAACTACATGCATGAGCGGGTGGGGTCCAGGATCGCGGGGCACCCCTATTTAACTGGCTAGCTTAGTTAAACTATGATGCCAAGCGCGATCCCGCTGAGTTTAATTCAACCTCCATCCGTGCATGTATGTTTTAACTACTGCCCAGGTAGGTAAGCACCGTCGTAGTCACGGGACGATAATTCGATTCTTTTTTTCTAATACATGGATATGGGTATGGATATTGTGATGGCGATGCGGCTGCTATTGGTCGTCAGGAGTAGGTGCTGGCCGCGGGGAATTGGATTGGGATTGGGATGTTCTATATCGGTGGAGAGATATGGTTTCCTACTTGTTCGTCTCTCTCTCTTTATAGCCAGATTCTATTGTTTCCATTTCCACACGTCTTATTCTCCTAAGTTAGTTAACTCTCGATGATTTTGACCCGCTTCATATAACCAGTCCTGTTTCATACGTAGCTACTAGTAGCTATCTGCATATCAAATAAGCTACTCCGCTACTTTTCCATCGTGCAACCTTTCTGATATGGGACCGAGAGCTATCATGCCGAAATTACTGTCCTGTATTTACCATCAGAGAGGATATCGATATATATGTATATTCTTCGTAAGGGGTTTCGACATGGATAGCGAAGAAGGGCTGAAACAACAAAGAAGGATAAAAGGAAAGATTAAACGTACATGCATCATATATATCCCCGTAATCGTTGTGTTGGGCGTTATTTCTATCCTTGGGATCTTCTTCGGCACCTGTGGGCCCGGTGGCATTTTTATTTCGCCGATCGCGTTTGGGCGGAAGGTGAAGGTGCGGGCGCGGTTTGTTGCTATCTAGGGGATTTGTTAATATTTGTGTTGTCGGTAAGGGATAGATTAATAGGTGTCTGTTAGGGAGGACGGATATGAAGAATAGAAAGCTCGTATAAAGCTCACAGCTCGGAGCATACCTTTATCGACTCAATACCACCATTATTCCCTGAATCTGGCCCTGAACGATCCATCCAATAATCGCCTGTCACCTGGATTCCTGTAAGAATTTCCCCCCCAGGCCCATCGATGGAAAATGATATCTTTGAAAAAAATCTCTCATGTACTGTTTCTGGCAGCCGTTTGACAGGAGCTCCTTCACTCTCATATTCAAAAGAAAGCCCCACGATCGTCTTCCGGGATATCGTTGCGGAGATTCGCGTCAGATATTTTAGATATGAGCCCTGCGGCCCGCCAAACATCACATGGACGAGCGGGTGGTACTCAGACTGGGGCACGTCCTTTCCGGGAAATGTAGACTCGTGTAAGTAGAGGTTCTCGGGTGGTATGTCTGGGTACCAGATTGCAGTTGTGCGGAGCGGGAGGTGCGGAGCGCGTTCGTGGGAGCCAACTTCTGTGTCTGGGACCGCGAGCTCGACCATTTTGAAGCCCTGTTACACGGTTAGAGAAGGGATGGTAGGGGAAATTTGAGGGGAAATATGTACATCAAAACCACCTCTCAAGTGAGATATCCGCTCGTTCGTACGGAGGCGGAGAGTGATAGGGATGGCGTCGGGGCATCCTGCCCATTGAGACATGGTTCCATCTAGCATGGTTGCTCGCAGTGCACGAATCCCACTCGGGCCTACCGCAGCAATGAAACCAGACAGCGTCCTAGGAGTATCTCCTTCGCTGGGTAGGTCGAGGAAAACTTCGCTTTCTGGAACTATGTAGCCCAGGTGCTCATTCGGTTCTTTGTTTGAAATTAATCGTATTCCTGATACGTATCGCTTGTCGTTGAGAGGGGTAAAGGACACCGCTAACTGACACACCCCAAGGGGTACGCGTACAGCTTCATCATAAAGCCGATTACAGGGTATCGGGTATACACGCGTTCGGGCAGGTCGCAACGTGAGATGGCGCATTAAATAAGCTCCTCCAACAGCCTTCCAAACAATATTGTTATACAGATCGCCCTGTTTCAATTTCCATTCGTCCAGCGGTTTCGTTGTTACTAACTTTGCAAGTGACCGGTTGCAGCCCCATATCCTTTGTCGATTTGCTAATGGTCCTGGCTCGCAAAAGTCTTTACCCGTCCTATGATATAGGGCCCGCCAGTCATGGGGGCCAGACCGGAGGTTTGGACTATATTCTGGTATTCTGGCTTCAAAAATGTAGTCTCGATCCATATTTAGTCGGAATCGAGAGGCCCAGAAATACTGCGACAGTGACAAGCTCGCAAATGATCGGGAAGCCAGCCTTAGACTCGTCACATCTTCCGTCAATAACAACGTTAGGATTTCTTCACGTATTTCCACCGGCAGAATGGAGAAACGGTCGGCATGCTGCTGAAAACCACGGGATATCTTGGCTTCTTCGCCGTTGGAAACTTGAGGGGAGCTTCCTTGCGTGTTGCCCAAGGCGTGACTTATCGTTGGGATCTCCCATGGGTTCTCCTTATGGCAAGAATAAGGAATATTTCCTCGTTTAAGAGAATCGGTGGTGAAATCAAAAGAACACACCTCCTCCCAGGGGAGAGGACCGAGTGGGTTCACGTTCACTAAACCGCCATAGTTATGGCCCCAGTCCAACCACCTTCTACCGCGCACAGGGACCGAGCGGCATATATCATAGAAGCGGTCTATCGGGACAGGGTCAGGGTACGTAAGAGCTTTCAGTATATTCCAGCACATGTCATGGAACACATAGCCCGGGTTTTCAGCAGCGAGAAGGAGGGGAAATGGGAGGAACTCGTCAAGCGGGGATACTCTGTATCCCTCGTCATCATATCGCTGGTTGGGGTCCGATGGAGCCGAGAATGGAGTATCACGATGTATGAAACCTCCAACTCCAGTCAAAAACCGCCTCTTTTCCTCGTCGAGGCTGACACGGACTGCTCGATATGTTAGAGACAGTAGATAAAATTGGATGATTATCGTCTCAATTAAAACTTACCCGCACGGAATTCCGTCCGCCAAGAATGCACTGGAGATCGATGATGAATAAATCCCCCGCATAGAATGCAGCATGCACTGGCTGACCCGGGAGGCATCTGGATATGGCGGCAAATAGACACCCTGAAAATGACAGCAATAATAAAAGGTGAGAGGCGCAAAAGCAATCCTGGTACTGATGCGGGTAAGGGAAAAATGAGATGATAAGGGTAATTATCAAGGCGCAAGATCTATCATATCCTGGTCATCCAATTGCTGCTTCAAATCAGGATATGCGGCTGGAATCATCTCGCGACGGCTGATCCCTGGTGTTTATCAGTCAAGTGCCAAGATTCAAGGCAGACGAGTTAGGAGGCGAGAAGCTCATATCAAACCGCCGGTGCCTGGCTACTCGCAACATAACGGGGCGCAGCTTGGAATCAGGTTGCCAACACATGTACTCCGTAGTGATGTTCAAGTTGACAAGTTGATACCGTCGACGAGGTCAGGAAATCCCCGAACGGCGATGACGCAGACGCGGAACATAGATATTCCAGTTCCCCCCTCAACACTCTCAGTTTTCTATCTCATAGACATAGTATTCAAATTCTCATAAACTCGCAAAGAATGGCATTCTGCAGCCAAGTCATGGCATATTTATCCTGCCACTTTATCATACTGGCAACTAGACTATGCGTCAAATAAGGGCGCCGTGTCAAGTCCAACTGTGGGAAGCGCCAACAATGCATTCCATGATCCATGCCCTTTATTAGAGATACTCAGAAATTATGGGAACCGGCGGGGTTTCATGAGAACTGAGGGGAACACCCAAGTCGCACGGACAAGATAAATAGCGAGTTGTTCGGTGGATATAGCAAAGCACGCTTCGCAGCCTGCTTGGAAAGCCACAGATAACTAGCAAATGATGAGCTGAATAGACATACAAGGGAGGTATCTCGATCTAACTAAAATAACAAGATCAAAGCGTGAAGAACAGATGGACCATAAGCTATACAGGGCGCGAATGTATTCGACATGGCTACCCAGCCTGACCAAGGGGATCTTTACATACACACATATATTCGATTCAGACTCCAACGTCCTTCAGGATAGACAAACCAAACCAATAAATCAACACCAATATCATGCTTGTAGAGAACGAACACACACACTTTTCTATTTTCTCTTCCTCGACTCCCTTCCACCTTACTCGTAGTCCCGTATATACCGCCCAGGCAACTCCACATCCCACAATGGCCGCTCAACCACCGCAACTTCCAACCCAAACCCTTCTTCGTCAAGGTCCTGGTCTGCATCCGACCCCAACGGCAGTCCTAGTGGTGTTATGCCCAGGATGTCACGATATTTATGCGTATGCCACCAGCGGCGTTTCTGTCGTGGCTGTTTCGATTGGGGTTGAGGTTCGAGTTCATGATCTAGTACGGAGTCTGGGTTAGTCGGGTTCCGGGGAGGAGGAGCAGATTCCGGCTTAGTAAAAGCTGCGGATGATTCTTTTGTCTCCTGCTGTTCGTGGGGTAGGGCATGGCCATTGAGGTGTACTCTGTTGTCGATAACGACGGCAAAGGCGACCTGGGGGTTGTTGTTGGTTAAGGAGGGAGGATGTGTGCTCGTACCATTAGGAAGTTGTTGGTCGTTATGGGCTGTATCTTCTTCGTCCATGCCGTCAGCTTCATCCTCGCTTTCATCTCCTTTCAGTTGGAGTTGCTCTCGTCGAAGGCGTGCTAGTGTCGAGTCATTTGCTGCCGACGACGCGTCATATTGCTCATGATCGTCTTCGCTAAGGATATCGCGATCCCGTTCTTTTTTCAGGTCGATGACTGTTACTTCGGAGGTTTCTTTGTGTCCAACGGTTTTGCGTATTTTCCTTCCCAGGCCAACATCAGACTTGGACAGAGGCATTTTATCTCCAGCACCACTGTTGGTCTTCATTCTTTCTTCCTCTTCCCGCTTGCGTTTGTTTGATGCTTTTTGTTCGCCCATAGCCTCATGTGACGATGGGAAGTCTTGCGAGAGATCAAACATCCACATCCACGTCGGCCCATAGAGCCAAAGACGGTCATGGGTCTGGTTGATATCCCAGATCGCACCCATAGCCCTATCCTTGACCGTTGTGAACTCATTTGGTAAGTAGGCCTTGGGGTTCCTCCGAGACCAATCGGACAGCTTCCCCTTGAGAATATCAAATTCGGACAGTTGGTGTTCAGTAGTTAATACCATAAGCCGATCGGCACCGGAGCTGGGAGAATTAAGTTGAGAATTGGCGCCATTCGTGAGAACTTTCGTTTGGGTATGAGTTGATGGACGGAATGAGAGCAGCAGGACTCCAGCTTTGAGGCGGGGAATAGGCGACTCAGAAGGGGTTGGGATCCAGCGTTGGCCTTCGAGGACGACAGGAGCGTCATCATCGGACGATTCATCGTCCGACGAATCCGACGAAACTTTTCCGTTAACTTTCGTTTTCTGTACGCCCTGAGCAGGCTCCTTGACGTCCTCCAATATCCACGAGTCAATGAATCCTCCAAGGTCCCCAGATGCTAGTATTCTGCTGTCGTCTGAAAATGCAATAGACCGGACGTTTCGTTCATATTGCCCGAGTGTGCCATGTATATCTTTGTGTCGAATTTGCCGAGGCGTGCGGTTAAGCTCGATGAGTTTGGGTAGTATCTGTGCGTTCTCGTCGGAGCTTCCCACAATTTTTGCCAAATAGATGTCGTTATTAGGCCGTACAAGGCAAAGCCATTGGCGATCGGGGGAGATATGAAGATTCTTCGCCCCATGTTTGGCTACAGCGGGTGGGAGTTCAAGTTTTTGAACGCGTAGGACATGTTTGTCATCTCCCTTTCGCCGCCTTAGACCGAACATCTTCACCTCAGATACTGTTGCTGCCACAAGAAGTTTCCCATCTGAGGACAGGGTGGCAGCAGACAAGCTCTCCTCGCCCTGGAACAGGATTTTGCCAACAAGTTTATGGCTTGACCCATCTAGGAAATCATCTCCACCTCCTGAACGTTTAGCGATCTGCCATAAGCTCACTTCGCGATCCCACCAGCTCATCAGCAAGCGCGATGAAGCGGAGGAAGCTATCTGAGGTATTTGAGGAAGGTTGGATAACTTTCGGTGATGCTCGGCACCGAATTCTCGCAAGGGAACGACAACGGGTATCGTGTCCAAACCTGTTAACGATATGTTAGGTCAAATTCGATAGAAAAATTCAAAAACAAGAATCAAATCCTTACCTCCTGACACCACAATGCTTATATCCTTAGTCTCATAAACCGCAAAGGCCTTAACATCATGAGTATGATATCGTCGATGTGCCACTTCTGCCCATCGTCTAGATTTATCTCCCTTCTTGCCACTCTCCAATTTATAAATGGTCGTCCTCTGGTCCGCACCTCCACTAATAACTGATTCTCCGTCGGCGCTAACGGCAATATCAAGGACATCTGCCTGGTGACCCTGTATCCGCTGGATCAAGGAGTAATTCTTCGCGTCCCAAAATCGTATTTCACCAGCAGAGTCGCCAGAAACAATAGTTCCATTAGGTAAGCATTTGACAGACCACACCAACAGCTCCTTCGCCCCTTTTACGGAACCTTTGCCCATAGAAATGGTCCGCAAGACCATGCCATTCCGTATATCAAAGACCCGGATGGTGCTATCCGCATACCCCGCCACTGCAGTGTTGCGGTCTTGGAACGTGATGTTGAGTACGCGAGCTCTCTTAGTAGATGGCCTCATGGTCCGTAGATATCTTAGGTCTCCATCCTGTGTCGAGAGTATCACGATGGAGCCATCCGCACATCCAACAGCCAAATGCTGTCCCGTATACTCTCCTTCCAAAGGGGGTATCAATTTCCCATCCTTACTTTTCTGCGCTTTCCAACGCGGCTGCGCAGCCAAGCACCAGATTTCCCCGAAATTGCCGCTCGAGTGTCTAGCAGGTCTACCTTCTTCGAGATTCCACTCCGTCACCACACTGGACGATCCAATGCTGAACAGGCGCAGCTTTCCGGGGGTCTTGAATCCGCTTTCATCATCTTCGTCTTCGCTGGGGTCCTGGGTCCATGCGAGACCTTCAATGCTGCGGTCCTTGCCGCCTCGCAGGATCGACTCTTGCAGCCAGGTGCCGCGAAGGGGGTTCCAAATTTCGATATCACCGTTCGCTCGTCCGATGGCAAGACGGAGAGTGGGTACGCCTCGGCCGGAAACTTCTGCGGAGGAAGGATGAGAGAATGCGAGGGCATTAATCGCCTGCGGATTGTAAGGCACGAAGCGACATCTATGAATGTCCATGGCTGATGAAGGGGTCTAGTAAGCTAGATAAACGGGGCTGGGAGAGGAATTAGCAGAGAGCAGATATTTGGCATCGGTTCGGGACTTCAAGCGCACCTCCTAATCATCCACTAAGAAGCCATTTCCCCTGATGTCGTTCGTCGTTTTAGCTGGATGGGACTTTGAATCGCGAGTTCTACCAAAATATTTCTTTTTTTTCTGCCGCAAAATTTATCAGCGCTGGCTCGAAGGGAAATTTTTCCCGACCGCCTTTGTCACGTGCATTGTTCGGCTATACTTGCCGAATTACTCTAATCAGTCACATGACTTGCAGACCGCTTTGCGTCCAATAAGAATCCAGGAACTATATCTCATCGACGAGAAGAAGGTAAAATAGATAAATATAGTGGAACATGGAATAGATGGGTAGATAGGGGTTTAGGAGGACGTTGAAATCGCTATTACATATTTTAATTCTGCTTCAAGAATGCCACTGGCCGCTTTTGGTTCATTTAAGCAGATGGATCAGTAGAGAACACAGTTTGCGAGCGTTCCCTATTTATATATACTGCGACATCCACCGAATACCATCCATATAACCTGTTTGATAAGAAAGTAAGTACGGAGAAATCTTTGGAAATAAAATCACCAAATGGGTATTAGTAGGGTAAATATAAATAACTTACCCTGCCTCATAATCACAGAGCACATAAACAGCTCAACTGGCCTCGTCTCATCGCCCAATGCCATCTGGCCTTTGCCCGTTGTCCTTATGGCGATATCGCTTCCTGTGTCTGATAGGGATATCCGCAGCGCGCGCCTAAGTTCTTCCTCGCTGACCGCGGATGGATGATCGATATTGTTTCCCAGAATCAGAAATGGAGTTTTCTTCCCTACCTCCTCCATTTGTACTAGAGTATGAAGCAACTCCTTCGCTGCCTGAAATCGGTCAGGATCACTTGCGTCGACCATGAAAACGATCCCAGCTGTTCCGGGTAAGTAGGCTTTCAGGGGCCGGCGCGCCATCCCGCCCGTATCGACGAGCGTATATCTGGTGTTGTCGATGGTGATTGGCTCCGGGTCTGTGATCAGGAGGAGGAGAGGGGTTTGAATTCAGCGTCTGAACTTTATAGATCGTTAATCTCTATGAAGGAAGAATACTCACAGCCATCCTTTGGCCCAAAATCAACGTTCAATATGTGTATCAGCGTCGTCTTGCCGGTGTTGTCCAGGCCCACGAAGACCAGCTTTGCAGACTTGCTGCCAACCCCAAATATCGAAGCGGAAAAATCCCATACTATTTTCCTTTCATTAGCTACTAGCCAGGAAATTGAAGTTGTCTCGTCCATAGGTATTGAAACATATGCTAGTAGTTGGAAGCTGCCACTTACGCGACCGAAAAAAAGACATGATAAATGGTAATCTCTCTTGTGTTTCTGTAGACCGGATCTGGGAAGATCTCAAGGTCGAAGAGAGAAAAATTCCAGTGGGATTTTGAAGCCTTAATGAATGCCCAACTTTTCCTTCGTCTACCTTTCGAGTTGATGACAACTTTGCAAGTTCACATTGATAAATTATTCAGCCTGGTCAGATCAATGTGATCGATTATCAATGGATCGGCAAGACGGTGAACGAGTTATGTGATCATCAGACAGGCCAGGCATCAAAGTTTGCATACTATGATTCGTCGCTGGCGGTCAATCAGCCACAGCCCGATACGACATTTCAACCTCACGTCTTTCGTTTTGCCTGTGTGGACGAGAAAGCACACTGATTGTTCGTTGAGTTCGAAGAACGACTACTCACAAAAACTGGAAGGATGGCCAATTTCCGTCTTTCAAGAGACACATCCGATATTTTGTATTTTCCTCACCTTAGCTTGTGGGTATTAGACAATCCACTAAGGATGGGGGAGACAGGGAAGCTGAGTCTGAATGAGGAGAAGGACAGGTATTTAGATATATATCCTGTCCACGGATCTGTTTATTCACTGATTGATATGGCTTAACAGCAGCAAGGTATGATCTCAAGACCCAAGGCTCCATCCCAGGGATTGCTGGGTGAAAATTGAAATTACTATGCCAATGATCATTCATATTATTATTATATACATACATTGCTCGCTGCTGACTTCTTACGACATTATATTACCAGGGAACAAAGTGCATTAAGCTATGTACCAACGACGCCATGTGATTACCACTAAAAACAAAGTGAGAAATACATGAATCGGGACAATCCTATTCCCCTCGATTCCCCAAACATCTATACACAGACCCTCCCATCACATCTCTCTCAGACTATCGACAGATAATTTAAAAGGCGAGGACGGCAGCGGCGGCGGCGAGAACACCGACGACGTTCTGGCCGTTCATGACAGCGGCACCGGTGAACTCGGGAGGAGGAGTGCCGATAGGGCCGGATGGGGTGGGAGTGGGCTCGGGAGTGGGATAGCCACCAGTGGGCTCAGCGGTTGGCTCACCAGTGGGCTCACCAGTGGGCTCATCAGTAGGCTCACCAGTGGGCTCGGCGGTCTTGGTAGGCTCAGCGGTCTTGGTGGGCTCATCACCACCGTTGCCACCTTCCTTGACGTCTTCGTATGCCTTGATACCTCTCTGGATAGAGTTGGAGACACCAGCGGCGAGCTCCTTAGCGATGTCCTTGACTCCCTCGGGGACCTTGGAGCTGATGGCGTCGGCGAGAGCAGTGGAGGCATCAAATTGCGCGGACAGGGACTGCTTGACGAGGAAGGCCAGGTCGGAGGCGATGAAGTCCTCCTTCTTATCGATGATGGTGTCGATCACTCCGTCAACCTTCTCAATGAGGTCTTGGACTGGGGAGGTGAGGGCGAGAGCGTCGTTCAGGGAGAGCTCTTCCTCGCCTTTGGCGGTCTCAACGCCGGCCTTGATGGTGGCGACGAGGTCCTCGCTGGCACCGATAGTAGCCTCGTTGTCAGAGCCGCCGAGGGCGCTGGCGAGGGCATCGACATCGTCGCTGATATCGCTGATGATGCCGGTGAAGGCAGCGAGGTCACGATGACGGATGGGCTCAGAGACGACACCCAAGGCGAGGCCGAAGGTAAGGAGGGCGGTGGTGACCTTCATTGTGAAAGAATCTATGCAACGGCAAACGAGGGTATATAACGAAAGGACAAAATTTGCGTCAGGTATGCAAATTTCAGAGACTTTTGCTGTAGTTGCAAGAATGGAAAAGCAAGAAAAATCCCGGGGTAATCCTTCGGGGTGGCTCTATATATGTGAGAGAGGAGAAACCCCCTTTCACACTCGCCACCCGTGGACCAACCATCTTCTGCCAGTTTCCACCAGCAGGAACAGGCGGAGAATGCCAATGGATTGCCTCGGCCGTATTCCGGGTCCAGCATCTGAAAATGCCAGGATTTCCAGAGAGCGCTTAGGGAGATTGTATTTTTTAGCTCAAGAGGAAACCATGTACTTGTGACCGCCTAACGCACGCCCCCGGAAGCAAATATGGGCTTCAGCCGTCGTTGGGAGGCATTTGCCCATGCCCAGAGTGACAATGTAACATGGGATCCCAAGTCTGACCCCCCCCCCCTGGCGGGTCAATAGCACCGGTCCCTGCAGCTTAAGAATCCAGACCATACGAATGGGATGAACGCGGAGAAGACGCTCATCGGCTCTTGCTCCCCACCAAGCTAGCCTTGCCGAAGTCAGATTAGCAATTCGTGGAGAAGAGGACGGTGCTGGACACTAATACCTCTCGAGCGCGGGCTAGCCAATTGCCAACGCCTTGACAGCGATCGCTGAGCAGGCATGTGAAGTCAATTTTAAAATGAGCGCGAACACCCAGCCAAATCCCGAGTTGCGTATTTCTCAGCTCACGCCAGCAATCATCCCATGAAGTTGGAGTTGGTCAACAAGCTGGTCGTCCAGTGTCCGCATAAGGGGTTGTGCCCTCTTCCTCTCCCCATGGGGTTAGTCTTGCCCTAACTCAACGCCCGCCGCCTTGGCCCCTGGGCGAAGGATGTCTCATATTTTTCAACGGCTCGACTCCTAGTCTCCGCCTAACATCTTTAGCAACAAAATGGCCCTCTTTAACGTCTGCTATTCGTCAAATGCCCTCTCCAAAAATGCACGTGAGCCTCGGGTAATACGGCCATCAAATGATTTGCAAACTCTCGCAAAAAGCACTCGCATTTTGGTGAGGAAGACATCACTGCCAGCCTCCAGGGCTCGGGACACTGCACGCATTCTGGCGCCAGGATTAGCCAAGATTGCGACATCTTTATTTAAGTCACCCTTGCTCACTCTCGCATGTATTCCCGCGCGGGGTCAATGCGAAAGAGTGGTGGAGAGAGATGGACCGCCAGAACGTTACAAATGATTGATGAAAAGCACGTCCAATCACTATCGAAGCAGCAGCAGATGTTGACAGTCTCTTTGCCACTAGTTACCTATGATTTGCTCAGAGATGGAATACGTCAGGGCAGATTTCCCTCGAGGCATTTGTTTCTATGCAAGAACCATGTTTATCCGAGAACTCCGGAACTTCGCAGCCATCCAGGCCGTGATAAAAGCACTGCTTCTGCATTACATTAAATATGTAACATGTATGCAGTCTGTCAAAGCCAGCCATATGATCATATCTGTTATTATTATCCACTCCGAACCCTGCTCCCCGGCTGCCCTCCTGTGTCGAGGTGGAAAAAGAGCATCGTTCAAATTCCTCCATCTGCTGGTCATTATTGTCGTCGATGGTAGTATTGAAGGTGACTCTTGTGTTGCTTTCGATCTACTTCAAACCCTGTCAGTTACGTCTTCGTTTGAGACACTTGCCTCCTTTTGGCCCCTGACATGGTATTCCCCCTGACTTCATTTCCTTTGGCGGCAAGGATAGTAGTGACGTTTTTCTCGTTGAATTGTCCGCCATTCACAATGGACTATCAATGATGAAGCATGGGAATATTTTCTCGTTGACGACGCAAAATTTCATTCCCTCTTTCAAGTTTCAAGGTCTTAGCCCCCTCCTGTTACGATTAATCGGGACTTGGCTCGGGAGATCGCTGCTATCATCCATAGGACCATATCCACAAGCACCTGCTGCCATACGTGTGGCTCAGTGGCGGATACAAGGACACATGCTTGATACAGTCAGATTTCAATCGACGACCTCTCTACTGATTTAAACATCAAATTATCTACCCAACCTAGTTATCTATTGACTAACATGTGTGCTAATAGTCTGCACCAGGACTCCCTCCTCGATTGTATTTTTAGCATGCCAGCCACCCATTGGCTAGGGCTTCATCTTCCCCATCGAGTCTATGAGAGATTCCTCCGCCCATGTATTTCATCTTTTGAATGTCCGCTACTATTTTCTACGATGCCGAGCAAGTTATGACCTTTCGGGTCCCAATGCCATAGGATTAGCAGCAACGGTTCTCATTCTTCTCCCGGGAAATTCATTATGCATCACGTCATACGAGCAAAATATACCCGAGCGGAACCAGCAGACCACCAGCCACCTAGCTATCCGCCCGGGCGGCTCCCCTCAAAATGCTCCGAAAACGGCGTCTACTTCGTGAGGACATTACCTACTCTGTTGTTAAAGAGGAGGAAGTTAACATTCTTCATCAACTAGGCTATAATGAAAAACAAAACCTGTTTTTCGCCCACCCTCGTAGCCGGCAATGATGGATGGTGGCGGTTGTTAGTTAATTGAAATCTTCTAGATGCCATGTGGAAGACGTAGAACACTGGCTCTATGGCAGTTTCAATGTCTGTGTCCTAATAACCATTGATGATTGGGATGTGAAACGCGTACTTATTCGCTTTCCTCTTCCGTATCGCGTCCAGTTGTACCAATTCTTCGCTTCTATGGGTTTTCCCTATCTACTAGTGAGACTAGTCGTACGGTGATTCCCCCTCTGTTTGATGAGTTGAGCTAATCGTGTCCAGTTCACTCGATACGTTCAGCGTCTTCGGCGTCAGCTCTTATCGTGGCTTGGGTGCCCTATTTCTTCAAATTATGTCCAACGTCCGCGTCAAATCTCTAATGACCGCGTGGTTGGTGCCGGCTATCTTTGGGTGGAGTGTATCGAGGAGACCCAAGGCGCGATACTTTCCAACACCTGGCTTCACGGACGCCATGATTCCAGCTTACGGGCGAATCTCTTCCGTGGGCTCTCACGGATATTTCTCAAGGTTAGCTGAATTCCATGACCCAGGACAGATTCCTTCATTATTGACAATGACGGGTTCCTACACTTAGCAAATCGGCCTCTGTCAGTTGAGATCCACCAGCTGGAAAATGAAGACATTCCAACGGGTATACCCCGGGATTATACATATTCAACTATTGACTCCTATATTGCAGATATACTCTCCTTCCACGACAGTCGTTCAAAAAATCAGCCTCATGTCATTAATGACTTGGGAGATTATGCTTCTCAATTAGTTACTCTAAGTGTGATATAGACAATTTGCCCAGTCATCTTTCGGCAGGATTTCTGATGCAGACCATTCAGCTCTGTCTTCACAGACCTCCACCAGATCAATATATTCATTGACCTTGTCAATTTAGAATGGGCATACTCTAGACTGATTGAGATGGTTAGCCCTCCCCCCTGGCTTACAAATGAAGGTGTTGATGAGGAGGATGCAGAAAAATACAATGCAATTTGAAAGAAATTTATGGACATTCTAGCGGTTGAAGAAAGGGAACTCGAACGTGTTACACCAAGAATAGCCCATAACTCCCTGCCACGCCTTTCAGATGTCATGAACCAAACTTTGGAAACGGGGACTTTCTGGTACACCCTCGCTCTTTCGAGCCCTTCTAGGCTATTCAATATTTTCCACCGACATATCCGGGCTTTGTTGTACGCGAAATTTGTTGAAGAATTCAATGTAATCATGACATTTTTCGGGGGTAAGGATATAGTAAGTCTCGCATACCCCAAGACATGCAACAAAAAACAGTATGACGAAACCTTCAACAAGCCTTCGAAAACAGCTAGGCCGGAATCAAACACATATACCCAGGCTCTCTCGTTTCCTGATTGCTTTGATCCTGATCGCCTCCCGAATCCCCTTGACCTTGGTTCCCTCCATCTTGAAAGTGGTATCTTAGTGCTCCATCCAAAATACCCATCATTCGATTCGCCTGGTTTTTATTCCTCTTCTCCTTGCAGGCCTGACCTGAAGAACTAAGGTGTTGGAGGGTTTTGACGTTCGCTTTCACCCCGACAATTGCCTCCTCCCCTTTCCCTTTGCCCTGATCAGGTGGAGATCTGTCAGACACCTGTCTTCCTGCCAGCTTCTTGAACAGGTTTCTGGAACCCACGTAATATCCCTGCAATAGCGAATTAGATTCATTCCCCTATTCAAAAACCCTTGCTACCCGCCCATTACAGTATCTTAGCAACAGATCCGCATGCCTGCTTGTACGGGGTCTCAGAAAATCTACCCGCCGGAACGAACTGGAATCGCAAATGTGTCGCCCAAATAGGAGAGACAGCATGGTCAATTAAGGCATCATCATCCCATGATGCACACGGTTAGGTAGCTGTTCGACTCCCTAGCGATTCATAATCGGTTCAGCGGCCGTAGCTTCTATCCGCATAATAAAACTTGTCCCAGGCTGCTAGCTGTTGGCATCAAAGCTTGGCTAGAGCCTAGAAAATGCTCTGTATGGTTATCCATCCCGTCAAATATTCGTCCTCTGAGGACTTTCCAATGGGTTCAGAAGGGAAGAACTTGTCTCATAGGTGCTGCATTAACCACGTAAAGAATCTTAGGTAGGGGACTCGGAAATTACCCAGAAGGAGGGAACTCATAGACGGCTGGCGGTGGTAAAACCAGCCACGTACAGGCAGCAAGGCCTGGATAAAAGAGTCCAAAACATCACCATCTGTGCTATTCAATTAGACATTATCCAGAGCCATACTGCAGAGAAAAGGCACAAAATAACTGGGAAAGCCGTAACATAGGGGTAAAACGAAAGCGCAGATGAAGAGTATTCCCCGCGTTTTGCCAATTTCAACCTAGATGCGTCCAGATTGGCATTTAACATATCCTCAGCGATGTGCTATGTATATGCTGGTCCTTTTGTACCTAGTGCAAAATAGTTGAGATAAAGGGGCTGGGAAAATGAAATTGCAGAGTACCACAAAGTCCCATCCAATGTTTAACCTGCGCCTTCTCCCCTTCAGATAAGTGAATAAATAGCGGCACAACGTGGGAATCTAGCTGGGCAATTTCCCCATTATTCTCAGGGGGGACTTATACCCCAATAATCTCACTATGCATGGATGACATAGGTGAGAAATGGATCCAAAATATAAGATCTAACACGCGAGAGCAAACCTCCAAGGCACCTCACAGTAAAATAGAGGAAGCATAAAGGCTCCGCGAAAAACGCAGGACAAAGGCGTAACGAGACATGGCCAACATGCACAGCCTGATTCAAACGGTGGAGCGGAAAAACCGCTAGAACATGGACACAAAGACAAAAACGGAAACTATAATAATATGGGTATATCAGAAATAAAGAGAAATTGCTCATGGTCACTCCGCTCATTGGATGCCCCAACGAGGCAAATTGGCGCTATCTTCCTCTCACGAACCATGAATATAAGGCGGGCATAGTGAAGCATTTTAGCACGAGCAAGCTATTTCCAAATATAACGCGATGCGGTGGTCAGGTGGGAATCAACGAATTGCCGCAACGTCGTCCGGTATTTGGAAGATTCCGTTTTAAGGAACTCGAGTAAAAATCAAAGCGAGGTGGAGGGACGATGGTGTCGTGTTGCATGGCAGCCTTATGCTCTCCGCTCGTTGCCTTCCTCCAGGACCCCCCCAAAGATATTTTCCCTGGTCATCAGTTCCTCTGTTTGCTTTTTCATTCACCCATGCTCTGTTGTCCTTATCAGAAGATCGAGGCGCGGTCTTGGTTCCAAAATGCTGGCGTACGAAACCCAATACCACCTCGTTTTCTCTCGGACCATGCTCTCCCTCCAGGTGTTGGGCAGGGACGGGACGATTCGATGCCTTCGATCCTTCAAATGGCTGCCGCAGTAGCTCGCCACCAAAGGATCCATCCAGGGTTGTCAACAAACATGACGGAACAAGAAAAAACCGGTGAGAAGAAAGCAAGGAAGAAAAATAGTAACAAGCAAGGGGAAATCGTGCGTGTTAAAGAGTACCTGAAGCCAGGAATTGACAACGCATACACAGACAACGAGAGGTGCCACGTAGAGCTGGTGGGCCAAGAATGACGACGAAACAGGCAGCTAGCTTCCAGATGGGAAGAACAACGATGCTGAAGTTTTACCCGCTCGGCTCATCTCAGCGGGTGATAGCCTTACACGCCCGAACCTGGTCATGGTGGGTGGGTTGGATACGCCAGCGGCCATGGCTGTGAGGGCGAGATTGTAAACAAGGCCAGCAATCAGATCGCGGCAAAATTCTTGGCTGGAAGTGAAGGAAGACGCATCGAAGCTGCGACGGAAACGGGTCCTTGCAGTTTTCCCCAACATATTGCAGATCTAGCCAAAAGTTCGTCGTGACAGCAGTGCATTGTCCAGCTGTCATGCGGGCTGGTTGAACAAGCAGGATTTATTGTGCCGTCCTTGGACTCTTTTGCATGTTCGACTGCTGCTGCTGCGGTATGGGCAGGAGGAATGCGAAGACGCACTTGGTAATTTGCTCCTTGATGAGACACCGGTTGATAAAAGCAGGATCTAGATGACTCCCATTGTTGCATATCAGGCGACAAACCATCCATTGAAGGCTTCCACATCAGCGGTCGGAGGAGTAGCGGTCAACCCAACAGTAAGTTCAAACTTGGGCATCCAATAGATCAGACCATTCGAGAGGAGGCCGGGTTGCTTCTTGTCCATTCACACACCCAAGGTGCTAATATCCGTGCAGATGCTGGTTGGATCCCTCCCGTGTCTTGTGTATCTTGCGGGAAGCAATGCGTCGCCGATGCAAACCTGATCGAGATTTGCTGCATTATCCCAGGATTTCGGTGTAGCCAGGTAATCTCGTGAGGCCGAGGGCCCAAGTCCAGGGCGCTAAATATAGGGGAGTTAGTTAAAGAAGACAAGGCGTGGTAGCTAAAATTTGCCCCTACGCAAGTGATCCAAGGCCTAACTTCTAGGCAAGCATTCAGGTGACCATCAACAAACATTTTCAGGCCACAAAGGCCACAAATTAATGCACCCAACCAGAACAAAAACATTCCTGCCTAGCCTGTGTGGCAACTTTTATTCATAGCCACAAAAAACTGGCTTCTTATTGGCGCATCGTGTGGCACAGCACCATCTTCATCAGGGGACGGGGAGCGCCTTGTCAGGGCAGACTCAGAACTTCTAGAGACGAAAGTTTCTCAGACAATGAAGGGAACGTTTGGCACTTTAGATGGACAGACGCATTTCCAGTCTCCTTCCACCAGCCCAGCCGTTCTTTTCTTTGCAGTTCTCTCATTTTCGAATCTCGGAGATTCAGCTTGGATTGTAATCGCGGCTATGCGTCTGTCGAATGAAGAAGTGAGTGTCATGCAAGGACAAGGGTTGTATGAATTCAACCAAGAGTGGCAGGCAGCTCAGGACGAGATTCCATTCGGGACAGATATACGTTCCTATTGCTCGGGCGGTAGAATTTTTCCTACACTTCATTCAGGGAGGTTGGAGAGAGAGAATCAGCCAAAAATGCATCCTTGGCTGGTTTCACGCGCGATTTCTCAGGATCAAGGATGACAGATCAACATTGCAGCCTATTATTATCAAAAAACACATCGGTTCAGCTCAACGTAATTGGCAAGCGCCGTTCATATGAAACCAGTACTTCGCGCTCATCCCAGCAGTTGGGCTGGGTCTGAGACGAGAGTGAAGAAGTAAATATCACAAGGCCTTTCTTGACAATGTCGGGCGAGGTAAAGTATCTTGAACGGTCAGTGATAGTGTAGAAAAACATGGGATCCTATGGATTCTGAATAATATGGATCATCATCATACTAATTACAATTGATGTCGAGGACTGCTTCACTCCGCAGAGCCGGGGCTAGTCCTGTTTGGACACCGTAGCCCTAGCCCTAAGCCCTTGCCCTATCAACTTCCCAGACTCACGCCCGACGTCTCTCTCTCCTGAAGACGGCTTGATCTATTCATGTTCAACTTCCGTCACGGCTTGACCTCTTTTGGAGGTTTGATTCCGCCATGGCCCTGTCTTGGCTCTTCAGGATTCTGGCTGCTCTTCCTTTCGTCCTTCCAGCCAACCGGCACTGGCTGTTTCGTATCCATATCAGCCAGTCAGAGGATATCCAACCCCATGCAATTCCAAGGCACTAATCGGGTGTATGCAGGGAGCGAGGGCGGCTTCTCACTAACTGCACCTGTCCTTCAGGGAGCCCCGCCCCCTGTCGACGTGACTTGGGGCGTGAAACAAACAACCACTCAACGTAGCTGGCTGCCTGTCCTTGGGCTTGGACTTCAGGCTGTGGTGTTCTACTGGCTGGCATTTCCTTCCGACGGCCCAATGACTCCCACGTCCAAGATTCTGTCCCTGACATAGGTGCTCGATGCCAGCCCGCCAGAGATTCCATCCCGGCGTGTGAGAGGCTGACGCGCCGTGAATCAGAATCCACTGGAGCACCGCCTGCGCAGGATGACGCATCGTCTAAATCGAATCTCTCAGGGCGATCCAACGAGACGAAATTATGGGCGGGCGAGCTCACTTCCATTTTTACATCACTTTTCTTGACAAAGAGCTGCGCTTTTCGTCATATCCGCTTTCGTCATCAGTCGCCCTTTGACGTCCTCATTCCCGCAACTTGCAATGCTTCCTATCAGAGCACTTGTTGGTGGCCTGAGCCCAACAACCTCTGCCTGAGGAGGACGCTTCATTTTCGTCCCGCAGGCCCCAGAAGATTCCGACAGGCCCCTTGGCGGCTCCTCCGCCTCCAAAAAAAGCTTCCTGGCGTTTTTTTGTTCGGTGCCTTGCAATTGTCCCTCTTTGTCTCTTGCTGCCTGCCTGTCTTACCCCGCGAACTTGATCGTGTGAGGACGGGCAACCCGAGAGCTTTGCTGCAAAACATTCCATCTTGCACCGCTTTTGCAGGCAAATATCAAACAGTCATCGCGTTCCAGACCGTCGTCACCGCCTGCTGAGAATTGATATAAAGATCGTCTCACCCCCGCCAAAAATTTTATTCCTTCACTCACCCAACGATAAGATAACAAACCAACCGCCCCTCCTCTTCGCAATCAGGCTCCAGGTCTACTCAGCCACAAACCTACTATTCTCCGAGATCATATATTTTCTTGAAGCTCCCTCTTCCATTCCTCTGCTCTCCAAACCACTTTTACACATCTCAACCTTCCAACGTCGAGTCATCAAAATTTTTCTCCAAACTACCCCACCACACCCAACAACCATGCCTCACAAAGTCGACTCATACCCGTCCACCACGGTGTTGAACCCAGAGAGCAACGCCAGCAAAGCCCGCAATCCCTCACAAGATGCACAAGGTATGTTTATTCCCACCTTGCAATGCCCAATTTCGCTCGCCGGCCCGGCGGGACACCATCTCACTTCATCACTCACTAACCCAGACCTCGACCACCGCAGGACAAAAAGCCTCCAAAAAGGCAGCACCCAAAGTAGTCGTGCACAACCACAAAAGCCCTCTTTACGACGAGAAGAGGCGTTCCGAGTACGACGGTGCGCGGTGGAAATAGACGCCCGCTACAGGCTGGAAGCAAAGTACATCGAGGTTCTATTCGGCTCGCGGAGGGAGACTTTCCAGCTCCGTTCACCGCCGTACGCTCATTCTCCACATTCGTACGCGCACGGTTTCGGATCGAGCCATACCGAACATCCTTCCGAACAGTCTAGAAGACAAAAGTGAGGCGCGATCGGCAGCCGTTGAGCCATGCGCCACTCACCCGATGGTTACAAAGTAACTACACCGCTTCAAAGTTCACGGGCGAGCTCACAACTTCAGACCGGCAATACGTCGAACAGCCTCTTTGACCTTTCTGCCTCCCCAGCCTGATGTTTTTTTTTTCTGTACGACTACTTCCTTGATGTATTTGTTCTGGAGTTTTTTCTCTCGTCTTGTCTTGTATACCGGCATATCTCGTTTTGTTTCCCTCATTTCCTTCTACGGTTTTTTTTTTCCTTTACCCCTATCTACTTCTGTACAACATCATTTATTCCACACTCGGCATGCTCCCCCCGCCTCACTCTTCCGAGTGGCCCAGGTCTCCTTCTCGCGGCTGGCTTCCCGACGAAGGAGGACTGATATACATAGCGAGGGGGGCAACCATATCTTGCCTTGAGTTTTTTTTTTCTTTTTTCTTTTTTCTTCCTTTCCTTTTGCGCATCTACGGACGGAATCAGCATCATCATTGGACGGAACCGGATTTGGGATAACTTGGGAATAACACGGCAGGGCGGGTAGCACAGTTGATGCGGGTTTTACAAGAATCTTTTACTTTTCTTTTCATTTCTTTTTGCGTGCGCCTGTTTTATCGTTGTTTCATACATGCATCTTTGCCTTTTTTTTCGTTTTGGGGACTGTACTCTTATCTACCTTTTTTTTTGTTGCTTCCACAGGCATACTTGCATATTTGCATTTCCTCCTCCTCCCAATCATACTCACACTCACCATCACCATCACCACCCCTCACACAATGCGCCACCAATACCATACAACACTACCTTCCCATTTCTATATACTCTCCTCTTCTCTTCCCTTCCTTTCTCTTCCCTTCCTTCCTCCCTGGCATTCCCACCCTTTCCACGCAGCATATAGAACAGAAAGACAGTCTACAACCCCCCCCCCCCCTTCTCTCTCTCTCTCTTTTCACTAAGAGATGAAAGACCAAGACCAAGACCAAGAAAGAAAAAATAAATAAATAAATCCCAGCGCAAGCTTTTTTAAACAAACATCTTCATCTCCTCTCCTCTCCTTTCCTTTCCTTTCCTTTCTTTCTAATTTTTTAAAATCCTCCCTGGTCTATATGTATGGACCAGTCTTCGAGCAGTAGATAAATGGTTACCGCCTCAGCAGAGTATTTATTTAAGCCAGATGAGGGAGTCCCGCCACCGCCATGTCTCCCACACGCTACTGACCTGCCTTCTATCTAGTCGATATCAACCATCTCATCTTTGCATTTGCATGGGAGTGCGTGCGTTGCGTTGCATTGCTTCAGTGTGTTCAGTCAGTCAGTGGGAGAGAGAGATGTTTGATGCCTGGGTACAAGATCAGGATCAGGATCAGAATCAGGATCAGGGAGAAGGGAAAAAAAATCCGAGGGAGTAGATGAGTGAATCACTCTGCATGATATGATTAAATAACTAGTATATAGCCAGCCAGCCAGCCAGCAGAGACTCCAGTCAAGTTAGTTACTCCTAGCTGTGATGCTGATGAGATTGACACTGTAATTATATAATTTATCTAGTCCTTAGAGCATACAGCCTCTCACTCTCACTCTCAGCCTAGTTGTAGTTGGCCTCTTTTCCTTTTCCTTTCCCTTTCCTTTCTTACTCAGTCCTCAGCAATCAGATGGACATCAGATGTCCTTGAGCAATAAATAGAATGCATGGAAATTATCATCCATTTAGTACTATACAGTGCAGTGCACACACCCATGGTTCTGGCCTGGTTATCGTCATTTAGCTATTTAATCAATCTCAGCCTGTCTGTCCAGGTAGGCCAACTTTTCACCACTGAACTTAAATGGAGGAAGAGGAGGAGCTGACAGTGACAGGTACTGCTGAGGCTGTAATCAATATTAATCTATTACTGGCTGGACCAGTTTAAGCTATACTTCATGCTGATGAAGAGTTTCACCAGTTTTATTCTTAAACAGTCTAGACTGTATAGGGATGGATGTTAGGTACTTATTAGTTATAAGTATCTAGATAAATTTTTATGTTAAATGTCTAAACAGTGTTTTGACTACCCTTGCCGCAATGAATATTACACTGCTAGCTAAAGAATGCATAGAAAAATATGCTTGATGCCACTAAGCCAAAAAAGCATCTAGGTAGGTATATGCCATGAGAATAAATAAACAGATAAGCAGATAATAAAATAATCAATGATTAGAACATCTATGCAGTGAAATGTATAATGCAATAAATGAATATAAACAATAGAAAGGAAACAAAAAATGAGAATGAAGGAAAACAGTTAAAACATCATTGATATCAATAGAAGAGAAAAGGAAGTAAAACAGAACAAGGCAAGAACCAAACGGTTTAAATGCCAAAATATATGTATCTATAGATAGCGATATATATATGAACGAGACCAAACTCCACCGCTAGTGCTCAATCAAAAATGAGCGGCGTATATACGGCGTTCTCTATCCAACAATGAATCTATCCACATCATACAACATCGTACAACGCAATTACAGCGGCAGGCTCTCTGGCTGCTTCTCCTGCTGCTCAAAGACGTGCTGTTCCACCCGATGCGTGAGCCGTGCGCAGAAGGAATCGACATACGTCGTCCACAGATGCGCGACGGTATATACAATCGCAATCCAGATGGGGATGCTGATGGCAAAAGTCATCGGCCCGCCGCGCGGCAGCCATGCTGGGGGCACGATTTCCCCGTCCTTGTTCTTCGTGTACACCCACGGCTGGCCGGAGATGCCGTAGATCATCCAGGTGAGTACGACGCGGAGCAGGGTGCCGTGCACGAGGTAGACGGCGAAGCTGTTGCGTCCCAGGAAGAGGAAGAGGCGCTTCGAGAGGAAGGACTTGGTCGAGGGGGAGATGTAGATGGCGATGATTATGAGGTCCAGACCTAGCGCGGAGAAGCGCTTGCCGAGGTTGACGCCGTTGGGGAAGATGACCCCGGCGACGTCGAGGAGGAAGCGGGACCAGCCGCAGAATTCGGGCCGTTCGCCGGGGAAGGAGGCCACGAAGAGGCCGACCAGGGCGAGGGTGGCGCAGAATATCCGGCGGGACCAGCCTAGGGAGGCGATGAATTTCTGGGTTTGTTGGTCATTGGCCATGTCGGAGAGGAACATGCCGAAAAAGAATTGCTGGCCGAAAGTTTCTACGGTTGTGAGCTCTTGTACTACGTAAGAGCAGGGATGGTGTTGTCCTACCTGTATCAGGGCCGGGGTGCTGCCAGAAGTAGGCAAACATGATCGAGTACACCACCAGGCGATAGCGATACTGCACGTACATGGTGGCGCACAGCACCACATAGATCATCATGGAGCCCTTGAGCAGGGGCAGCATCGCCCACTGGTGGTCGTCATAGTCCATGTGTCCGTTTGTCCAGGTGGTGCGGAAGACACGGAACAGACGCACCAGCTCCTTGAGAAACGAGTCCTCCAGGTTGGGGCTGGCGTAGCGAATCCAGTCCGCATCGGCCCTGTTTCCAACGGTAAAGCCGCCCAGCTGGGCCACGGTCCAGGCGATGACCATGGCGAGGGTAGCGGGGAGTATCAGGCGGGGCGGACGGCGAAAGGCGCTCTTGGAGACGGAGGAGAAGGCGGCCTCGTGGTTGCCGGCCCAGGCCAGCTTGAGCGGCTTGAGGGCGCAGACGTAGCCGGTCAGAAAGGCGAAGATGGTGACGCCGATTCTGCCCTGCCAGGGGATGCGCAGGATGGGCCATTGTAGGATGCGGGGGGTAGCGTCAGGGTGGCTCTTGGAGAAGAAGAGGTCGTAGTCCCAGGCACGGGCGAGGTGGGTGAGGATGACGATGACGGAGGCGATCCCGCGCAGGCCCTAGGGGGGGGTTAGTCGGGGAGGAGAGAGAGAGAGAGAGAGAGAGGAGAGAGAGAGAGAGGAGACTCACGTCCAGCCATTTCACATTGCGCCTGTTGTCGCCGGCTCCGTCGCCGCCCTTGAACAGGGAGAGGGGGTAGCGCCACAACGCGGCCATGTGTGTGTGTGTGTGTATAGATATATATATGGGTATCAAACGAGGGACAAGGAAAGGAGAGACTAGGGCAGGGGGAGCATCACCCAGGGAGTCGACTCAGCACCGGGCGGGACGAGGGGGGGTACAGGACATGCCAGGGCGGTGGTATATTGATTGGGAACGGGTCTGGCCGGGTGGTTGGAGAGAGATGGGAGGCGGAGAGGAGGGAGATACGAGGGAGAGGAGAGGAGGAGAGGAGAGAAGAGAGAGATGACAGGTGGGAGATGTCGGTTGAAGTCAGAGTCTGCCGCCCATGAAAGAGAAGGAGCCTCCACCAGAGACGGAACTCCGCTGGGCGCCGACGGCCTAGCGCTGGGCGGCTCTTGGCGGTGGACTGTGAACACTTGGATTTGACTGTCATTTATTATCTACATATTTACTTAATACTTATTGCTTATTATTTATTGCTTATTTACTTATGCTCTCCTCTCTTCTAGTATTCTATTCCGTCCTCTTCCCTACAAATACTCCGTAGATATACACTGGACATACACTGGAATTCGGCTCGCTCTCAATTCCGCTCAGGGGAAATGTGGCTCCACTTCTAGTCTTGGCGCGTATCCGCCACGCCGATCACTGGATCCCAGCCTTGGATGCATTACTAATCTCCCCTTCTTCCTCTCTCTCTCTACATCTACTCACTCTCTGACCTGATAACCTGCCTCACCATCACTCTCACCTGTCCCCCTTGGTATATCCTCCACCACCCACCCCAATATATATATATATATATATACTCCAAGCCTCGCCTGCCCATACGCTGCTGGTCAACAGTCCATCTGCATTGGGCGCAGAACCAGCAAGGATCAGAGAAGCATGTCAGCCCGGTCCCATGCACTGTCTCACTCGCTGACTGATCACTGATACATGACCCCAGGCCTTCCTTTGTAACCAAGTATGTTAATTGTATAGGTCAGCTACTTAAAGACTCCCTCTGCAGTCTGGAGGTAGTGGTGGGAAATTGGGGATACGCATACAGACGGCGTCGACACCCCGCAGCAGTAACCAAAAGTTAAAACTAGTCTGAGATGAGACGCTCGGGAATCGGGATCCACCGTCTCATTCCTTCGTCGGCAATGCCATGTGCCAAGTCATGGGGTAACTAAGCTAATCATATAAAATATCAACTACAAATAAACGACAGGTTTATTAGATTGTTCAAAGCCTGGGACTTGCAGATGGAAGAAGGAGGTTGTTCAGATGAGATCTGGATAGGGTGTTCTTTTTTGTTACATAGTAGTTGGATAATCTGCGTAGATCAATCAAGGGACCCCGCCATGATTTATGCAATGTTCTGCTTCCATATCCCCCATCATTTGCATGATAGTCCAAGTATGTACGTATTATTATGTCTTATGTAGTTATTGCTGCACTCTTCCTCTGTCTCTGTCTCTCCCACGCCGGCATCGCCCACTTCACCATATACTCACTCTCCACGAGCTGCCTCGCCGTCGGCCTCTCCCCCGCTTCAAACCCCATCATTGCCCTCAGCAGATCCTCCAGCGCCTCAAACTCCCCCCCAGCAACATCCCACTGACACGTCTCGGCCGTCTCGCCCCGCCCCATGTCCCACATCCGCCGCCGCAGACGCCGGAAGACAGGCGTGCCAATGCGCTGGAAGTCGGCACCGGCGATCCACGAGCCATCCGCATTGAAGAACTCGGACCGCTTCGCCCACGCCCTCCACCACCGTGCCGGCAGCCGTCCCAAGGTGTTGACCATCTCGGCAATGATGTCGTCCGGGTCCCATGCGAACGTTTCAAATAGCGGCCGCTCGCCTAGCGCTTCGTACAGGACAACGCCCAGCGTCCATACATCGGCTGCGCGCGTGATGTGGTCGTTGAAGAATTCCTCGGGGGGGGAATACAGGGCTGGCGTGTGCAGGGTTGGAGACGGCGTGCTTGAAGCGATGAAAGATGTCCCGTAGTCTGAGATGATAATCTCGGGATCCACCGTCTCGTTGGCCGGCATGTGCCAAATCATGGGGTAAATGACATGGGGTGGCGCGTGTGGTATGCTAGCATGTCCGTCAAGGCGCCGGGTGGGAACCTCATATGGTTTGCCGTGGCGCGAGTACAGTTCGGCTGGGCTTAGATTGTCAAAGCCCCGGACGCGAAGAAGGAAGTTGTTCAGATGGAGATCTGGATGGGGTTTTCCTTTTTAGTAATTTGCCGTAAATCAACCAATGTGCTACTTTACATACCCCCATGGCATACATCATTTGCATGTAGATAGTTCAGGCCCATGATGAGCTGGGCGGCAATGGACCTAGCCGCATCTGGCGGAAACATAAAGTCTGTACTGTTCTCCTTGGAATTGGCGATGCTGCAGCCGGCAGGCTCTCCAACCAAGCACTGATGGCGTCCATTGGGGCCATCAAAGGAGAATTGGTCCAGCAAGGTTGGGATAAACTGCCTTCCAAGACAGCTTGGATCCCCTCTTGTCAAATGACGGAGAATTTCACTCTCATTGCTGGTCTGCGAAGCCCCCGCGACAAGGATCTTTAACGATACGTGGCGCTGGACCTGCCGGTCAAGGGCAAGCCAGATTGTGGAATATCCTCCAAAACCAAGCTTGTGGACTATCTGGTAGCGGCCGCCGCAAAAGATGTCGCCGATGAGAGTTGGATGGTATCCGCCGGGCCTGTATCCTTCCAAGTCCTCCACGTCGGACTCGGGGTGGTAGAGCCTTTCGGCTTCCAGGCGCGCTGACCCAGCCATCGAACGGCGACGCGGAAAAGGATGTACTGGTCGAGGGAGAGGTTGATTGTGCGGAAGATGGGAAAACAAAGACCCGGCTCTGCCAACAGGAGCAGACCTCCAACCAAGATTCATTGTCCTGTTGATTGATTGATTATGAGGTGTCAAGGAAGTGGTTGGTTTAGTTGCTGGCAGAGCCAAGGCAGGCCATATCTAAATTCAGAATCATCCATCACAGCCGCAGCATCACACCAAGCCTGCAATTGATTCGACCGTCAAGACCTCCAAGCATCAACCCCTGAGAATTGTTGTTCTGGGCTTCTTTTACCCGACAAGAACCCCGCCTTTCCCCCCTCTTGATAAATATGCCCTGGAAAGATGTTGAAACCATGCGAGAGGGATTTCCCAATGAATCCCCATTCTTCGCTCCCAAACACCAACGATAAGCAGATCGCCTTCTTCTTTTTTGGGTGCTACTCGACTTTGATATCTAACTTGGTTGATATACTTTACCCATGGCTCACCCGATCGAGTATATCTGGAAGGTTGCACGACCGAAGAATGAAGCCATCGCTCGAGCCCTGATGTACGCTGCTTATTCCACCGCAATCCAGACAGACCCAAACACAACTAAGGTCTTGATTCGGTGAGCCAACTCGTGCAGGGCGAGGTCCGATATACTTACTTGTATTCTGGGTCTTTAGATCGTACATCCATCCCTCAACCCGAACCCGGGGTGTCTGGGTCAAAGACCAACCGCATATCACAGTGTCTTTGAAGAATTCCCAGACGGCCCAGGCGGGCCAGCATCGGACGAGTCATGGTTACACGCCCCATCTTCAGTCGTTCGATGTGGTCAGGGTTTCCTCAAACTCCAACTTTGCAAACGATAGTGGGAGTTTGGCTTGGCCAGCCTCTGAGGATATGAAGGAGAAAGAGACTCTTGCAGGCCCACCACTTCTACTGGGACCACAGAGTGAATTCTTCACCTGGCCTTCTGAGGAAACCGGCGAGTGATTGCGGCCGTGCCTCGAAAGAAACCCGTCAACATGAGACGAAGATGGCGGAACCGAGATTCATGTCATGTTCTTGTTCAGACTTGCAAGGACATATTGGTTAGGCCTGAATTTCAAGTGAACAATTGGGGATATCCTTCTCTGTATCCCGTCTCTCAGACTGCATTAATAATGTAATAGCGTTGCAGGTGCTAATTCCTCCTTCCCTCATCTACCCCATACAAATATGCCTGCATAAAATCAAATCTCTTCATCAGGAGCCTAGTTCACGAAATATTTCTCGATTTTATCTATTATTAAGAAACTATTCCGCTGGCCCGCTCTCTCCGGACCAAATGGCTAAGGTATATAACTCTCTCAGCCACTCACTACACAGCAAACTCTCTCTCGTACACAAGTGATGGGGATGGGATGGGGATGGGGCTGTGTTAGATTGAGGGTAACGAAAACAATCAAACGATGACGGGATAGGGTATGGGTATGGATGGGTATGGTGAAGAGAACAAAACGAAATCGCGAAATGCAGCACTATTTTTTCCTCCTTCAATCTTGTATCTTGCCCTGTTCCACAGCGATATCAATCTCCTCCAACATTGCAGCCCACACGGGTGCAATGCCGCAAACGAGTAACGTAACGAGCAAAACAAGCACATTGGACGGAAAAGAAAATAACTTTTTTGTCAAGAGGAATCGCGTGCCTTTTTGAACGGCTCCCCCGTTTTCAATCTTTTTTTTGGTTGGGCGTTTGCCTCGTCCTGTCCCTCGGCTCCCTCCTGTCGAGAGAGAACAGCACAGGCATTGGTTTTTTTTTTTTCGCAGGGGTATATAAAATATTCAAAACAGTATTAAGGTGTAGGTAGAAAAGAAGGTAGACTCACACACACAGTTTTACACACTTGCATGCAATGGGATAACAACCGAACCGAGACGTCGAATAGACGAGTGGTAGAAAAATGATGACAGATGAATTCGCGGAACGCTTCACTAACATAGGAAAAAATGATACATGGACAAAACTGTGATCTTTGATTAGAAACGACTCGCGCTTGCAATGCCAGATGAAGAAACGAAGTCACCGACGGAGATGAATGATATCAAGGTATTAGAAACTATGAAATGGTCGAACACAAAAAGGAATATGCATGTACGGCTGCGACCGCGATGCTGCGATGCGACGGGAGACGGCATGTCTAGAAGCGGCCTTTCGCCATAATGTCTGGATGATATCGCGCCGATATCTGATGCAGTCCCGAATAACAAGGGTGTATATGGTATCAATATGGGCAATATTGAAAGTATACGGAAATATCGATGGGCGTTGGCGTATTTATAGGTTTGGCGTTTTCAGCCTCCGCCAGCAATACCCCACCATAGCTAAATGGCAGAGCCCGATTAAAACACCCCATTAAATGCTACCGTTGGCGGTTGGGAAAAGCCTTGGTGCTGGTTATAGGGGTTTTGTTCTGGATGATGATAGGTCTGGGGGTACTGGGCGCTTGATGGGGGCGTCGGCGAACTATGGGCAATGACAGGCATTGACTTGGGGACATTTGGGTTGCCAGCGACAAATGCATCATTATCGGGTGTTATCGGCGGCGTCAGATATCCATTTGCCATTGTCGACGGGTATTGGGGTTTCTGGGGGGTAGCTAATCCAATTTCTCCGCTGTATGGTTTGAGCTCGGCAGAACTATCAGGAGTCGGGGTTGGCGGGTTGTAAGACTTGGGTATCGATGCTTGATGAGCAAGGAACTGTTCTAGAAGTCTTGATACCCGCGAATAGTGTGCAGAGGAATATTTCCGGGACAGAACTTGGGACGGCTGGACCAGATGCTGCGACAGATTAACTAGGGTTAGCGAGTCATAGTTTGAAGCCCAGTCGGTGCTTCGTGGCTGTGGACGGTTGAGAATGCATCGAGAGAGAGCCAGCGATGCCCGTGCGAGATCCGATGACAGTTTTGAGACAAAGTCCCGATGGAACAGGGAGATTTCCAAAATGTAGAGTGCGAGGTGTTCCACTTCGGGGTCATACGGGGTGTCGATCACCGCCATCTGCAGGAAACTGTCGACGGTGGGATGACCAATAGTCCAACCGAGAGTTTGAAGAACATGCCATTCCATCTGGACGAACATATCGTCGTCGTAGAGGGAGCAGCACATCGATTTGAGCTCCTTGATGGTGGGAACACGGTCCTTCTTATCGCCATATTTTGCTGCAATCAGCAACGCCGCACAACCAACCAGCTGGTAATGCCGTTTGTAAACCACCCGCTTGGAACAGTATCTGTCCAACAAGTTGACGGTAAGAAACAGGGTTGCCGGAAGGAGTTGGAAGGCAGTGTGTGCTTCAATGAGAAAGTCGAGGAGATAGGGACGCATGAACCATTGAATCTCGGTCTGGATATCGATTGAATCGACATCAGGGAGAGTGGCAGACTATTCAGGGTTAGCAGGGAAATGAAGGGTCCAGTTTGGTGAAATACTAACGTCCATTACGAGCATGTGAGCTAGAACATCGTCCTGATATTCGTCGCTGACTTGTTTTGAGAGCTCATCGGCGATTGCATACTGACGTTCGCGGGCGATGAGCTTCGCATGCTCCTTAGGACCAAGCCTGGGGGCGGGATACTCTGGTTCGTATGTTTCCACAAAGTAGGAGTCACAGGGCTGGAAGGTCGAGGTCGGCCGTTGTTGGTAAGCCATACTGACGGTGGTGTCTCGAGGGGTTGAAGGGATTCGGAGGTAACTTCAGGTTGGTTGACGCTTTGCGTTGGTTGTTCGAAAGAGGGGACCTGAAATATAACCCGTATATCTGGAAAGAAACGACGGAGGTTGAAGAGAGTGACAGTCGTCTATTAAGTGCGAAGTAATGATTGTAAATTAGTTGGTGTTGGTTATTAAGGAGAGGTATGTGTCGATAATAATCGGCACGTTTAAAAGGTGGTCAATTGACCGAAAATAATTTTTGTTGAGAAAAAGCTGCATCGCACATTGGATTAGCGGTGTTGGTCTGGAATGGGGTGTGTATAGAATAGCCATACCCAGTTTGACGTCTAGCAAGGAAGGGCACAAATGAACCCTTACTTCAGCAACCGTCGGGTCATCTAATCTGGAACTCAGGTTGAAGTGAATTCGAAAAGCTCTGATGGCCGGATGAAGGACGAGTCAACGTCTCCACCCTTGACAACAGAATAAGCTCCTAGATTTCTGATGAGGAAAACAGAAGCTTCCACAGGGTGCAATTGCAAAGCCTACTATCAAAGTCAATTGTATTCGAAAAGGAGGGAAGGTTCTCGTAGGGTGAAGCAAACAGCGGACAGCAAGGAAGCACGCGTACCTTCAAGGTTTGCCTTGACTCTGGCGTAGGGGTCTGCAGAGAACGTGAAATAGATCCTCAAAATGAAGGCGAGGATCTCAGTGCTGTGAAGTCGGGGGTCTAGTCATAGTAGAAGGGATTAGTATTGTGCAAGTCTCGAGCGAAAAAAGGAACTGAATGAGCCGGAATCTCGGAAAATATAAGGAATTGGCCGGGCTAGTCGAGATCTGTATCGAAGGCTTGGGGCAGAATCCCAGGTGCTGGAACAAACTAGCGTACTCCTGCATTCAATGGAGAAATGCAAAAGGGGGCCCAGCTGCACATGCTCAATGCTCATTCCTGGCAGAAAGGATCCAACCAGGCGAGGCGGGAAAAAACGCAGGCAATGTGACCCTGAGGCCAATATTTGGTTTATCTCCCACTTTCCACCCGCAATTCAAGAAAACCCTCGATATCAAAGTATTTCTCTCCTCCGCCTATAGCTGTCGGACGGATAGTGCAACAAAGACGGCCAGCAAGCCCAATGCCACCCCGACCTCCAGAAGACCCGGTATTCCACGCCCAGTATATGCTCTCACTTGGACCTCGACAACGGCGTGGCACGAGGGAATCGGAATTGGCTTCGCAGTTGTCGATGTATTTGGGAACGGTGCAATATAAAAAAAAAAGACACGAAGCATGCAGATCGCCAATTGAGCTCACCTTTATGAAAAACCACAGGACAAGACACAGAGCAGACAGGGGAAGCGAAGGACACGGGATCCTTTACTCCTTTTCTCTCTTCGAACTCGGATGGTAGTCGAGGGAGGAAGCAGACACCGTCAACGTCACAATTGGAGAGGCCGTCGAAAAAGGGGAGGAGAGGGCGGGTTGGAGGAGGAGAATTTTCGACGGAGGGGAGATGGGATGAGAGACGGGGTCGACGGAAGAGAGAAGAGGAGGGGTCGAGAACCGCAGGCAGAGACCCACGAGAAAGCTCGACGGGGGGTTTGAGGAGAAATGGTAGGCGGGTGGGAGACGGGCGTCGACTGGAGGAGAGTCGACGGGAGTCAGCCACGCAGCAGACCAGATCCCCAGTCTCTCCGGGATTGGCAGGAAGGGGAGAAACGAGAGGGGGAGAGAGGGAGAGGTGGGCGAGGACGGAGAAGAGAATTGGAGGAGAGAGGAGAGAGGGAGGAGGATGAGAGGAGGACGTCTCTCCAGAGGGATGAGGAAGAGAAGAAGAGCGGACGAGGAGGACGAGAGGTGAGGTTGAAAGGAGCCTTGGCCGAATGGGGATGGAGGCTCTGTCCGGAGGGAGACGGCGGTGCCCGCGCGTGATTGGCTGCCGGCCGCCTGGACGGTACGGTACGGTACGGGCGGTACAGGCCGTATGGTACCGAGTATTGCGTACCATCCCGTATGCTGTATAGTATGTATGGCTGTACGTATGGATACGGTATGGCTGGCTGTTGCAGGTTACGCTGCCCCAACAAGGCTGGTTGGTGGACGCTGTCTGGTCTAATCTATCTATCTACGGAGTACTTGACTCGCTGTTCTTTCATCTCTCCCTTCGCATCCAGTGAATGTGTTACTTGTATGTATCAAGCTGCCTCTCAGGTCTCCAGCAGCGTGAACAGCATTAAGATGAGACCGTGGGGACTCGTAGCTTCGCCCAGCCCGTCCAGCCAACCTCTCTGCCGCCTCCGACTGGTCCCTGCCCTGCTCCTCCCACTGCTGAACCAGACACCAGCCCCAAGCCGCGTCCTGCATCCTTGCTCCAGACACCTCCAGCCGGTATCTTGCAAGCAAACATGAACCGCCGTGGATTCGCGTACGGCCCCAATAATACCGTGCCTGTCTCTCCGTTTCAATCCAAACGATTCCGTACATCGCATCGCATCGCGCTGCTTTCCAAACGCGATCTCTTCCTTACCAATCCCTTCCCCTCGCCCCGCTGAAAGAAACAAACAAACATCCAATTAAGAAATAAAATAAACTAGAAACACCCATCCCCAAACACCTCCTCGCGTCACGGTGATCGATCCGGCCCGACTTCAGGGGCTATCCTGGTGTTGGCGCGCCGTCTGCAGCTGTTCGTCATTGATTTCGTCGCATTCTTTTATCTTGATTTTTCGCGTGTTCGCAGAGGGGATCCTCTTTTTTTTATTTGGAATTTTCTTGCCTCGGAGGAGTCTGGAGCTCAACTATCTTGTTTGCAGACAGGTTTTTGCCCCCCCTTACTTTACCTTGCTAACAAGCCGGTGAGGGAGGGACCAGGTGAAATATTACCAGAGGATCATACAGTGGAAGTAGATAACACCGTCCCTTGGGCAGAAGAAAGGGCGGTTCTATTTTCAGCAGGGCTGGAGATTTCTATCTAGCCTCTACATAACTAATAAGTCCGCTGTGGCGTAACCAGTAACGTTAGCCCGAAGCATGCAGAGAGAGGAAAAGGATTGCACCGTCTGCCTCATTGCGGCGTTGCGGCGGTCGAGAGCATCCCCAATGAAATTGAACCGTCCTCCATCGAATAATCTTCCCAGAAGCATAAAATTCGCATATGCATATCCGTACTGCGATAAGTTATCCCCTCCCTTATGTCCATCCCCAATAAATGCCCACAAGGCTGTGCAATGGCCTGCATGGCATCGCAGCCGTCAACACCCATTGCGCGCATGGGATTGGACTCCCGTTTGTGCCTAGGGGTTTTACCTCTGGCATCGGCAGCTGGAGGAGTGAGGGGCTGGCTAACTTCTTGCGCATCGATGACCTCCTCGCTTGCCAGTTGCCACCCAACCCCTCTCTCTGCTGCATGCTCGGGGTCTGGCTGGCTTCTGACTGGCGGTTGGCACCCTCCGGCCTGGCAGGGAAGAGACGGACAACTCACCACCAACCCCGTCGACGCAGCTGGGGGAGCAGGTAACGAACTAATGAACCCCGGATTCCGCCCTGTGCCAAATAAGCTGTTCGTAACTAATATAATTGTCGGCAAACGCCTGGGCACATGCGAGGGGGCTGACAATCCCCTATCAACTTCCGGCATCTATGGCGACTTTATCGATCTGGCTGGCTGAAGCTGGGTTTAAGTTCTCTCTATCTTCAACTATTTTAGCTACGGAGTATGCGACGCGAATAGAATGACAGCAACTTCGATCCCTTCCCATGACGCGAGAGAGTTGATGGCGACATGACATCTTGACACGGACCCCCCACCAGCCACCCTCTGGCCCATGGCTGACGTATCTATCTACATGTATCGTGAGCACTGTGCAAATGCGACGAGATCTGATCGGTGTTTCCAATCAAGCTCATGTGAATTCTCTCCTATTATTTAGGACAGGCGGCTTGGTCCTGCGTCGACGTCAATCCTACCGCCTGGCCCAGGTATCTCTCTGCTCATTCATTCACCTAGTTATTGAAGGAGCAGAGCAGTAGTTTCCAATTACCCTACCCATCAGACCTCGCCCTGAAAAGGTTCTAGCCCTTGTTATTATACCTACGACAGATTCCAGAGTAAGTGCCTGGCAGATATATAGAATAGTTCAAACACGTTCAACATAATCCAGATATGGATCTAACCAAATCCCCCTCATAAGATATGCAGTTTATATGGTATAGTAATAGTATCCAACAAGGAAACACCCAGCAACCGCACAACTTAATCCGGTCTGCTATGCTTCTCACGCATTCATGAGACAGGTGTTTTTTAAATAAATAGTTAAGCCGGTACGGTGTAGTTCCTATATTTAATGACAATTAGCAGGGCGCAGACGCGTCCAGGGGATCAGTTTTAACCAACTTAACAATTATAAGCCTCCGTGTTTAAGCTAAGTAAGCTGTGGACGCGTAAAGTGCTTTGTTGCTGACCGGCCTAACCTGACCTGACGCGGCGCCGTGGGCTGGGCTGGATTGTTAACGAAATATTTAACTGGGCTGGCCAGCGGCTAACTAACGGGTGGGGTTTAACTCAGTTGCTTGGGTTCGAGGTTGAGGGATCACCAAAGCGGGAGGTCCTGGTTATATCCATCCCTATCCCATTTCGCTTCTGGACTTCCTGTTCCTAGTCTATAAAGACAATCCCATCCAACTAATTGAAACATCGCGTACCTGCTTTCATCACAGTGCCGAAACAACTCATCCCTACCCTACCCCACTTGGGTATCCGGCTGGCAGTGGCAGCTCGGGGACGGATGAACAGAAGCTCTGTAGCCATAATAGAGATAGCCCTGGAGGAATGGGATATCACATTAGGTTACATGTGTATGCTGGGTAGTTATGCCTGGGGATTTTAGATAGCTAGTGAGCTAACTGCTACATGCTGCCTCCTATACAGAAATTGTCCTGTCCACTCACTCCATGTGGACACAGACACAGCTTCAGAATTCAGATTGAATCATCCCTCTTTCGCTCCCAGGGAAGGAACTGGCAAACGGCCCCCCTTTGATCATGGTTTCAGACATATTTCGTTGGTGTTAGGTTACAGCGGTTAGGCGGGGGAGGGGGAGGGGGAGGGGGTCAAAGAGTTGAAACGGACGCGGGGATGATCAAGATCTAGTTATTTATCAATCACGAACAGACTGTCGTCAGCATTTTCAGAATGCAGTTAGAATGCCCGGGCAATACGAGAATGGTGAGAACTTTCTGCGCTGCTCGATTCCCCGCTCCCTGGGGATTAAAGATGATATGAATAGGGACATGGGGCGGGGATCGGGTTGAGGGGGAGATATAAATATCCTGTGACAGACCATGCCGCCGGCCCCCTCCCCTTTCTGATGCGGTACTGCCGAGGATGGGGTTTTGTTTTGATTTGATGTTCTTATATCCGAGATTGATGAGTGGCTTCTGATATCAAGGCAGAGATGTTACTATTATTGTTATGGTGATGGTTCGCGTCGTGTGTTTCTGTTCGTATCAGATGTTCCATACGCGCCGTACGATGTAACTTTTGACCAGCCAACTGGACACAGCGAGACTGATGAGATCCGCCAGATAAAGTTTTAGTTAGTTAACTTGCCATGGGGCGCTTGTGAAGTTTTAACTCAACCAACCAACCCAATTGCTTTCTTACTTTCTGGTCCTGGTTTTCTGACAGCTTGACCTTGTCCTGACCGTATGGTATCATCAAGCAAGTATGGAAAACTTTATTTTCTCTCCAGCCTCCGGTAGGAAGCCTTTCTCGATTACAGTTTGATTAGTCGAGCTGCTTTGTTCGTAGGGCTGTCGTCCGTTGCTGATGGTGATGCACCCCCCGTGCAGAGGGCCTGTCTGGTCAGGTAATTACGCCTTTTCTTCTCCGCCCTCGCCTGTTCCTACCCATACCTACATAACATGGTCATGGTCCGAACAAACCAGTGACCGCCTCCCACCAACGTCTCGATGAGCTTTCTTCCCAGCCTCCAACATCTTAAGCGAACAAAGGGCAAAAAACGCGGTTCCCATCCGCTCCGCGAGGCCCACCCATCCCCATCCAACCCACTCCAACGGGACCAGTCACCAAACTGCAGAAGGCATAGCGGAGGAAGGGAAAAGAAAATTCTGCTGAGCCACGAGGAGGATCTCGATGCGAATTGGCCGGGAGTTTGGGTCGGCCAATAATAAGCTTAAGGAAGCGGATCTTTTTATTTTTTTTCCGTCGGGACTGAACGGGAGGGGGGTGGAGGGCAGAGCCAGAGAGAGTCGGGAACCGCTGCACTGTGTATGTATGTACTGTATGTATGTCTATTCTACGGTTCCGGGTCCGCGGCGTTCTTTTTTTTCCCCTCCCCACAGCGCAGGCAGGCGGAAACGGCTTTTTGCATATTCGTTTTCTGTTCCTTGGGAAAGGGCGGTGGTTCGTCCTGAGACAGCGGCTTCGGTTTTCTCTCGAAGATGGAGGCCGCGTATTTCTTCTTCCCGACGATGTCAATACTCGTCCGGTTGTATGTAATGAATCCTGAGATTGGCCTCGACCTCGGTTCAGTCGATGGTTTGAACCTCACGACGAAAGAAACAGCGACGTCGGGACCATGTATGGAGGGAAAGGAAACTGCATCGTCAACCCAGGACTCCAGGAGGAATCCAAAATCTAAAAATATCCTCGTCGCTTGTTCCTCTGCCTTGTTAGCTCAACCCGAAGCCCGCCGCCTGCAGGCTGCCACTGCAAGTCAATAGGGGTTGGCCGATTCCGCTGCAACGGCATCAAAAGAAGTCGAGCAGATGACGAGCAGAAGATGGGCGGAGATATGAAAGCGGAGGCAAAAGCAGGAGATAATCCAGGCATGTGTCTCCCAGCCCCATGAATTCACTATCGAATAGTGTGTCTGGTATCTGCGATCTGGCAGCAAATCAGGAGGCGAGGACGGCGGGCGAACAGGGAAACGCGAAATGCAGCCAAGGGCGATGGTTTGGAGGATGTTTTGGGCGAAGGTCGCGCTTATGGGGTATGTATTGTATGGTATATTCTGTATGGTCTGGGGCATATAAATTTCAAGATTCATGGGAGAGAAAGAGAGTTCGGCTGAGATGTATATATGCTGTGCATTTAAACAAATTTGGGAGTTGGTTATTCTTTCATATTATCTTATGGTTCGAGCATATACAGTCAAACAATAGAAGTTGTTATGCTCTTAATTATCATCAGTTGGCCTCTCATGCTTGAGGAGTTGGTTGATTACTTACATACACCAATAGTTAAATACATGCATACCATACCAGACAGCTCCTTACCTAGGTACAGTGCTCAAGTCCTTTACTCTGAACGGAAGCAACCTCATTTTAACTCCAACCCATGCCATCACAAACTCTAGACAAAAAGATCCATCTATCGAAATCACTCAAATCTTACCAGGATATCACAGAACAAAAGAAAAGCATCAGAAGCTAAGCACCGTGGCAATCCAAGCCCACCCCACCCCAGATTACACAGCAGCTGAGAAACCTGGAGCAGCCCCCACAAAGCTAGCCTAAGCTCAGTAGGTTTGAAGCCTAAGCCTGCCCCGGAGGAACCACCTAGCTTAGGCAGGTGTAGCTCTCCATCCCTAAGCCATGGGCGCCCCGAACCCCTTACTATTCCCCCCCCCCCCCCCCCCCCCCGGCCCTTGCCCCTGTACCTTGGGCGGGCGAGAGCGCCGGGACCATGGGCTCACCCATGCCTGACAAAAAGGCATGCGACATCTCTCCACAAATTCTGTACCAGCTGTCACGTCACAGGCATTCTTCTGCCTATCCAGGCCTGGCAGGCCATCCCTCGACCTGGTATGGGTATGGATATCCTCGGGTTAGGGTACTTGTATATACCTAACCTTACGTACGGTATGCCGTTGACAGGAGTGTAGCTTGAAGTATATACATACAGTACGGCGTACAGCAACCTGTTCTCCCACGCGATGCCGAGGATTAGCCGTCAGCAAATAGGCTCGATTGTTCAGGATGAATTTTTACTTTCATTTGCTCTCCACGATACGATGCCTTTGGGCCCGGCGAGGATTCGGGGATTCACTTTCAAACTTTTTCTTTTTCTTTCGTTACAGAGCGAATATGGCTCCACGACGGAAACCAAGAAAGAAGCTGGCATAAAATGAAATGCACAACTTAGGGAGAGTTTATGTATGTAACTAGCCAAGCAAGGAGTTTCTAGAATTTCTCGCCTCCTGTCGTCATCCAAATTTGGACCAGACGATCTCTCCTCAAGCTGCAGCCGGCGTTGGCTGGATGAGTGAGCTCTGGTGATGGTAGTGTTGAAATTTCCAGTATCGATGCCGTCGGAAGTTCCACAGCTCCAGCCTCCACGGTATTGAGCTAGGTCGTTTCCTTGTTATGTACGCTGAATGCAGGGGCAGATTGGATTGCCATCACATATGTTAGGTTAGGTTAGTTAAGACAAAAGGAAGCAGTGAGCAGCTAACTACATCTTTTTATCAAACAGCTGTTATGTTAACAGAGAGGAAAATATTGAAACAAACATGCCACACTTTTAAAGGGTTCCGATTGATAGTTACCATGAAACACAGGAAAGAAAGGAAAATTGATGGAGGACGGCAACACAGCAGCCGCCCACCGAGCCAGGGAATTTTCAAAACAGCCTTGGAAAACCTCCGCCCCTCCGCCCAGCCAGTCGGACCGTTTAAAGGGGTCGGAAATTCCCACCAGTAAAAGAAACAAAAGGAAAAAGCCGTCCACCGACCACGGTCCACCCCCCCTTGAACCTTCCTGAGCCTCCGTTCTCTGTAATTTGTATCCATGGACTTGGCATTGTTGGAACCGGCGTGTATCCACGTGCAAGGACACGTTCTGATTGGAGCTGACGCGCGGGAAAACAATCGCGCTTAATTCTCTTTTCCCCTTTCTTTCCTTGCCGTTTGATGTTATGCGTCCGCGGTATTGCTGATCACCGTCTTCTGATACAGGCTTAGGCGAGCGAGTCCAATTTATCCGGAATGGGCGATGGTAGGAGGGAGGCAAGGATACTAGGAGGTATCAGGGAGAGACGAGTTCTCTGACACGAGGGAAGCAAGAGTTGTTTGTCAGTTATGGCTACAGTGCTTACCAAGTTTCTGATATCTGATTTCTGTTCTATGTATGTAACTGCTGGCTGGAGGAGACTGTATTGGCAGATACCGAATGGAGCAGTATTGTATCGTTTTCGCTGCCAGGTTCAATACCAGGAACAAATACGTTACGGTATTTATCAGACCTGCTGTCTCTGGTACCGTTCGGTACCTTAAATACTTACCATACATTCCTCACCATGGTTCGCTGAACTTTGTGTGGAATCGAGAACATCGTCGAGAGGTGTCTCAATTACCGTTTCGGGAAGTCTTGGAATAATCAAGAATTTTTTGCTTGCTTCATGTTCTGCAGCTGCTTTTTTCCACCCCTGTCCTGGTGCCTGTTGGAATTTTGCTTTTCGTTCCTTGCTAACCTCGCCTTTCGTGGTGAATCAGGCGCCTGCGGCTCCCTGATCCTGCCATCAACAAAGCAAGGGGGAAAAAATTGGGTCTCGTATCATTCGTAACGTCATAATATCGTTTCCTCCGGACATCCAAAGGCGGAGGAGAGAACAAACCTCAAACCCGCTACGCAGACGATCAGCTTAATATCAAATTTCTGCAACCACGGCAAGCAGCTAGAAAACAGAAAAGGATCGCGTTTGGCATGAAACTGCGTCGGGATGAGTAGTATCATATCAACGGACTCATATCGTATACCATCCCATCCCCCAACTGTTGCAGTTTTTTTACCCCCGATGTTACATTTTTATCTCCTTTGCCTTGCCTTGTGCTGTGCTGTGTTTCGTGCATATCCATGGGTGTACAAGGGGGATGGAGGGCGGGCTCTGGCTTTGGCTTTTTTGCCTCTGCTGTTGCTTTTACTCACAAGACGCCCTGCCCTATCCATGGGCGCTGATTTCAAGATCCAGCGCAAGGCAAGGCAAGGCAAACCAAGGCATGACAAGACAAGAAACCAAAGAAGAAGATCCGTTTGTTTGCTTGATGCCATGCTACTTTCCATGCTACAGATGTTACGCATTAGCTTTGGTTATTTTTATGATCTTGATTTTCCTGGAAATGCTAAACTGAGGAGAGCGCCGCGATTCTTTCAACGCGTGACTTCGAAATGCTGGTCCTTTCCTTTGTCCTTTCTCGAATTTTTCATCGCCTTCGGAACCCGCGTGTAGGCAGAGGCAGACCATTGTTTGTTCGATCTCCTATCATGCGGGATTTTCGTTCGATTCTTCTCTCCTCGCAGCCGAAAAGGAGACGTCACAATCGATCGATTGATTGATTCGCTTTTCCATCTCGCCAAATGGTTTGCCAGCTCGTTTTCTTGGCCATATCGGCTATATGCTTTGACTTTCTGATTGCTTGTGGATTGAGATCTCGACCGGCAGGCGACGCTTCAGCCTGGCTGGAGGTGGGGGGAGGCAGAGGGGACGCAAATGACGGTGAATGCGGTGTATTGCATTTTTAATTTTAGGCCCGCCACCTCCTATCGTGCTGCAGCTGGGTTTAATTCCTCTTGTGCCTCAACGGGTTAATTGCACGTCGGATCGGTGACAAGTCCGATCTCGTTTCGGAAATGGTGGGGAGAATCGATTGGATGAGCGGGGAGGTTCAACGCATAGATCTTTATGCAGAAGAGCTCTCCGGGCAGTAGTATGTATAATTGCGGGATTATAGCCCGTGTGAGCGGGCGAGTGAGTTGTCAACTTTGACCTTTGTCTCTGGGGGGGGTTGACAGATATCTCCGGTGCTGCTGAGAGACATAGACAGACGTTGTGCTCCCCGTCAGGAGGCAATCTCAGTATCAAATCTCCTAGATTGTAGTGCAGAGACACGGCAATTCTCCTCTCCTTCCCTCTTGTGGTTCAGGGCTCGGTGTGCCAGGCTGGCTTAGTCAGCGATCTGGGAAGGATGGACTAGTCCAGGAACAGTCTAGCGTGTCTATGGCCCAGATCTGCTCTCCGCCAATCAATTCCCAGCTCGCTTCTCGTCTCGAACCAACCTCCTCTGCCATCATCTTCAATCTCCAGCCAACCATGACATCCTCCCGTCGCCGCACCAGGAAACTTGAAAAATCCCTTCCTCCCCTCCCATGTCAAGCATAAACCAGCAGACTCCACTCTCACCCTCGATCCGGCCGGGTGGGAAAACACCTCCCGAAACCAGAGCCGCACCCTTATCTCCTTTCCCTAACTCAAACCGAACCAAACGAATCGTTAAAGCTAACTAGCCCCTGATCAAAAATTAGCCACTCTGACGTGGCAATCTGCAAATGGAGTCCCCAGGAGATTCGCGAGAACCCTTGAGAACCAATCTGTCAGGCTGTCACCTTACTCCAGACCGCAGTTTCGTCAGGACCCTTCTCTTCAGCTTAACACCTTGCATTTTGCATCTTGCTGCAGTCCCAGACCAGACACCCCGCCTTCCCTATCCCCGCCCTTAATGATCGCAATCCTGCCTTTCCAATCTTTGAGATAATTTCAAGAGAACCTCCCTAGCCTAGCCCCACCAGACGATCGACCTTGCCAGGGATAATCTGCTGGATCTTGGAGAGGTCGCCGAATTCATGTCGATACTACAGGGGTCTCTGCTTAATCTCTGGAGAAACCCGGCCTGCATTTTTCGATGGGGAGATTCTTTCTTTCCTACTGGGCTTCCAATAGAAGGCCGGAGACTACGGAAAGCAGCTTAACCTCGGACACGCCCGCATTATTTTCTATTTTCGAAGATAGGGAACACGCGTGTTTGCGCGCTTTGGGGTGCGCGAGTGGCCGTGGACATGGACGTGTTAAGTGGCTGCTGCTGAACCCCCTACAGGGATTTACATTACGCACTGCAACTTTCCATGACATGCTAATCGTGCCAAGCGCACTGGAGACCGTTGGTTGCAGCTTTGTGCTGCACCCGGTCTGGGTGCGCCACACCATAATGATTTTCACACCGTAACGATAAAAACTGCCACTAGGTACCTTTTATATGGAAACCCCATATAAAAGGTACTTAGGAACACTTTGTATATTTCTCTCTATTTCTCAACCACCACACTAGATATGAAGCTCATATTGGAATGGGATATACATGAAATCCTAGAGAACATAGTAGTATCAAGTAAATCTATTAAAAGCTGACTGTTCTCTTATAATTAAGATAAAGGTGAAAATACACTAAAATTGGGTCTAAAAATAGAAAAAACAAGAATGAAGAAGGAAATCTTACTTTTCTCTAGACTAAAGTGTTTATTGTCATTTCTATATGATCCTGTTAAAATATGAGAGTCATACCTAGTGTGGTGGTGGAGAAATCCTGAGATAACTATAAGTACCTTTTATATGTGGTTTACATACAAAAGGTACATTTATCGTTACGGTGTGAATATCGTAACGGTGTGGCGCACCCAGACCGGGTGCGGCGAAAAACGCCGCAACCCGCCTGGGCGCGGTGGCACGATTATTTCCCGCGCTACTTGACACGATTCCGCCCAGAGCTATGGAACCCTGCGCCCACAAGAATGATCAGATGTGTGGCAAAAAACCCCTTCTCTCGGACAATTATAGATCCCTCCCTGTACTAATGGGGATCTGGCAGATGCCATGGCACCCCCCCCGCGATATCCGATCTGCTGTGACCGCTCCATAACGTGGACAATCGGGAATGCCGTGCTAGCCGGGTTGTGTTTACACTGGAGAGACAACATAGCTGTCCAAATCTACGCACGTCATTATGTGTGTCATGAACGTTATTGAGCTGAGATTTAGTGGAGACTGGCACCTTAAAAGGCCTTTGAAATAGGACTTTTACTCCCATGGCAGAGAGAAGACATTACAAAATTCAGTGCTGTTACTGCCCCTTTCGTTACATCCCTGCCTGCTGGATGCCCACAACGACTGCTTGGCCATGTGCTTATCGCAATCCTGACCGTGCGTTTCTAAACGTGCTTGCTGGTGCTTCTGCCATACAAAAGCTATGGAAGCAACGATCCTCAATCAAGCTGTCTCTTCTGTACGTGCAGCAGCTCTATACAAAGGCCTAAACGACGATATGCTGGGTATTATCTCTCTATCAACAGCCATATTTAGCTGCCGAAAAATTGCGAGAGCCCACTGTCACCACATCTGGTATATATAGCTGGCAAAACGGACAGAACAATCTCCTGAGCAGAGCCAGCCATGCCATAACCAAGAGCCTAGCATTTCCGCTAGATGCTGACATGAAATTCTTGTCCATTTCCCTAGAGTCAGTGCTCTATATACATTCATTAGCCTAGGTCATCACTTGCCTAGTTATATAAAAGGGACAGGATTTTCAAAGTCCTCACTCTTGATATCTCTCTGAGTATTGAAACTATCCCAAGAGGGAATCTTTCTAGCCATACATATCTTTTTGTCTTTTCTGTTGTTAATCATGACAACGTGACTAATGCTGCATGACTAGGAAGTTTACCAACCTCCTTCGTGTCGAAAGATCATAGACATGTTTAAAGGAAGTAAATGGTTGCTCACTGATGGTTATGCCAACATCAGGAGGAAGAGCCTACAAACTGATGCGAACTGTGCTTGGTAACAGCCTGTGATGAAGGTGTGACCTTCTGTCCAGCATGACAGGGTAGATGTGGTATGGTTTGACATGAATGATTGGCTGATACTCATGTTGCTCATTGGATTCCGCCATTACTTGCTTAATTCTTCTCTTGCTATGGCTAGACACTTTCCGGAGCAGACTTCTGGCTGTGATTCTCTATTTTTGGAGCAGGATCCATGATCCTTGCTACCGCCTTCTGTCAAGTTATGCCTACGGGTGAAATACTACACAAATACCTTTTGAAAAACAGCCCCCTTTCGATTCCTCTCAAGAGCGGCAGAACTGTGTCGTATCTGGACTTTGATGTATTGCCAGGCAAATAGTTCCCCCTGGTTTCCGCCAATCGACAGCTCCATACCTGCGCGAGGCTGGTCACCTGTGGCGCTAATATGGCTGCGCGCGTTTTACAGTTGGGAGGATAGCAGAGAATAGAAGGTGAATTATGATTTCCCATCATAGTTCAACCTTGCTTGCTCGAATCCACCTCTCTACACCCCACGACGATCGGCAGTATCAATAACCATGGAGCCTTTTTGAGGTATGTACATAATAGTTGCATCGTGAATGCAAGCAAGGCGACGGAGATGGTGGGAGTATTTACAGGTTCCCTGCCCGTGTCCCTTGACTTCGGAGATATTTGACTAAAATGCAGGCTGGGAGCTTTGGCCACGCACGTTCAAAATAGTGCTTCATCAATCCTCATAACAGTGTATTTCGACCAGCGACATGTCTACTTTAAAAAACTTTTCCCGATGCGCTCTCTCCCAGACACAATCAAGATTCATGCCAGCCAGGCCCACAGGCAGCCATCCCAAGGGGGTCCGGGGGGATGTCTGCCCCTTCCCTCCAAGGGCCCCGTGGTTTCGTGGAGGTTTCAACCTCGCGCTTCAAAAGCGGGCCTTCCCCCAGATTCAGGCTCCATTTGACTCCTCTTCTGTGTCCTGTCCTTGCTAAGTGCGAGGGCTCGATTCTGAACGGGGAATGCCCCAAGCCTACAGCAGTACAGCCAGGGATTGATATCCTGCTTAATTAAAAGGGGTTTGGGTAAGTGTATTTCGAGTCTCAGAGCTTGGATATCACGGATATTCTATTCCTCTGTTGCCGCCCCTTTTGCAACGGAACATGATTTAGAACAGCCTGGATGACCCAACCTATGAGATCGGCTTCTGCATCTCCTTCATCGAATCCAGCCTCGCGCTAATAACCGCATCGGCATCCGGCATGAAAAATGTCTTTAGAATGTACTTTTCTTTCCTACTCGGTTCCTCACGACGAGGCTGAGAAAGCCGGGATAGCCGCGGTGTGTGTAGATCCGCAAACGTTGCGATGCCGCATATGGCGCATTTGTCGACGCACCCAAGAGACGAGCAGCAGGCATTTGAGATGGCTAGGCCTGGGATGAGCAGCGGAGTCTGACGGTTATTGTGAATGGGGGGACGACGAAGTTTTTTGGTAAACCTACTAGAATGTTGAGTAATGATAGGAACAAGTTCTGGGCCAGGGAAGCACAGGGAATATGGATGCGCATTGATCCTGAGAGATTGGTATCTCTGCGAGTGTCGACTTCTCTCGTCTTTTTTCCTTAGGAGCAATGACCAGGGCGTGGGATTGGCGGTCTACCGTACTTACTACGGTGTGAATTTGGTTGCCTTGAGCGAAGGCCGTGAGCATCTTTTACAGCATCTGGGAGGATCTCTTTTCTCGTTCAGAAATTTATAGGTGTTTTGGTCTTTCATCTTGACTCTGATGCAAATGCTACATACTCGTAAATTAATTAAATAGTAGTTGGACACATGTCCCTTTGCTCGATCTACTTCTCAATGGCGAATCATGATACGTCACGCGAATAAAATATCTGAATTTCAGCTGATTCTGCCAAACAATTCAATCGAAATAACTAATCATTTCTGTAGCCGTGGAGTGTTAGGGGCCATGGAGTTGGGATGATCTACCAACATATCTGTCCTTGGCGCTATTTACTAGCTTCAACCACCTATCACCAACCTCAAGCCCCAACCACAACCACAACCATCCCAACCCACCTCCAACCAACCAACCCATCCACCCATTCTCTTCCCTCCCTAACACCACACCAACCTCCAACCCACCACCGCAACAATGCGCCCCCAATCCATCCTCACCTTCCTCTCCGTCTCCCTCCTCTCCCTCACCACCTCCGTCCTCGCCGACGACCCCCCCGCCGGCCTCCAGATCGAAAAGACACACCCCGTCGACTGCGAGCGCCGCACCGTCGCCGGCGACGTCATCGACGTCCACTACCGCGGCACCCTGGCCTCTGACGGCTCCGAGTTCGACGCCAGCTATAACCGCGGCCAGCCATTGACCTTCACCGTCGGCAAGGGACAGGTTATCAAGGGGTGCGTATACATACCTACATACATACTACCCAACCCTCCCGCAAATGAGCTCCGCTCCCAGGAGATACACGCTTACTAACAGCTGTGAATTAAATGAAATAGATGGGACCAAGGCCTGTTGGACATGTGCATTGGCGAGAAGCGCAAGCTGACCATCGCCCCCGAGCTGGCGTATGGCGACCGCGGCATCGGGCCTATCCCCGGCGGCTCCACGCTCATCTTCGAGACGGAGCTGGTGAATATCAAAGGTACGAAGGATGAGTTGTGAGGTTAGGTCAGTTTGGGCCTTTCTTTCTATATATGTCTATTCCCATTCAGCCCGTACGGACGGTTGCGCATCACGGCCCTTGTGCCGATCTGTTTCGTGTGGAAGCTTATTATTGGATGTGTGGTGTGTAGGGGTTGGGGATGGAGCTGCGGGAGATAAGGCTGCGGTTGATGGAGGGGATTGGGGGAGTGGGGTGTTTTTGTGGTTCTTTGCGATTGTGTTGTTGGTGACGGGGTATGCGTTCTGGAGGCGATATGGGTTTGGTGGGTTGCTTGGTGGGCGGGCATAGATAGAGCTATGATTGCTACGACTATTTGATGAATGACTTTTGCTGGATTTGAAGCATGGGGAGAGTAAGATATCCCTGTAGTTGTCTCCGTCGGTCATCTATCTATCTATCTATATAAGTATGCAATATGTGTATTATTAGAGGTGAAATATCATGTGCTCGCCAATATCCAAAACGCAAGAAGAACAAAACTCCAGTTTCCCAACGGGGTATCGTCAAAGCCACCAATCATCTAAATCTACAGAAAAGAGACAAAAAAATACACCAAAGAACTAGAGTCTATCACGATCAATCCATATCCTCCAAGCTCCCCGCACCACCGGCACTAGCAGCACCATACTCCTCACTAACAAGTATCCCAACCATGCACTCCGCCAGCATCCCATCCCAATTAACCCACGGATGAATCTCTATAAACAGCTTCTCTGAATCCCTCCCCGCCCCACGCAACAACTCCCCCTTCCCACCCGGGTGAAAAGGCAGGTACGGGGTAATGTTATACACCTTGCCCATATATGACGTCCACGCATCACGACCTTTCCGCCCATTTTGCGCTTTGAGCATCGACGGTGTGACGCGGATGAGATTGGCAGGCATATTCTCCCCGCGCAGTTTGTGGTTCGGGTTGGAGGTTAGCGCCGCCCAGTCGAGCGGGGAGTGGCCTGGTTCTAGCGTTACCTGGCGGGAGGTCTTCTGTGGTTTGCCCGAGGGCTTGGTGGCGGGGAGGGTGCTGGAGGTGAGGCGGGATGGAGGGACGCGGAGGGAGGAGGCTGCGGACGGTGGAAGGCGGACGGGTACGTTTAGAGATTGGCGGGGAGGGGGGAGCATTTGGTTTGGCCGAGGGGGAGGAGAGAGCTGAGGTTGAGCTTTGGGTTTCGGTCGAGGGGGTGGAGCCATGAGAGTGTTTTGGGATTGCGGTGCATTGTTACTGGAGCTGGCCACGGCTGCGAACTTGTGGTCGAGAACGGCGGAGCTTTCCTCCAAATTCAAGAGCGGCACCTCCATGGCCGGGAGAGCGACCGGCCTCACCTTTGGAGTTGCATCGTCAAGCCCGGAATCAATCAGTATGTCGCCGTCTTGTATTTTATCCCGGCCCGGTTCTGGCTTCTGCCCCCCGGCCAGGGTCTTCGGCTTCGACCAGAGATTCTGAAGCCAGTCATACCAAGGCCTAAAACCCCACGACCCAGGCGGGTGCCTGTATATCAAGAACGAAGCGGAGGCAACCAACGCCCCCAAACCTATCCACACCATCGAGGAGTTCGGGTTATCAAACAGCGTCTCGTTGTTGTTGCGGGGATGGAAAGTGATCAGATTGCTTTGCCGCTGACGATGACAGGAACATCCGGTCACGTGTCACCTCGTGGCGGTGGCCCGTGCGTGGCTTTCCGTCGATTTAAGGTTTGGGGTTGATTTAAGGTTATTGAGAACCACGAGGACTAGTCTACCAGATTTGGTTGGACACGACTCATGCGAGCCTTGGGGGGGTAGCCTTCTGTGTCTATACATGACTAACTTACTAGACAAGCTGATGCTTCTGGGGAAACTTTGGTATATCATGTCCCATGCTATCAGCTCATTGTTAACGCTATTACATTGACCGCTTGTGGGAAAGCTGTAATCTTATAAGCGGAACGTACGTAGCTACTACTAGTACTAGTCCATATGGGATGAGATGATTGATCAATTGAACTATGTAAGGCCTTGACTGCTATTTATATGGTTCAAACACATGATTTTCTGAGATAATGAAAATACAAAAGGCCACCTATTCACATAGTGAAAAGTCATTAAATGACTATCAAATTTCTGAAAGATAAGAAAATGCTGAAAGGATCCAATAAGTGAATGTAACAGCAGGAGTTCAGTGCTGTGGATCAAAAATGACACCATTGAGGCCGTTGATATAGTGTGCATAGTGCGGAATCTCGCAAATCTTTGGCAGGCATTCTGGATAGCAACGTCTGACACCCGGGATTAAGTGGGACAATAGCATTCCCTGCCAATACATTAAATATTATTATTAGGTATATAAATAGCATGCACCCTGTAATTATGAAATACAATTATTCCCAAACAAACAACACCCGCTTTGGCTCCCAAACTAGTGTGATTGATTTTCACGGTCAAAGCGCGCACGGAAATCATCTTCATCGGCATAGCAGCATGTATACAAGAATCGAAGAGGTTATATTGAAGAAGAAGTACAGTACAAGACGGACGATGTGTTTCTGCTGAGAGAATCATCATTATCCATGATTCCCGGGCCAAAGGGGATATGTATCCAAGGAATTCACTGAACCCGTCCTTGATGATTGCGCTCCTCAATTCGCCCCCCAGACTTAAAAGATACTAGTATTAGGCAGCCGGCCTATGTGTATATTTACATATCAGTAGGTCGCATATCACGGCTTCATTGCTTATTCTCAAGGGGTTGTGGCTGGGTTGTTTGTCCCGGCGCCTTGAACATGTAGGCTCGACGCAGAGCTCGTTCTGCTAGTGCTTGGCGGGGGTGCCGCGGCTGTCGGCGTCTGGGTAATGGGGGCAGGGGAGTGGGGAGGAGGTGGTGGTGTCGTGGCGGTAGTTGGAGGGTTCGGTTGGGCAGGGCTGGTGGAAGGAGGGGAGTGAGGAGGTGATGGCGCCGTGGCGGTGGTTGGAGGGTTCGGTTGGGTTGGGCTGGTGGAGATGGGAGCACCGGTATTAATGATGCCAAGCGGAATTTGCTGCAGGCCGCCTGTTGCTCCTGAAGCTGCGCTCATTGACGGTGGTGAGGACTGTGGCGTAGAGGGTCGCAGTGCTGAATTATTGTTTAGAAAGTCCGTGTTTACAATCTTGTAATTTCTCCCTAGATACCGTTTCACCCGTTTCGCTAGGTAGACATATTGCATCCGCGCCGGTTTGTCCGTGGGCTTCACCCAGTCTGGTGGTTCCTGTCCGTCTTCCATGCGAGTGATCTCGTAATCTTCGCCAACGTCTACCTGAATGCGTTCACGCCAGTATGCACGCTCGGCAGCAAACTCGTCGTCATCGTCGCTGTCAGTGTTGATTTCTCGTAGTCTCCATTCGAGCTCGCGCTTGGCTTTTATCTGTTCATTTCGCTCGTGCTTGCACCATGCGCATGGGCACTGGATGTCACGCAGCTTTGCCTTCAAACGCGCCTTGATCTCAGGGGCAAATTCTCGTGACTTCTCTTTTGGATTAGCCCACCACTGTTTGAACTCTTCGATGTTGAATTTTGCAGTTCGGAACATGCGCTTGGTGCTGTAGAGGGTGTGGGTGAAAGGACTGGAGATTTCTTGGAAAAAAAGGCCAGTTTCTTGTTGAGCCATGTTATGTGAGGTCGAGTGGACCGAGCGACGCTGTTCTGCCTTTGTGTATCGTCTGTGCCGCCATATGATGCTCCACAGGATTTTTATCGATATTATCCAAGTGCCGTGATATCTTTCGATGACCGCACCAAACAAGACCAATGCAGCCCCAACCCATGTTCCCCATGAGCCAACGGCATCTTTCTGCTCGCTCTCGGGGAACAGACGAATGTATAGCTCATTGGCCACGATGTTGGTGATGAAAACGGCGGGAACAATTATGACGACTAGAAAAGATAATAGCGTGAAGGATGCGGCAACGTATTTGGCAACATGTAGTCTTATCCGAGTGGATAATCTTGGCGAATTTGGCGTCGAATTTGATCCAGATGAATTGCTTTTCAATAACAGATCTTCCTTCTCCCCCTCATAAAGCACCTTGATCCACCAGTTGCGGTCAGAGTTGAGAATTTTGAATATGGTGTTGCGCACGCCTGCCTGGCTGGATTGGCTCTCCACAAGGCCAATGGCTCCCATAACGACGACGAAAATTAGAACGAGTATATTGACACCGAACAAATTCCAAAATCCATCCCCATCGAGAGTTTTCAAGGTGACTCCCTTGGCCAACCATGCAACCATGTTGGAGGCCGAACGTAAGGGGGCTGTCGGGTTTAGAGTGGAGCAGAAATCAATACACTGGCATCGTTGGTAGAACTCAAAAGTGAGTTCCTGGTCTGGATTGCAGGTAGGATCGCTGTCGTTTTGGCAAAGAACAAAAGAAGGCGGAGAGTTGAGATCCCAGTCAGTAAAGGAAGTGAGCTTGAGATTGAGCACCAAAGCCGCAAATATTAATATCCCCCAATACACAACGATCGCCTGGGCTCTATGTTTTCGAATAGTGGAAGACCATTTCAGGATGGGAGTCAACATGATGCCGGCTGTTGTTAATATTGGATATATACCAAATACATCCACGTCTCCATACGCAACCGAGGAATTCGAGTCCCAGTCGGCCCAGAGGTCCTTTATGAAATTGCCGTATGCCGGTTCTCGCGGCGGTGGGTTCCCGAATTGAAATTTCGATGCCAGAATAAAAAGGTGGATAGCAGCAGTAGCTGCATATGTCATCGCTGTTCCCAACGCCGCAGTGGATAGCCAGGTATGCCGGCGGAATAAGAGGGAGAAGACCAGAAGCAAATAGTAGAGCAAGCGGGGGAGATATTGGTATTGGCCGCTAAGTGGATAGGTGCAATTCACTGGAATCCGAAAGGAACTGCCGCCTAGAACGCTGTCTGCGAGGGCGAGAGTGAAGGATATTGTCCCGTTCATATCAGACGGCGAAGGTTTAAAAATGAGAGAGGCGAGGTTGTTGTCCAGCAGGTTCAGGGTTATATTTTGATCCAGTTCGTTCCCAGGGTATGGAGACCTGTACGGGATTAATTGTTGATGGAGCGATCCATTCCGAAGATTATACCGCACGAACAAATCGGAGGCATTCGCCGGTATATAGGTTGAGTTCATCTTGATTGATACTGCTGCGGGTTGGGAGCAACAACCATAGAAATCATATGTCGCCCAACATCGAGGGCGTAAAAAGAGAGATTTTGGGAAGAGGTTGGATCGAGAGCCGTATGTTGTCGGCCATCGGGGTGACAAGACCTTTTTCTAGCCCACCGCTGGGAAGGCTGAAGAAAAGGGGCCATTTGATCGTTTCCAGTCACACCAGGCGCAACGGCATGGCGAGGCACCGGGCGGGCCTGGCTCTAGAAGCGGATAGCCCCGAAGGGTCGAACAAGAATTAGTAGCGGCTTTGATTAGTTAAATGATCCTTGGTGCCGTGCCATGCCTTATTGGTGTGTTGATCTAACCCGGGGCAGACTAAATCTATGCTTGCGAATCTTTCAGGCTGAGTGCATCAGGAGGACAACAAGGGAATTGAAGGTTGGCAGCCAATGATTAGTAACAATGAAAATTGCGATTGAAGAAGACCGAAGTGTTCGTCAAGAAAGCGTGCGGTGGTTTAATCATGGGATTCGATATTTGGAATAACCAAGTTGCCATAGAAAGTTGAATACTATGCTGGCCGGTTTGAAGGAACTTGATGGGCGCTAACTATCAAATTCAAGCTTTTGCTTGGTGCCATTTCAACTTTTCAAGGGGCATAAAACTCATGCTGGCCTGGGAACCTTTGTCAAGAAAGGGATTGATAATGACTGGACAGAAGAGTCATTTCACGCGCGGGCAGACTCGTCATCCAACTGAAACTGGCTTGGTTTAGTTTTTGATGATCCAGCATGTAAATCCACTGCCTCAGTCTCGTCAAGAGTAGAAATGGCACGGTGTTCTGAAGGAAGATGTCTTCCCGGTGATTCCGGTGGCTTGTAAAAGTTGCAAGCGGCTCAGGGGTCCAACCTTCATTCTGTGACCCGGGGCGGGGGCGGGGGGAATTTACCTAATCCAGACTAGCGCCCGCGATGACGGATAACTAACTGAGTTACCAGAGCCCTAATTGATTTAAGATCTCAACGGAGTATTTCCATCTGTGTTCATGATGGGCTTTTATCTCTCTCTTTAATTCTAGAAAGATGGAAATTTGTGCAGCAAGAGCAGCAACGTGACCTCACATGGCCTCATGTGCAACTCATCAAAAATCTCGGGGGTGGTCGGGGTGGTCGGGGTGATAGGGCGAAGAGGGGAGGGAGGGGGGGGGGACGGCGCAAGCAGGGAGTGAGCAAAGCGAGCGCATGCGACTTGTTTTTCATCACAACCTTGGAAGAAGGAGCAAAGAATGGCTGCCCTGTAAGTTGTAACCAGACTGGTCGCAAATGGATGGGAGGATATTTATAGCCATAACTAGTAGTTACCAGCTGGAAGATCATCAATGATTTCAAGTTCCCTTCACAAATGACATAACTAAATCGTCTCCGTCTTCTCGCCCAGAGCCATGGCGATGTTGAGCCGCTTGTCGACCCCAGATCGGTTGATATTTTATTGGTGAAGAGAACCGATTTGAAAGGATTGTCAGCCCTAAGAACCTTGGAAGCTGGGGGCCAAAACAAGAGATCCACCCACTATACACAGCTAACTACAAGTGCAATCGTTTCTTGACATAAAATCTATTTACGCGTATTTTATAAAAGCTGGCTGTGCCGTCGCATTTGAAGATCGGTTTCCTCATTTCTTGTTGTTACTTTGATTAGTATTTGCGAATTTTTACATTTGTTCAATATAGAACCTTGCGCGTTCGAGGGAACACTGCTGGGACGCACATCAAGGGACGAAGAACAGACTAAACGGCCGACTGAGCTATGGCTACAGAGTCAAAATGGGCGGACGGGCCCTTTAAGCTTATCCCTAGCCCTAAATCCCGCCTGCTAGATGTGAGTTCGGATATACATACCTTCATTTTCTAGCCATTCGCAATTGGATATTTACCCAACAAATGCCCGACCATCTGTCCATTTGGGTATCTACTTCAACATATGCATGGTTGAGAACTAACCAAATCCTTCAATTGCGAGCATATAGACACCCGACACCTACATTGCCAACGAAATGTCCATCGCCCACAACATGTATCTCCTCCCATTGAATGCCATCTACGTACAAGCCCCCCACATCACCACGACCAAGGACAAGAAAAATTTCCTCCAGTACTGCATCTTCTGGATCGACGCGATAGAACAACACCATACCATCGAGGAAGAAGTCCTCTTCCCCGAAATCGAAAAGTACAGCGTCAAGGGCATTATGGATTCCAACGTGCAGGAGCACGAAACATTCGTGAAGGAGATGAAGGGCTTCGAGGAGTACGTGAGGAAGACGTTTGAGACGCCGGAGAAGCTTGACGGGAACGAGTTGAGGGTGTTAATTGATCGGTTTGGCAAGGAGTTTACGGATCATCTGCACGCGGAGATCGATACACTGTTGTCGTTGAAGGAGTATGACCCTGAGTGTAACGAGGCGAGGAAGGCCCAGGATCTTTGTTTGGCCAGACTTCAAGCCCAGTCGAGTATAGTGAGTTGCATCCCAGCTTAGCTTGCATGTGTTGTTACCTTTTAAGGATATAACCATTTTATACTCACGTTGTGTGTACCAGACCGTTGAACTCCCCTTTGCCCTAAGTGGTCGAGACGTCACGTACGAAAATGGGATCAATGGAAAATTCGAATTCCCGTGGTTTATCCCCTACTTGACCTCTTGGGTCTTCTCCCGAAAGCACAAGGAGGTGTGGGAGTTTGCCCCGTGCGACTTTCACGGAAATCCGAAACCATTGAGGACAGGCGCTTGAGGGGAATTTCCTGAACGTTGGGCCTGTGGAGGGATGGTAGTGGGGTTTTCCTAATGGCGGTTTTTGTTGGCTGCTGGTGTTCAACTGGGAATCTTGTTTTGCTGCGATATCCATTTCTTTGTGTCGGACTTTTATCTAGAAGCCAAAATAATCGGAGATTTGAATACATTTGCCAATTGGTAGTTGCTTCGCCTTGTTGGCTTGGTAAGTCTCTGGAGAGGGATGTGGGTTTCAAGCCATGTCGGGAGAAGAAGAGGCGACAGCGTCTGTAAGTAGTGTAGATTCCCATGGCTTCCTTGTCTGTATATTACACTTTTAACAACCCCCCCGTTTCCTAATTCTGAGCTGGGCCAGGAGGAAATAAACTTCCATCCAGCATAGCTACAAAGACATCTAGCGTCGCGTTTCCAGCAGGCACCGTTCCCCCCTGCATAGCATTTCCGGCATTCATCAAAGCTACAAATGCCTCACCCGCTTGTCCCAAACCAGGGGCGAGCATGACTTCAACATAATGATAGTAATTTGAACCGGCATGTGTGAGGATAGGTCCGTTTGACCACGGGCTAGTTGAGTCTGGTAAATATATCCATCCTCCATATGTGTATGCCACAGTATCGCCGGGCGCTGATGGGTAAGGGGTGTGCAACTTCTTGAAAGTTTCGGGTTTGATTGGAAGCGACGTGGGACGGCCATTGAATCCATCTAGATGGAGCTGGATAAATTTACGGTAGGAATCGATGTCACAGTGGACAAGCCCGGCAGGTCCGAGAGACGGGGGATTGTCTCGCCGAATAATGGGACCGCCGACGGGTATTGGAGGGTCTGTTAAGCGATTGACGTAATGGCCCCACGGGTTGTCGACAGAGCTAATGCTGGATTGTGGAGGAGGGCCAAAACCACAAGTCATCCCTAGTGGTTTGAAAAGTTGCTCTGTGATAATTTCTTCCCACGAAGAACCATCTCCAACGAACTTCTCAATGAGAAGGCCCAGGATTATGTAATTCGTGTTATCGTAGAAATATTCCCCAGACACTCCAGCCGGCTCTTGTTTTAGGACACGGTCGATTATGAGCTTTCGACCGTCAACTGGCGTGAGAGAGGGGTCATAGAGGTTTTCAATAAACGCGAGATCTTGGGCCATGTCATTTTGGATACCTGATCGATGGGCTCCGAGCATTTCGATTGTTGTTTTTCGATGTCCTTCGGACATGATAGATTCGTACTCCGGGAGTGCCTCTGAAAGCGTCAGATCCCAGCTCAAGCTACCTTCGTCAGCGAGTATCCCGATGATGGTTGCCGTCATGGCTTTGGTATTCGAGCCGAGGTGAAAACTGTCGGTATCCTGGAGATTTTTGCTTTCGTCAATCTTCCGCAGCCCAACTGCTCCCTGAGTCAGAGAACATTCTCTGATCCTCGCAGCCGCCAGCCCAGGTAAATTATATGCTGTTCTGATCCCCTCAAGAATCTCCGTAGCGTGAGTTTGAGCGAGGGAGCCACAGGAAAGGAGACTTATCCCTAACAGGGGGATAAACGGATTCCGCACCATATCGATTCTGCGGAAGTAAAGAATATCACAATGGTATGGATGAATATTCGCGGTGATGCTCCCTAGTTAATTCCGCTTTCCGCAAATTTTGGGGAATACACTCGGACTATGCCAGCCCTGGATCAGCACAGGCTTTTACGCCGTCACTGCCTCCAGGTCTCATTCGAGCTGGTGGTTGTCAGTCAAAATTAAAGTAGTGGCTGGGTAGGCCCAAAACAAAAGTCAATAATTCGAAAGTGAAATATGTGTACTGAGATCAAAAGAGCACAGAAAACAAAGCATGACTTCTTTGATAGTATTTGACGTTGAAAATCGCTGGCGGGCAGTGCATTCGTATTGCATCATGGCAGGCCGACGGGGATATGAGCCAGTCCCAGACCGAATGCCGCATGGCTGAAAAAGCATAGCCACCACAGCAAGAGAGCCAGGCGTGAGCTAATCCGATGGATTTAAGGATGGCCTCCAGCCTTCAACTCTTTCACGCACATGGCTCAGTTCCTCCTCTTCCATGAACTTCGAGTCGCCTGCGAAGGTGGTCAGGAAAATCGATGCCAAGCCAGATCACCTGACATATGACTAAGTAATCGGGGCCTCGGCTTTTCTTTCCGAATTCGGCTGTTTGAGCCAAGTCTTGGCACCATTCCAACGTCCATCCAGAACTTGCCAACAACAACAAGAAAACCCACCACAAGGACGCCTCACAACGACAATATTGAATTGGCCCTGCTTCCAACTTAGCTTTTCCCTGCATCTTTGTCTTCAACCATTTGGCACTGATAACCTTCATGCCTTGGCGCTCCAACATAATGGGAGTCCAAGCGAGATGGCGGAATCTAGCCTCTTGCAGCCTGGTGGCTGGCAAATACGAGTTTGGGGCGCAAAGCTGCCTCCCCTGGTATGAAACTTCGAGCCGCTGCAGGTGACCAAAGGATTGGCCCTTTTTGGTGTGGCTGGATTCTCGCCTTTGGCCTGTCTTTATGGCGGGGGTTTTGCTCTCTCTGTCTTGATGCAGAAGTCATCCGGGCGGTCGTCTACAATGACATCGAAGAGGATCCCAAGATATTCTTCCCGTCATTTGTGCCGAGCGGAGTCAACGTTTCAAGTTTCTCTCAAAGACCCGTTTTATCATGCTTCGCCAACTGACACTGCTGGTGCTCATTGCAGCGCTCGCAGGTGCTGCTGATTCTGTGGCCTCTCTTTCGAAGCGAGCAGAGCAGAAGGTCACGTCTCCGCGCGCCGGCGACAGGATCACCACAGGAATCAATCTCCAGATCCGTTGGGAAACGACCGATTCGCCAGATACTATCACTATCGAACTTCGAAAGGGGCTATCGCAGAATCTCACCACCGTTCATACCATTTCCAGTATTGTTTCCCTTTTCTTTTGGCGTTTCCCTCCTACTCTAGCGCTTCGTACCGCCAATGCAATTCCGTTTCGCCATAGCGCGGCGTAGATCTTAGACTTCGGCCCTTTGGTTCTTGCAAACCCTACTTCTAACTGATCCCCATAGCCGATACCCCAAATAACGGCTCGTACCATTGGCGAAGCCGTGATGACCGATTCCTCCGTGCCTTGGGTTATGAAAACCTACCAGAAGCTCCCCCCAGTGGATGTGATTATGTCATAGCGCTCCGGGAACCCGAGACGGCGACTTATTCTGACTATTTCACAATAATAAATTTGAACGATGACGGCTTGCCTCAGGGTGTCTCCTGTCCTGGTGCATCCGGAACTCCAAAGAACGAGGGTGGGGATGGAACGAATGGCCCAAGCGCCGGGGGAAGTAAAAATGACCCTGACGGTGAGTAAATTCGCAGTTTATCCTTCTTCATTGCCTAACACAGCCTTAGGATCCCCGACTACAGGAGGAAATGTTACCACGGGAGCGCTGGCGGGCGCAGTTGGGGGTACAGCCGGCGGCCTCATTATAATCTTCACGGCCGTGCTTCTTATTGGTCGACAAAGAAACTGGTTTGTCAGACAGCAGTATGTGCAGGAGCTGGTTGCAAAGACTGTAATGGAAATGCGGCCAATACCCGTCGATGTCAAAGTTCCTCCAGAGCCTGAGCCGCACCTAGTGTCCCCTTTCAGATACCGAGAGCTTAATGCAGAGCAGGTGCACCAAATGCCAGAACATCCGGCAGAGCAAGTACACCAAATGCCAGGAAACCCGGCAGAGCGATAGAGGAAGCATCTTAACGGATGATCAATTCTGTACCCTAAGCTTGGATGTATCTTTTAATATTTGGAAGGATTTCGCTGGGTTCGTGTTTTTTGGGCAATTATGTTTGGAAGCATAATTAATATTTTTGGTTATGGGGAAAATGTATGAACGCTCTACTTCCCTCTTGAACTGTTATTATTGTCTTGTTGTTTTTACCATTTCCGGCAATGTGCTTTGCGGCCTGAGTGCCACACTGCTGAGGTGTCCAGTCGGATTCTGCGAACGGCCAGGAACTTGTGGGTGTGCCTTAACCAGACAAAATGGTTAAGAATAGAAATAACAGCAGCAGATATGGACAGGACAAAATAACATGATAACCACATGGCATGGCTGAGAGTGAATCGATTTGCAACTTCTCCACCCGTTGACGTTTTGGAGAAGGCCCAGATCACCCACAAACCCATGCCAAGCTTTGTTGTTTTTCCTGCAGCCCTGGGCTTCAACATCCAATCCAGTGAGACACCTCCATCTACCGAGTGGCTCGCTGTCGACGACAGATTGTGGACTTTGTTTACCACGAGATTGACCCCGGAGACTCTTTTACCACGAGATTTACTCTGTCTAGTGATACTGGATGAATAATTTTCGTTGATGGCGAATCCCGATTATATGTTCGGCTGGTGGCTTGAGAAAAAGAACAAACTGAGAGGGAATAATTGCTTATTACACCTCTTTGATTCTTTGATGGGACACATGCTGCATTTTGAGCCACATGGCGATGGTGGGCAATGTTGTGGGCTTGACTCTGCTGTTTCCGTCTCCCCTGATGCTAGAGGGAATGACCTCTGCATAAAGCCCAACTTTGGCACTTTGCTGCAGCTGATATTTTCTCTTCCGTGATGGGTTGGCCAATTTTAGAATAAAGCTCTCTTCTTGCTGGATATTTCTTTCTTTTCAGAGGGGCTTGAAGCTTTTGTTGTTTCGCCCCCTGATTGACAGGTAAGGTACCCCCTTCTATCCCGTCAGCTGTCAAGCCTTCAGCTTTATTTATTTTTTCTGGTCAAAGAAGCAAATACCATTTTGCTAACCTTCTACAGCATCGATCAATACTACATATAATATCATGGCCCACAATCAACCAGCAGCTGGCGGAGAATATGATAGTCAGACCGGAGTAATTTGCAATGAGCTCTGTTACGGTTGCTCCACGGAACGATTTGCCGTTGCTCTCCGCGGTAGCATATGCATTCTGACCATGGGAGTCTCTGAAATTCTCCGTGGCCAGGATGGCTGGTGCGCCCCATGCCTACAACATCCTACTGTTCCGCCGCCCCATCGCACCCGCTCCCAAGTCGCCTACGTGACTCAGCAACCCGGCCAGCGTCCGCCGATGGGGCAGATCATTCCGATGACAACAACAACGGCTATGCAGCCGGTACCAGCCCAGGGCGGAGTGCCACGGCATCCCGGTCGAACACCGTCGCATGGCTACATATCCCCGCCGCCTGACTTAGTGCATAGCACTTATGCCCGGTCCCAACCAAATACCCAGTTAAAATTCCAGCCGCGTGCCCAGCAGCAAGTCTACTCGGAGTTCCAACAGCAGCCTCTCCCCCAGATACAACCAGAAGCGCTATCCTCTCAAGCGTATCCTGGGTACGAAGAGCAAGTCCCACATCATGTTCCAGAACAAATGTACGAGTACGAGCAGCAACAACAGATGGATCTCGAGCAACAGAATCAACAGCAAGCGTACGCGGAATTACAGCCACAGACTCATGTACAGCAGCACCAGCAACAACAACAGTGGCAACAACAATACCCACAGCAACCTCCACACCGCATCAACTCCCTGTCTACCAGCACCCCGTTTCACTAAGTCCCGGCTCAGCTAGTCCTGGCACCCCAGGAAGCCCTATCCCTCAGGCCTCCATGATGGTCACACCGCCTGCTTCGCAGAATTCCACGCCTCCTAGAAAACCACTAAACATTATATACACGCCACATACTACATATACTCCGCCGCCACAGCAGCCGCAGCCGCAGCCGCAGGAGGTGTATATACAGCCCGTTATACAGGTAAAACCTACCCCAAAGTTGAAGAGGAAGGATTCGTCGTCGAGCGATTCTAGCTAAGTGTGTGAGAGGATATTGATGACTGCATGGGTGGAAACTATAGCAAGCAAGTGCGGCGAGGCGGGGCGTGTTGGATGATTTGATGGGCGTGGATTTGTTTGGCCCAGGAATACCGCGATGCTTAAGTCGAGTAGCATAGGAATGATTTCCTCCGTTTGATAAATGAAATTAATCACTAATGAATTGATATCGCAATTTTCATCTCATATATGTGTCTTCGTTAACTCATTAAGAAATGCTCAACTCCATAATGATCCGCCCTCTCATAGCATGTAATAACTGCAACTACGCAACCACCCCTTACAAAACAACCTTGAACCTTTCCCCACCCTCCCTAACAACCTTCCCATCCCCCTCCAACTTCTTCAAAACCTGCCCCACCCCCGACGCCGCCGGCACATGTAAATTCTCCGGCACATCACGATAAATAACCTTAACCAGCTCCATCGGCGTCCACGCCTTCGCCTCCCGCCCCTGAACCCCCGGCAGCGGCGAACCTACACCCCCCGCCTCCCCATCCTTCCCCAAGACCCCATACTTGAGCACGTAGAGCACTTCATTCTCCCGCTGCTGCCGATGCTGGATGTACTCGACGATTTTCGCGTTGCCGTCTGCGATCACGGCGCCGTGGGCTGGGTACGCCCGGCCGGAGAAGCAGGATTGCATCTTCTCCAGGCTAGCGATGTAGGTTGGTAGATCTTCGAAGACGGAGGTACCGTGGCCTAGGACGTCTATGGAGGAATTGGTCAGCCAGTTGATCGGCGGCAGAAAAAAAAAATTCTACTGAGTGTATGTATATCGCATCGAAACATTGGGATTCATGGAAATGGAAACGCACTGTCCCCTGTAAACATCGCATCTTCCTCCTCCAATACAAATACAGTATGATCCTTCGCGTGGCCGGGGGTGTGATACGCCCGCAGCGTAGCACCGTCAACTTTAAATACCTGCCCGTCTTCAATGGCTAATTGTCCGGGGCTGTCGGGTTGGTTCTTGTGCACTTTTGCATCCGGACAGAGGGTAAGCAGATCAGGCACGCCGCGGATATGGTCTGGATGCCAGTGGGTGAGGAGGGCGGTTTGGACGGTGGCTTGTTCTTCGGCCAGCACGGACTTGAGGGTCTCAGACCAGATTGGGCGTCCTTCACCGGTGTCAATGAGGAGGCGCGAGGGGCCATGGCCAATTAGGTAGGTGTTTGTTCCTGATAGTTGGTTAGTGGGTGGGTTGGTTGTCGGGTGTAGGGAGAGGGGTGATAGGGGTTACCTTGAAGGGTAAACTGGGTTTCATGGAGACTTGTATTAGCTCATGGGTTTTGGATGTAACAAGTGATGTATCCTGAAGGGAATATGGATATGCATAACGCTACTAGTATGTATAGCTAGATGCAGGTGAACAGATATCTCTTCCAAATGGAGTGATATTTGTTTATTGAAGCAAGGCGTACAAGGATGTGTGTACCTTTCCTGGGTTCCCGCCAAGTATCCTGATCACTCTGTCACTCAACCGCTCAACGTCGGAGAGTGGTGGGAGTTGCGTGGCCATTTTGAAAAATGTCTGAGAGGCCTCCCGAATTGACGCAGTTATATGGGATGTATCCTACTCCGTATAGCGAGGTTAGTTAACGATAACGAAGGGGGTTGAATTGACAATGACCTACCTTTCTCTGTTTGGTGCTTCTATATAAATCTGGATATCTAGTTATTATCCCGGCCTAACCGAACAGGGTGTGAGCTGGTGAATTAAAAATGAAAACAGGACTGTATAATCAAGAAGATACAGTGCTTGGCCAGAAGTTTGAAACCCCCCTCTACCACACTAGTCCAGAAGTAGTATAAACAGATTTAGTTAGTTTGCAATGTAGAGCCACATGACATTTGTTTACATAGAGGGCTGTTGCCCATCAACACATTTGATACCATAAACTGTGACCTGACCATACTACTTTTGGCCTAGCATGGCAGAGGGGGGTTTCAAACTTCTGGCCAAGCACTGTAGTATGATTAGTTAGATATCCCAGATTATGCGGCAGCTAGCCAGTTTATATGTGAGCGCCATACTTGATTATACAGTGTAGATAGCGTACTGCTTTTGGTCAGACTTAGATATACAACGCAGTTGATATCATAGCTTCGGCAATATGGTGCAGCCAGTGGCAGGGGTATCGCGCTGGCGGATGGACCGAGGTAATGGGATTGCACCAGTTACCTTCGGGTTGGCTATTTAGACAGTAAGAGACGATGGCTAGGGATGGTTTCTGGAGTTCTTCTTTCACCAAATGGAAACATATATCACTAAGGGCGTGTTTAGTAACCCAGAGCATTTTGCTCTTTCAGAGTGAAATGCTCTGAAAAGATCTGAGAATTAGTATAAAAAGCTCTGATTTGGCCTTGCATTTACTAAAAGCCAGATCTTTTGTAATAAATAGTGGGGTGGAGTGTATTGCTCTGAGATTTAGAGTTTAATAACAATTAATTACCTGAATAGGAAGGTCAGAGTAAATTTTTTCACTCCAGGGTTGAACTCAGTTCAAAATGCTCTCATTTTGCACCTGTAATGTGATATTTTCAACAAAAATCAAGATGGAGGACATCAATAGTGATTCCAAATACTTTAAATATAATAAATATGGCAAGAACAGTTAGGATAAGATCCTATGTGAATGTCAATAACTTATCTGTGAAATAATATATTAAATCATGATGAAAGCCATAGATTATATATCAAGCAGTTTACATATAATGTATATAGATGAGTTTTATAGGAAGATTTTCACTAACATACTACTAGATCCTCTCACCTACAGCCAATGAATTCAAAATCTCATTTAAATAGAATAAAAAACATTCAAAGCACTTATTAACTGGCTGAGGATTAATTCAGACATATATGAATCTAATTGACCAACCACTATAATACTTAAAGAAAAGATATTAATATATATATATATTATAATATAGAAGGTAATATATTAGAATGCTATAAAGACTTTTTAACACTCATCAGCTATTATCTTTAAATTCATAACATTACATTTAATTTTAAGAAATTGAGGAAATACTCATTAAATTATATAGAGTATTTTATAAAGTCCTTAAAGTACTATATCTTCTATATAAAGAGATCATTAGAATCCCCCCCTCTGAGTACAGCAAGAAGGCCTTATCTTGAGATCCAAAATAGTAGTCATTCTTTAAAGACTGTATAGAAGCATTAGATGGAATGTACTTATTACTCTCTATATTAATAAAATGTCAAGATCTATAATATAATAGAAAAAAATGGATCTTGCAGAATGTTCTTATAGTATGTAATTTTAAGATGAACTTCATTTATATATATACTAATATAAAAGGATCAACTTATAACTTAAATATATTAGAAGTTGCAGAGAAAGAGGAAGACTTCTGTGTACTACCTGGGTGTTTTTTTCTCTCAGATGTAGGTTATTTATAGAGGAATTCATCTATTCTCTCACTATATGCAGGCATTTGATATCACCTCCAGAAGTTCATAAAATCATCAAAGAGACTAATAAATGTAAAGGAACTGTTTAATCTCTGGCATGCCAGCATAAGAAGTTTAATTGAGTAGATATTTAGTGTATTTAAATGTTAATTTCAAATATTATCTTTCAGTCATAATGAAGGATTCAGTATTAATACTCAGATCTCTCAGGTTTATACTCTAATTACTCTGTATAACTTTATGAATCAATATGGTGAGCCTAAGTTGAAGGATATAGAGAAGTTAAATGATGATGAAGAATAGCTAGAACTAGTTCTAACCCCTAAAAAATTATTAGAAACTGGCTATATAGTGAAAAAATAGGATGAAATTGCTGAGAAGATGTGGGAAGCTTATCAAAATCATCAGGATATAAGGCTAGAGTGAGAGGAATAGTATGAGAATTTATAGAAGATGTAGTAGTAATAGGTAGTAAGAGTAATATAATAGTTAAATAAAGATGATTTGAGTAGCTAAGTGCTGTAAGATGTATGAATGTTCTATATAAATACTTAGATGTATTTAAATATAGGGGGGATTTATGAATAAATTATCAGAATTTAGAAATTCAGTTGAAATTCAGTGGTTATAAAATATTACCACTTTTTGTGTGAGGTAGTTAGATAGACAAGTCAAATGATTAGCTAATATATTATTAAAATGTAAGATATACTAAAAATATATGAATAAATTATCATTTTTATGAGAATAAAGAATAGAAATGCATGAAAACATCTTAAAAACTCAATAAATAATATAACTATCAGTCTCTGCATCTATATAACTAACTTAGAGTTTAAGGCACATACAGTTAAACAGTCAAATCAATTTAATTTCTTAAGGCCTCTCAAAATCTCTCTATCTCTCTACATTCAACACCTCTCACCCAGTCTCTATTTATACTGTTTTATCCCTATATATTTATCTTTATGAGTAGCTAGTATCTTCTATCTTCCATTCTAACATGCTCATACATGGATATATATATCTGACAGTTCTAACTGCCATGAAAAAGCTCTAAAATGCTAGTATAATAATCAAATGAAATTCTTAGCTCTCTATTCTCATCTTTTTTCTTTCATTTCTCAGGAAGAACATTCTATACCTCTACAAGAAAGAGATTTATGTGAAGGGCTATGCCCTTATACCCTATATCTATAGCTTGCCTGAACTTTGCCTGATCTCTGACTGCCTGATCAGATGCCTCTAACTGGGTTTTTATATGAATGTTTATTTGCTCTGACCTTATATAATTCCCTTCTATTTATATCACATGATCTTATGATTTCTTTTTCTTTTTTCTTCCTTTCTCTAGTAATTACAATCTTGATTCTAGTGTATAGCTTGCATGATCTACTTATTAGAGTACACCTATTACATTTTGTAATTGCTTGCTTAATCTCTTCTTAGAGATCCTCATTATATTTATCCTCTGAATGTACTAGTAATTTGCATGTATAGTAGATTCTTCTAAATATAACCTGCATGTACAGCAAACTCTTCTGAAATCCAAAATATAACTTGCCCAGCTCAGCTCTGCTGAATGACATGTTAGTGAAAGGCCTTAAAATCCTAATAATTTGTATTAATATCTCATAAGATTTTCCTCTAAACTTTCTGAATCCTCTGAACTTTCTAAATCCTCTGAACTCTCCAAATTCAAATAATCTTTTAAATCCATTATGAATATGAACCCTCCATATGAAGATAGCATTCCTTCTTAGGGCTCTGATACTAAATTCTAAAACTTCATCCAATAACTTGCAAACAAGATTGACCTCATTACTGAATAAAATCATATGCCTATATTAACTTCAGCTTCTATCCTGACTTCTACTCACCCAACTGCCCCTTTTGAGGACTTCTTGAGACACCCAAAGGAAAGGCTCATCACCCTTGAGAAATTCATGAGCAAACAAGTCTCTGAATACTCTACCTGGTGCCTCAGTGTGGAGGCTAAAATCACTTTAGATGACCTTATAATTGAATCTCCTACTAATCAGGCCTGGTATATCTATACCTAACTCTCTAGCACTACCATCATTCAATTCCACTCTTAGATGAAGGTCAATGCTAAACTCATTTCTATAACCCCTAATATCATTTTTAACCAGCTTGACATCCTTTTCTTTAACTCTTTAGTAGCCCAGAAGGCTCTAACCTAGCTACACAGTATTTATCAGAAAACTAATCTACTCTTTACCTTTCTTTCAAGATTTAATCAGAAGATTCTGGAAGTCAGCAGCCAGCTATGAGATGATACTATTAAGAAGGCCCTACTCAAAAAGACCATTAAGTTTGAACTTCTATAGCAGACTGTTGCCTTCATTGAATCTCCTATATATCTCAAATATTATATGAAGCTCTATAGTATAGAGAATAACCTATCTGAGATTAAGACCATTCAGAGCTAAATCTATGGTGATATCCCTACTACCTTCAGAGAGGCCTTCCTCAAGATCTCTCTACTGAAGGACCTAAATGCTATGAACTGAATGCCTATAGAGTCTACTTGCACAAATACATTCTATGTTCTGAATATGATTACTGCTGCTGTTGTTGATCACTGCACCTGAGATATCTACATTAATTATAATAAATCTAGGTATAGAGCTGCTGACTGCTGTGGAACCTATATTCCCTCAAAACTACCTGTATGGTCTGCAAACATATAAATCAAGCTTGAAGAGGAGAAAGACTTTGAAGATGTCAAGTCAGACTTGGGAAAAGACTAGCTTCTGTGTGAAATTGTGAGTGGAAGCTTCTAGAGTTAGATAGAAAGATCTTTGAGAAGAAAATAACTATTCTAATGATTCTTGTACCTACTATAGTTAATCATTCTTTTAATATGAATGCTATGATGGATAGTGATTGCTGTTACTATTTAATGATTTACCCTTACATAGTTAACTATTATAACCTCCCATGTATCCCAATCAACTCCTAAAAGATTGAAGATGTCAATGATGATATAGATAGCTTTATATGAAACATAGTGAAGCTTAATGTTAATATTAGTGGATTTCTCTAAGAAAATATCTATATATATAAGATTGAGAATCTTCTATATAACTTCATGCTAGGCCTATTATAACTATCTGAACATCAAGCCCTTATTAATGCTTGTAACTAATGTGTTGTATTCCCTGAAGATATCTACATCTCTAAAAAAAACATTTATAAGACTACTAATCTTTATTAAATCTCTACTAATATCTATGACCTCCTCTGAAGCTGTAATTAGAAATTTAAGTCTCAATCTTCTATTAAAATCTTCACTACTAGCATGGCTGATATAGAGAAGGCCCTCTCATGACTCTCTAAGAAGCTGAAGACTGACTTTGTGATAGTTCTCCCTCTATAATATCATGAATTCCTCAATATTTTTAATTATAAGGCTACTGAGAAGCTTCTATCATTCTGCAGTATACATGATCATCATATTGAACTTGAGAAGATAGATGGTAAAGACTCTCAGCTACCCTGAGGACTACTATACAATATGTCATATAATAAACTACTTGTGCTCTGCAAGACTCTTAATAATCTTCTGAATAAAGGTTTCATCTGAGTTAGTAATTTGCCTGCAGGCACACCCATACTCTTTGTGAAAAAGTCAGGTAGAGGCCTTTAGTTTTATGTTAACTATTAGGGCCTCAACTATCTCACCTGAAAAGATTATTACTTACTACTATTAATCAATGAGACTCTCAAATGAATTGGCCAAGCCAAGTGATTTATAAAGCTGAATGTCATTTTCATGTTCTATAAGATTTGAATCACAGAAGGAGATGAATGATTAACTATCTTTCACATGAGATATAATCTATTTAAATGGATAGTTACTCTCTTTGGCCTCATAAATACCCTAAGCACCTTCCAGAAATACATTAACTAGGCCTTATAAGACTATTTAGATGAATTTACTTCTGCCTACCTTGATAACATCCTCATCTTCACTGATGGGTCCTATAAGTAGTATTAAGAGTATGTCTGAAAAGTCCTCATTTATCTCCATAAACATAATCTTCTAATTAACATTAATAAATCTACCTTTAAAGTCTAAGAGACAACCTACCTCAGCTTCATTATAGAGGCAGGAAAGGGAGTTCATATGAACCCTAAGAAGATTGCTACTATTCTTAAATAAGAGATCTTTATAACTGTAAAAGGCATGCAAGACTTTCTAGAATTTATAAATTTCTACTAATACTTCATTTAAGATTTTTCTGATATTGTCTGACTACTGACTGACCTCACATGTAAAGACTAGTAGTTTTAATAGTTTAAGGAAGCAGACAAGGCATTTATGTGCTTTAAGTAAATATTTATCTCTGCTCTGATGCTCATTACATTTAACCCTAATTATCTAATAGTAGTTAAAACAGACTCTTCTAATTACATTATAAGTAGTGCTCTCATGCAATAAGATGATGAAGGTGTCCTGCAACCCTGTGCATTCATATTTAAGAAGCTCAGCCCTGCTGAAGCTAACTATAAGATTTATGATAAGAAACTCCTCATCATTATCTAATATCTAGAGGAATGAGACTCTAAACTCTGTAGCATGAAAAACTTTAAAATCATCATAGATTATAAGAATCTCTAATATTTCATGATAACTTATAAATTCTCTGAATACTAGATGTGCTGAGCTGAATTCCTTAGCTACTTTCATTTTATAATCTATTACTACTCTGATATAGAGAACTTTATGGCTAATACTCTCTTCTGATATGAATAGAATATACCTTCTAAAGACTTTAATACCTACTGGGTAAACTGCAAATAGAGACTACTAGATCTGTAGATCCTCAGAGAATCTGAAGCAATGCTACATAAAGTAATATATATCTTGTTTATTGCCCTGCTAATTGTGACTGCCTCATCCCTACTCTAGGAACTCTAGGATATTACTGCCATCTCCAATGAATGCCTTCAGATAATGATCTAGATTGTTTAAGATAAAGCTTGCTATTTTCTGTCTGAACTCTAAGTCTATATTGATATTACTAAATGCTCTGTAAATCCTGACTCCTAATTATACTTTTAGGGGAGGTGGTAGGTTTCTGATTCAGAATCATTGCACATTCAAATCATACAAGAAACTCATAATTCTCTGATGACTAGCCATCTGAGCTATGAAGTACTCTACTAAATTTTATTCTGAGATTTCTACTGGCCTGATATATCTCAGAGCATCTAATAGTTCATTTAGAACTGTAATGTCTGCTGATCTATTATCATCTAGTAGAACTACTATTAAGGTCTGCTTAAATCTCTCCTGATTTCTAAATGTGTCTAATATGATATTATCATTAATTTCACAGTAGACCTCTTTATGAGTAATAGCTGTAAGAATATTCTTATCATTATTAACTATCTTAGTAAAGGTATTATCCTTAAATCCTGTGTGAAGATGGATGCACCTACAGTGGTTAAAGCTTTCCTCTGAAGTTTATTTTATTATCAGTATGATCTACTCTGTATAATTATCTTAAATTGTGAAACTCAGTTTGTTAGAGCTATCTAGATCTAAATCTATTAGCTCCTTAAAATCTTCTGACACCTCTTAACTGCCTACTACCCTGAAACTAACAGCAACACTGAATATATAATTCAGATAATTAAGAACTACCTCTAAAAGTTCTATTCATATATCTAGAATGACTGAAATGAACTTCTCCTGCATGCTAAACTTACAATTAATGGCTGTAATGCTATTAGCACTGATATTAGCTTGTTTTTCCTCTTGCATAATTATAACCTTAAAATTTTTAATCTTACTGAATTATCTGAACCTTCTACTTTACTCTACAGTTCAATTCAAATTGTGAATATCATTATCTTGAAACTCTAGTAAGCCTGTGAGTAGGCTGAATCCTTCATGGCTAGTGCTTAGTAAGACTAATAGAATTATATGAATGCCCACTGAAATCCTACTAAATACTATAAGATAGATGATAAGATCTAGCTAGATCTCTGAAACATCATAACTAATTATCTATCTCACACACTTAACTATTAATATGCTAAATACATCATTGTTGAAGTTCTAAGAAATCATAACTACTGCCTTGACATGCTACCTGAGATTCACAATATATTTCATATAAATTTACTCTGTAAGATCTCTACTAATCTATTTTCCTCACAAGAGATTACTAACTGACATCCATCTAGCATCATTAGGAAAGATAATGAAATAGAATATGAGATTAAAGCTATCCTCAACTACTACTACTATAGATGAGGATTTCAGTACCTAATGAAGTAGCTCAGATATGAGGCCTCTTTATGAGAACTAATCTCTATCCTGTAGAATACTACTGTGCTTGCTCATTACAAAGAACTATACCTACTTAATGAGACTCTATCTATACTGCACTATGCCTAATTCTCTGAATCCTCCCACTCACCCTCTAAAACTAAGTAGGGGGGGATAATGTGAAGGGCTACATTCTTATACCCTATATCCATAGCTTACTCAAACTTTGTCTGATCTCTGACTACCTGATCAGACACCTCCAATCAGGCCTTTATATGAATATTTATCTACTCTGATCTCATATAATTTCCTTTTATTTATATTGCATAATCTTGTAATTTCTTTTCCTTTTTCCTTTCTTTCTCTAGTAATTATAATCTTAATTCTAGTGTATAGCTCACATGATCTACTTATTAGAGCATGCCCATTATAATTTATTATCTGCAGTGTAAGATTTAAATTATTCACTTAAATCTATATAGATTCAACTAACTTATCCCTCAGATCTCTAATACTTTTAATAAGTGTACTTCTGTGAGATCTCTTTCATACTATTACTAAGTCTTTTTGATTGTATTTATCTAATACTAACAGTGCTAAAGTAGTTAGTATTAGAGTCATTAATATTAAAATTATTACTATTAGTAAGGAATTTATTAGTAGTAGATAGTGTTATAAACCCGACCTGTGAACCCACTAAGTTTCAAACCCAAAAAAAAAAAAAGCCTCACTTGGGCAGGTTCACTTGCTGCTGATTTTTTTTTTCTTATGTCAGATTTTCAGAGTCAAATCTGATTGATTTTTTCAAACCCAGTAGGTTTGAAAAATAAAGTTATGCATACATAAATTCACCCCAAGATTTAATTAAATTATGTTAATATAGTACTGTTATGTGTAAGAATTAAACTTTAGTTCCATCTACTATATTAGTCTTTTTCACTGTAGTGCCAGAAGAATTATTATTAATCAAGTGCTAAAAGATGAATGAAATGGTATTTATTAACTATCAATAGCTGTAAACATATTAGAAGAGAAAAATATGGTCTAAAATAAATGAAAAGCACTACAATCTAGGTCTACTACTCCCTCAAGTAATCTAATGTGAAATGAAATCCTTCAGTTCTACTCTTTAGGGTGTCCACTGTGAATGACAGAGTGAATTAAGCTGTGATAGGATAGTTTGAAGGAGACAGTTATTATTAATCACTACCTGGGGGATAGGTTGCTGAGATGATGTTGCATTGTATAATGCACTTTAGAGATGGTGAAGCTTTCCTGAGGAAACATTAGTTGACAAGGTATTCTATCTGAATATCATCTCCCCCTCATTCTGGCTCTGAACCTCATCCACAACTTCCTCAAAATCATTAAAGTCTGATATATAATTGTCTGAGAGTTCATCATCTTCCTCCTCATCCTCATTGCCTGATCTATCATCCCCTATATATACCCTATCACTCATATATGTACCAGGAGGTGGGATAAATGCCTTCCACATCTGGCACTAATCACCTATATAATGGAGTATGATGACTTGAATAGTTGATGGTTGCAGGTGATTTTGAAGGTATGTATAGATCTAACAGAAAATTGAGAATGTACATTCTAGCTTTATCATATTGCTTTGCATGGCCAGGATGTCACATATAATATGAGTAAGAATGAGAAACTGTGCTTATCTCTATTTCCAGTAGTCAAGTAGTAATATGTTTTTTATCAACCCTAAATAATGAATTAGAACTTAAGTTCAATATGATCAAAAGGAGAAGAATATACCTTCATTGAGATATTACTTAATCTCTTATAGTAAGGTTATAAGAGGAGGATAACTTCAACTGGATGATCTACATTTATATTTACAGTATTGATCCATATTGTCTAAAACCTTCTTCAGTGTGATGCACTCATGCTTGTGCTTCCAAACATTTCTATGGTCTTGAGGAGATGAATCCACTATTAATTTCTGTGTCAGTTTGCCTTTGTATAGTTAATATACCTTCACAAAGATACTTAGATATTCCTCATACTAGTTCATATTATCATCCAACCAGACACTATTGCAGAACTCCAATGATTTGAGGCTCAGATGGAGATATGTTATCATAATATAGAGATAGTCATGATTCTCATTAATCTTTAAGTAGTACTAGTGTAATTTAGTCATTGCATTCTGAATACTCTTTCAGAGTCAATCATGCTAGGCACAGTGCTTCCTGAAGAAAGCACATTTAGTGGATCCAAGAAGGTCAAAAAGATAATTATATATGTAAAACACATAAGGAAGGGAGGACTCCTTTTCCTGAGATAGATCATTTGTCAGACTTCTAAATACTAAATAGATATTCACAAGATAAGTAATCTACTTCCACTTAGTAGCTAAGAAAAAGAAAGAATAATCCATAAAATTATAATGAAGAATAAAGTAGTCCACAGCCTTTTAAAGCTTCAGTAGCCATTTTAATAGAAGGTATGTTGAGTCTCATTGTATAGGGCAATCAGTTTGTACTGTGAGTATCATTATGTAAGAGAACTCAAGCTGACATTTCTTAAAATAAGAGACTCATTATGGGGAGTAACAGACAAATTGAGTAAACTAATAGGCCTTAATGAAAATGAAACAGTCAGAAAGATCATTAGATTTAGAGGTAAAACACTTTATATCTTTCATAAAGTGCTGCTAATATTCTCATTAAAAAGATCATCATTTAGGGTAGAATCCAGTTCCTCCTGGGCATTTATATCAATCCATCAGAAGATGGCATCTAAATATAGTTAAAATATATATACCAGGCAAGGGATATACTGGTTCATCCTTAACTTCTGCAACTCTAAATCAGTGAACTGCAAGGTTAACTAGCTTGTTCATATTATCTGAAAGAGTGTCTGAGTGAGCATGCTATTATTCCCTGCATTGTCAGTTATATTAGCTAAAATCTAACTCCTAAGGTGATACTCATCTGCACATTTCAACATGAGATTTATTAGCTCCTAATCAGTATGTAACTCATAAATATGCTCAAAATCAAGTAGTACATCTACAGGTTGTCAATCCTCAGAGATAAAATGATCAAATATCTTTATGAAGGAGAGATTCCTGTAGGGTGAGGTTCAGCAGTTAATACTAATTGAGATTCATAAGGTTAAAGATAATTTCTCCAGCTAATTTATAATAATCTTCTGTGAGTTTGCAAGTAGATGATTTGTAATGGTCTGTCAAGTGAGAATTTCTAAGAATGAATTGAATACTATCATTCAGATCAACTATTTGAACTCTAAATGGTAAATAATATTAAATAGGGTCTGAGTGGTAATGATCATCTTGATTAGCTGAGTCAGAAGATTCTCCTTATTTAGAACTAGATAGGTATTTACTTTCTAGTTAATAGTCAGTTGGAACCTTGATTTAATCATAAGAAATGAAAAAACTCATATCCTCTCAGGCAAAGAACTCCATCATTTTATGTTTATACTGTGACTTGCCCTGTTTCCAGGTTCAAGTAGCATACTTCTCAAAATGGCAATTAAGGGTCTTTGTGCCATGGTTTTTTAGGGTTGAATTAGCCATGAGCTAGCCACAATGCACATACTGTGCCTTTAGAACCTCATCAGGATATGTTGCCACCTCATTGAATTCTCTTTACATTTAGCTTATTTGCTATGTTGATCCCCAGGCAGCTATCTTCTCAGCAAGCTTGGAATGGGTAATTAGTCATTTTGTAGTCTTTCATCACTGAAGGAAATCCAGATAATTCTCCTTGTTAAGAATGATACAACACTTGCTGCAATTCCCCCCAGTGATAATAACCAGCCCAGGTAGTGCTGTGTTTGATTGAGATATATGATTATTAACTGGTGAGCTACTGAGACTAACAGTGTTAGTGTGAGCTAACTAGCCTGAAGCTACTAGGGGTATTTTCTGTACTACTGAGCTTGAGGTGGATGGATCCAGTGATGATTGGTTCTCATCATTGAAGAAAACAGAGCTGAATGATATGAGGGATGAAGGCATTATAGAGAAATCACTGGGATATTAAGACTAATAAAACTAGGAAGAAGTAAAAGAATGGAGGAATATTAACAGATTTGATCATAAGAGAGAATTAAATTTAGGTTGAATCCATCAATTAAATTCATGAGAGTATTCTAGTATTTAAGAGGATATTCTTTTTCTATCAGAGTACTTTAAGGGAAAAAATTTTCTATTGGATTTTTCAAAAAAAAAGGGAAACATAAAGGAAAGAGAAAAGCAAGTAGATTGATCACATTACTGTTAATAGAATATATCATTTTTCTATTATTATGCTGCAGATTAGATGTAATTTATCTGCAAAAGAATATCAAGTAAACTTTTAAAATTTAAAGAAACTAATCTGCATTGAGATTTAACTATCATTGAAGATCCTTCATACTTGTAAAATAAATTATTAATAGCACTATTAAATTAAAGTTCAATAGTTAAAAAGCCACCCCATGTCATAACTCATAAATAAGAAATTCTGATCTAATCCTCTGATCCAATCAATCCAACTGCCCTATGCATTATAATAAAGAAAAAACTGGAGCTAAAATCACTTTATTATCTTCTTACTAGCATCAGCCTTCAATTTCATGTTCATGTATATTTAGATTTAAAGGCTAATGAGGCTGCTCTCTCCATCATTATTATTATTAATTATAGTTGTAATGATCTTCATTGCATCTGAGGCCACAGCAGATCTCTTAGATTGTTTGTTAGAGGATATCTTTAGTTTTAGTTTAGCCCCTCCCTTGGGGGGTACTGATGCTTTATATTTGCACAAGATACTCTTTAATATTTCCTCTGATGATTCTGTGTAGATATACAGCTTTAAATGTAGAATAGAGTTAGCAGTAACAGCCTCAGAACTTAGCTGACTCTTGTCAATCAAAATTACTGGGTCACTAATTCTCCCTTTAATTACCTTTTACATGCATTGAATGTTAAGTATAAATACTTCAAGATCCTCAGCTAAATTCTCAGTAGAGATAGTTCAACTAGCATTTAATAATATTATAGTATATTTTTAGATATTCTTAAAGGCCTTATTGAGCTAGTTCTAAATAAGAGAGTATGAGCATTTAGCATCCAGTATTAGATATTAAATTAAACTAAAGTTCAATTTGAAATATGATTATATTTCACTGTCACTTACCTGCAAAGTGAAAGTCAACCCTGACATCTACTTTATCAGAACCACCTTTAAGAAGCTATTACACAAAATATTGATGATCAGCTGCTTAAGTCATTAATATTTGAATAGTGATCTAAAGATAGTGGCCTCAGTTCTCAATATATCCTTCACCTAGAGATTCATAAGCTATGAATATTTACAGAGCTCATAATTAGTAGCATATTAAGTGTCTGCCACTTAAACACCTCAGAGGGTAATTAGCTTTATATTCTCCTATTTCTAGTTAGCATTTTATGATTAGTTACATGAACTTTATTTGCAGACATATCAGTATGTCCTCCTCATTGAAAATCATCATACATCTCTTAAAGGGATGCATTCTTACCTCTTTGTAAAGAAAGAGAACTTATCTCCAGTGGGGATGATCAAATTTGAAGTGATACATAATAACCTCAATATGATTAGTCAGATAATCCTTCTAAATAATCTTATCTTTTAGCACATCAAACTGTGATCTATCAGTATCAAAATGTTGAACTAAAGTTTAATGCAACTTATCTGATCTCTGAACACTAATATTAAAAATGCTTGTGCCTACTCTGAGACATAATCCTACAAACTAGTTATTAAAGACACTGCATGCTTGTACCCCTTGTTGTCTTCATTGTCTATAATCTTACTGATCACATAGGACCACTGAAATATATGATACTTCTTTATGGAGTTTGCAGGAATTGTCCAATTGAGCTTAACCTAGAAGATAATGTGGGCCAGAATTTTCTTTAATGATTTTAATACCTGAGTCTGATACTTACTTATTACTAGCTACATTTTAATCACCTTGATAGATCTACATATCATCCTTAGATAGTCAAATGCTGTCTGATACTCTATATCTAGGAGTTTCACAAGAAATCTGGGTTGTCATATAGCATAGGTTTTCCCTTTATATTTGTAGGGAGAATTCATGTAAGGTAGGGTCACCCCTTTGGACCCCTGCTGGAAATACTTTTCATTGATGGATAGATTGCCCTTGAGGATTCTGGTGGTGAAATTATTATCATTCAGAAAAAATAGAGGATGAAGGATATTATCATGAGCTGACATACTGAAAGAAACTAGCTATTTGATATTTAGAGTGAGAATCTTCAGTAGTGACTTTTTGAATGCCAGGCAGAAGTAAAGGAAGTAGTAATGAAATATTAGCACTTAAATCTAACTTAAGTTCAATTTTGATGTTCATAAATTCTGAGTAGAATAAATTGACTCACTTCATCTATCTTTACTCTAACAATCTTATCCACTGGGCTGATGGTAAAAGTCTTGCAGTCATAAAATATCAACATGTATGTAGTAAATACTTTGCACATTATCTTATTATGCAGAATAGTAGTCTAGTAATCACTATTCTCAATATTTACCTCAAATGTGTGGGTAATTCACTACTTGAGAGTAATTTCATTTTTAAGGAGATTTACTTATTCTCAATTACTCTTCACATTTAATGTACTTATAATTCCATAAAAGCTGTTACCATCATTATTAACTCTATAGACATCATGTTTATTCACACATAAAGAGTCTAGTGCATTAGCATTATTGTACAGCAAAGTGTGATCATAGATTTCAATAGCTCATATATATGAATGCTGAAAAGTATAATGATTAGTATTAAATCTAGATTTAATTTACACTAATAGAGTAGACTTACATCTTTACTGAATAGTCTCTAATTGTACTTGATTAGTACAGTACATCAGTACTGCCCTGCCTCAAGGACAGGAAAAGTAGAGTTAATTTTTTAGTTAATATTAAAAACTACAAGTTCATTGATGTCTTAGAGGCTGAAGTTCTACAGATTTATAATAGCATGCTTGTATTGAGGATCATCTTTATGCTTCTTCTCATACACCTTAAAGTAAAATTTAAAGTCTGATTGTAGTAAGATCACTTTCATATGTGTGTTGATCTCACACTACTTAATGCTCTTCATTTTAAATAATAAAACAAGTTTTTTCATGTGATTCTTTCTGAGATCTTAATTGTGGGCCCTATACAGCCATTCAGTATTGAGGCCCTGAATGTCCACCATGATAATGCCTAGTAACATGCAGTTAATGTAGTACTTATATTTACTTACCTCAAATAGAACTCCATCTTCTACTGGGCTAGGAGGATCTTCACCTAGTAGGTTTGTCATTATAGATATATATCAGAACTAAATATATTAGTATTACTGAGGTTAACAAGTACATATATTTATATATGCAATTTGAAGTATATATATAGATTGAACTTAAGTTCAATTTAAACTTACTAAAAAGTAGAGGATGTTGAATTCAATGTAGTGTAATCTGGAAAACTGTGAAATAAAAAGAAAATGGAAGTTAGAGGACCCAAATAAGTGTAATTACTAAGGAAGGAAAAAAACAGTAGGGAGGAAGATAGACTGCCCTTATATAAGATTGAGATACTCAGTGTGATTCAGTCTATAATGCAGTTTACTCTAGAAACTACTGTTATAATGATTAGGAAGGTAATAAGATAGATAAACATTATTTATAAACTATTATAATTATCTTGTTATTAACACCTCTCTTACAGTATATAGAATCCAATTAATTTATTTATAGCATCTTTCTTTTTTAGTAAGTTTTATGATCAAACCTAGGTTCATTTCTATTCAACTCAGATTTATATTTAGATATCAGTTTGTCTCTCTCATTGATACATTCTGATTGAATTGTGGTGATAGATATATATATATATATCTCTGGGTAGTGCTAACTATTGTTTGTCACCACTAATATCCCTACCTTCTCTATATGGAGTGCAATTCTTAATACAAATCACTCTAGTACAAGGACATTTATATTTATAATGTAGCTTGTCAAATAATATCATCATCTACCTCATATTCTTTGCCTTTGATAATTGATATACTCCCATTCAACAATGATGTCAATGGATGTTGCTTATTATCTCTAGATCCTTCTTTCCTTATTTGTATTAGTATGGAAAACACTGGGTCTCCTATATAATCATTCTTTATTTATTTGAACTTAAGTTTAATTCATTGATTGGAATTTTCTGGGCTTTTGTTGATTAGTAGAAGATTATGAATGATTAATTATTATCATCAATTATATTATTATAAAGGCTGCTTTATGGGTGTAGCTTGCATGCTACACAATGAATCCTGATTCATTATGATGATCTCATATGACTCTCTCTGTGAAAGAGCTTCTGCATTATGATGCTTATTTGCCCAGTTCTCCTCAGTCTGAACTGAAATTTCATCTATCTGCCTACTAAGATTAAATAATGACACTATTTTCTTCTTGATCTGAAATTACTCATCCTCCATCCTTCTTCCTTCTCTATTAACAGGTAGTACCTACCTTGCACCTCTAGACTCTCTATCAGCATGGAAACCCCAGACATCTTACTTAGCTAATATGAGTGTATCAAGGAGGAGTGGTTCTGCTATCAGGCCTTTAATGGCATGAGAAACATAGATATGAAAGATACTACTATATATACATCTAATTTGATCTTACTTGCTAATATAAGAATAGAATATGGCTGTGATTCTGATTGCAGAGCTTGCATAATTAAACAGAAGATTCTATATTAATATTACTAGTCAATGGAGCTCAATATTATACTCACCTTTGCTTTACACCACCAAGCAAAATACATATAAGAACTGGAGCAAGCAATTAATGTGTATGAGTATATATTTATCTACACTAACTCTTATTATTTAATGACATTACTAATTGATGAATGATATAGAGTATCAATACAAATAAAATACATTCTTTCTAAAGTCTTGGCAGCATTCTCATGCCTTAGTTTCCTACTTTTACTAGTTCTTCTATAATCTGGGTTAGATTATCAACAGTCAACATGCATTTCCACAATTTCATAAGACAAGATAAAGAATAATGAATCACAACTTCTTTAAGGATGCTTCCATGGCTATGAATTATATTCATTAAGTGAGTAAGAAGGCAGTTAAATTCTTATGAGCTAATAATGAGGTGAACCTCTCATTTTACATTAAACATTCAGGCTGATATAATGTGGAGGTTATGATAATCATCACCCTAGATGCACAGGACAGAGTGGAGCAACAAAAGAAGAAATAATAGCTAGTTCAGTTAGTATCTTCAGTTATAACCCATGTTCTGACCTTGAATGAGTCTTCAGATAAAGAGTTTTAAGAATCAGGTAAGCTATCAGATGACAAGTCATGATACTCTTTAAGAACACATGATTGAGATGAATATAGGCAAGGCTATTTCTTGTTTAGGGTTAAGAATAAATATGTTGAGAAGATTGAGGATGAGGGGATAACCATATATTATAAGTTAATATCTGATGTCTTAGGTTCAGTCTTTTCTTAGTGGTTATAACTAGTGTCTTTATTAATTTGAATCTAAGTTGAATTCATTAATTAGAATCTTTAGTGATCATTATGATTTATAGAAGTTAATACTTTCTTGCCTACTTCATGAAGTAGATAAAGTAACATCCTGCAATGTGATTTGAAGGGTGAGACCTGAGTATGACAAATAATAATATGATAAAGTCTACTTTTTAGTTGTAACTTATATATATCACAATGAATTCTAGTTTATTATGATGATCTTATATAATTCAATCTCTAAATATGATACTGTATTATAATGCTTATCTGCCCAGCCTTTCTCCATTCAAATTGAAATCTCAGTAAGCATCTAGCTACTGTAGTTAAATAACAACAGTCTTTCTCTAATGTCTTAGGACATCAATGTCTTTTGAGTTCATCCCTCAATGCTATCTTTAAACTCTATCTTTTAAGCCTGCCTTTCAACCCCATCTTCCAACTCTGTCTATCACTATAGATATGGAGTCCTCCCCTCATCCTGCAATCATTACTGCTAATAGGGAAAGCTCTCTCCATTCTGTGACTATCACTACCAACAGAGAAAGCTCCTCTCATCCTGTGACTATTACTATTAATAGGGAAAGCTTCCTTCATCCTGTAACTATCATTACTAATAGAAGAAACCTACTCAATCCATCATCTCAGCACAGAGATTATACTACCAATAAGGACTGATTCCATCATTAACTCTTTAATTCCACATGAAAGGCAAATATTAAAGGTACTACTTCATATGCTTATCACATCATATTACTTACTAATGAGAGTATAGAATATGGCTGTAGTCTTAATTGCAAGGCTTACATGATTAAATGAGAGATTCTATTTTACTACTATTAGGCTACTGAATTAAATACTGTTCTCATGTTTACTCTATTTGAGCAGGGCAAATACATTCAAGGTCTGGAGAACTGTATTCACAGACATGAAAGTATGTTTCTCTTTATTTATAATGTTTATTTACTGATGATACTAACCTATAATCCAGTTCCTTATATTATCTATAATAACATTAAATCTTCATGCCTAACTCATATTTCTAATTCTCTCTATATGAGCTCATCAGACCACTTCCATGACTTCAGCTGATCTCTTAGGGTAATGATTGGAAAATAGTATGTGAAGGGCTACACCCTTATACCCTATATCTATAGCTTGCCTGAACTTCGCCTGATCTCCAACTGCCCAATTGGATGCCTCTGACTGGGCCTTTATATGAATGTTTATCCATTCTGACCTCACATAATTCCCTTCTATTTATATTGCATAATCTCATGATTCCTTTCCCTTTTTCCTTCCTTTCTCTAGCAATTACAATCTTGATTCTAGTGTATAGCTCACACAATCTACTTATCAGAGTGCACCCATTACATTTTGTAATTACTCACTTGATCTCTTCTCAGAGATCCTTGTTATATTCACCTTCCAAATATGACTTGCACATATAGCAGATTCCTCTGAATGCAATTCACACATATAGTAAACTCTTTCAAAATCTGAAATACAACTCACCCAGCTCAGCTCCACCAGATGACATGTCAGTGAAAGGCCTCAAAGCCCTGACAGTCCATATCAATATCTCATGAGATTTTCCTCTGAACTTTCCAAATCCTCTGAACTTTCTGAATTCTCTGAACTCTCTGAATCCAAACAATCTTTTGAATCCATCATGAACATGGACTCTCCACATAAAGATAGTATTTCTTCTCAGGGCTCTGATGCTAAATTCTGAAACTTCATTCAGTAGCTTATAAACAAGATTGACCTCATTGCTGAATAAAATTGCACACCCACACTAACTCTAGTTCTTGCTCTAACCCCTGCTCACCCAACTGCTCCTTTCAATGACTTCCCAAAACACCTGAAGGAGAGGCTCACCACCCTTAAGAAATTCACAGGCAAATAAGTCTCTGAATACCCTGTCTGGTGCCTCAGTGCAGAGGCCAAAATCACTTTGGATAGCTTTGTAATTGGATCTCTCACTAATCAGGCCTGGTACATCTACACCTGACTCTCTGGCACTACCATTACCTGATTCCACCCTTAAATGAAAGTCAATGCCAAGCTCATTCCTATAACCCCCAACATCATTTTTAATCAGCTTGACATTCTTTTCTCTGACCCTTTAGTGGCTCAGAAGGCCCTGACCTGGCTGCACAGTGTTTGCCAGAAGACTGATCTACTTATCATTTTTCTTCTAAGATTTGATCAGAAGATTCTAGAAGTCAGCAGCCAGTTATGGGATGACACTGTCAAGAAAGCCCTGCTCAAGAAGGCCATCAAGTTTGAGCTCCTATAGTAGACTGTTGCCTCCATTGAACCTCCTACATACCTTGAATATTACATGAAGCTCTGCAGTATAGAAAACAACCTATTCAAGATCAAGGCCATTCAGAGCTGAATTTATGGTAATGTTTCTACTACTCCTAGAGCAGTCTTCCCCAGAGTAACTCAGCCTTGTAATTCAAATGCCATGAACTGGGAGCTGATAACTCACATGAATAGTTTTTGTGTCTCTAATATGACTACTACTGCTGTTACTGACTACCACACCCAAGATATTTACATCAACTGTGATAAACCTAGGCACAGAGCTGCCAACTGCCACAGCACCCATGTTCCTCTGAAACTGCCTGTATGATCCACAAATGTGCAGACTAAGCCTGAGGAAGAGGAGGACTTTGAAGATGCTAAATCAGACTTGGGAAAAGACTAGCTTCTATGTGAAATTACAAGTGGAAGCTCCTGGAGTTAGATAGAAAGACCTTTGAGAAGAAAATGATAGTTCTGGCAATTCTTATACTTACTGTAGTTAATTGTTCTTTTAATATGAATGCTATGGTAGACAGCAGCTGCTGTTACTATGTAATAATTCACCTTTACATGGTCAACTATTATAATCTCCTGTGTATCCCAATTGTCCCCCAAAAGATTGAAGGTGTCAGTGGTGACACTGGCAGCTTCATATGAAACATGGTGAAGCTTGATGTTGATGTCAGTGAATTCCTCTAAGAGAATACTTATGCATATGAAATCAAGAATCTCTCATATGACTTCATGTTAGGCCTATCTTGGTTATCTGAACATCAAGCCCTCATTGATGCACACAACTGGTGTGTTGTGTTTCCTGAAGACATTCATGTGTCTGAAAAGAATGTTCACAAGACTGCCAACCTTCATCAGATCTCTGCCAATGCCTTTGAACTCCTCTGATGTCATAATCAGAAGCTCAAGTCTCAATCCCCTGTCAAAATCTTCACTACTAGCATGTCTGACATAGAGAAAGCTCTCTCCTAACTCTTCAAAAAGCTGAAGACTAACCCTGCAACAGTCCTTCCCCTGCACTACCATGAATTCCTTGATATTTTTGACCACAAAGCTGCTGAGAAGCTCCTACCATTCCATGATGTGCATGACCATCACATTGAACTCAAGAAGATGAACAGTAAAGATCTCTAGCCACCCTGAGGACCCCTGTACAACATGTCACACAATGAACTACTCATGCTCTGCAAGACTCTCAATGACCTTCTTGATAAAGGTTTCATCTGAGTTAGCAATTTACCTGCCAGTGTGCCTGTTCTTTTTGTTAAGAAGCCTGATAGAGGCCTCTGATTTTACATAGATTACCATGGCCTCAACTGACTCACAAGAAAAGACTGTTATCCACTACTGTTAATCAATGAGACTCTTGAATGAATCAGATGAGCTAAGTAGTTCACAAAGCTTGATGTCATCTCTGCATTTTATAAGATCCAAATTACAGAAGGAGATGAATGGCTAACCACCTTTTGCACAAGATATGATCTATTTGAATGGACAGTCACCCCCTTCAGCCTCATAAATGCCCCAAGTACCTTCCAGAAGTACATCAACTGGGCTCTATAAGATTATTTAGATGAATTCATCTCTATCTACCTTGACAACATTCTCATCTTTACTGATGGATCCTGCAAATAGCATCAAGAGTATATCCAAAAAGTCCTCACCCATCTCCATGAACATGATCTCCCAATTAATATTAATAAATCTACCTTTAAAGTTCAAGAGACAACCTACCTCAGCTTCATCATAGAGGTAGAGAAGGAAGTTCATATGGACCCCAAGAAGATCACTGCTATTCTCAAATGGGAGGCCCCTACAATCATAAAAGGTGTGTGAGGCTTCCTAGAATTCATAAATTTCTACTGATACTTCATTCAAGACTTCTCTGACATCATCTAATCACTGACTGACCTCACATGTAAAGACTAATAGTTCCAGTGATCTAAAGAAGCAGACAAGGCATTCACACACCTTAAGAAGATGTTTGTCTCTACCCTAATGCTCATTGCATTTGACTCTGACTGCTTAATAGTGGTTGAAACAGACTCCTCTGGTTATATCACAGGTAGCACTCTCATGCAATGAGATGATGAAGGTGTCCTGCAACCCTATGCATTTATGTTCAAGAAGCTCAGCCCTGCTAAAGTTAACTATGAGATTTATGATAAGGAACTCCTCACCATCATTTAATATCTAGAGGAATGAGACTTTAAACTCTGTAGTGTAAAAGACTTTGAAATCATCACAGATCATAAGAACCTCTGATATTTCATAACAACCTATAAACTCTCTGAACACTAGATGTACTAAGCTGAATTTCTCAGCTGCTTCTATTTTATGATTCATTATCACCTCAGTATAGAGAACTTCATGGCTGATGCTCTCTCCCAACATGAACAGGATATGCCTTCTAAAGACTTTAATATCTGCTAGGTAAACTATAAATAGAGACTACTAGATCTATAGATCCTCAAAGAATCTGAAGCAATGCTACATAGAGTAATATATGCCTTGCTTGTTATCCTGCTAATTACAACTACCTCATTCCCACTCTAGAGACTCTGGGACACTACTACCACCTCCAATGAATGCCTTCAGATGATGACCCAGGTCATCTGAGATAAAGCTTGCTGTTTTCTGTCTGAACTTCAAGCCCATATTGACATCACTAAATGCTCTGTAGACCCTGACTCCCAACTACACTTCTAGGGGAGGTAGTAGGTTCCTAATTCAGAATCATTGCACATCTGAATTATACAAGAAACTCACAATTCTCTAATGACTGGCCATTCAGGCTGCAAAGTGTTCTACCAAATTTTATCCCAAGATTTCTACTAGCCTGATATGTCTCAGAGTATCTAACAGTTCACTTAGAACTGCAACATCTACTAATCCATTATCACTTGGTGAAATCACCACCAAGATCTGCTCAAATCTCTTCTAATCCCCAAACATGTCTAGCACAATGTTGCCATCAATTTCACAGTAGACCTCCCCATGAGTGACAGCTGCAAGAATATCCTTATCATCATTGACTACCTCAATAAAGGTGTTATCCTCAAACCCTGTGTGAAGATGGACATGCCTGCAGTGGCTAAAGCCTTCCTTCAAAGTTCATTTTATCATCAGCATGGTCTACCCTGTACAATTATCTCAGACTGTGAAATCCAGTTTATTAGAGCTGTCTGAATCTAAATTTACTAACTCCTCAAGATCTTCCAACATCTCTTAACTACCTATTACCCCAAAACTGACAGCAGCACTGAATGTATGATTCAGACAACTAAGAACTACCTCTGAAAGTTCTATTTATACATCCAGGATGACTGAAATGAACTCCTCCTGCATGCTAAACTCACAATCAATAGCTGTAACACTATCAGCACTGGTGTCAGCCTGTTTTTCCTCTCATATAGTTATAATCTTGAAGTTCTTAATCTCACTGAATTGCCTGAATCTTCCACTTCATCCTGTAGTCTGATCCAAATCACAGACATCATCATCTTGAAACTCCAGTAAGCCTGCAAGTGGGCTGAATCCTCCATGGCCAGTGCTCAGCAGGACCAACAGAACTGCATGAATGCCCACTGAAATCCCACTGAATGCTATAAGGTGGGTGATAAGGTCTGGCTAGACCTCCAAAATATCATGACTAATTGCCTGTCTTGCATGCTTGACTATTGATATGCCAAGTACACTGTTGTTGAAGTCCTGAAAAGTCATAATTACCACCTTGATATACTACCCAGAATCTATAATATGTTTCATATGAACCTGCTCCATAAGGTTTCCACTGACCCATTCCCCTTACAAGAGATCACTGACTGGCATCCACCTGGCATCATTGGGGAAGATAATAAGGTAGAATATGAGATTAAAGCCATCCTCAACTGCTGCTGCTGTAGATGAGGATTCTAGTACTTAATGAAGTGGCTTAAATATGAGGCCCCTTTATGGGAACTGACCTTCACCCTGCAGGACACTGCTGCACTCACCTGTTATGAAGAGCTACACCTGCCTGATGAGACTCTACCTGTATTGCTCTACATTCAATTTTCTGACCCCTCCTGTCTGCCCTCCAAATCCAAATAGGGGGGAATAATGTGAAGGGCTATACCCTTATACCCTATATTTATAGCTTGCCTGAACTTCACCCAATCCCTGACTGCCTAATTAGATGCCTCCAACTGGGCCTTCATATGAATATTTATTCATTCTGACCTTGTGTAATTCCCTTCTGTTTATATTGCATGATCTTGTGATTCCTTTCTCTTTTTCCTTCCTTTCTCTAGTAATTACAATCTTGATTCTAGTGTATAGCTTACATGATCTGCTTATTGGAGCGCGCCCATTATATAGTATAATATATTCCCAAAGTTTCATGACTTAAGGGAGAGAATGGGCTATAGAGGAGCTTTTGAGAATTATACCACTATAATGAATGTAATTCATTAGATTAGTAAGAAGGCACTTAAATTTCTATGAATCTCTAACAACATCAATCTTTCCTTCTACATTTAATGGCCTAGTTAATATGATATGAATGGATCTGTCTTCATGACCTCAGCCAAATATAATCAGATAGAGGAGAAAAAGTTAGCTTAATAGGAATCTGATTCATATAGTTCATCAGATCAAGATTTAGCATTATATGAGTCTTTAGATGAGGATTTCTATGAGTTAGATGAACATTCAGATGATGAGGATTATAATGTTTTCAAAATCTATGAGTAAGTTAAAAATTGAAAGGGCTATTCTTTGACCAGATTATCAGAACTCTTTAGCTGAAGAGATTAATATGTGCATTGAAGGTTTAGAGTATCCATTCATATAGAAGCAGGCAAGTTAGTGTTACAACTAGAGGTGAAATAAATGAATGTAAATAGACTTGTTATTTTCAGTTATCTCTTACATAGTATTTTTAATTATCTTATATGTAGTGTTTTCAGTTATCTTCTAGATAGTTAAAATTGAACTTATGTTAATTTTATACATCTTTATTTATATGAATATTTTACTAAATTCAATATATATCTATATTATATGACATGTTCTGCAAAATTGTGCATATACCTTCTGAAATATGCAGGTATAAATATCCATTTTAGGTAAATTTAGTGATTGAATCTGCACTAGCCCTTTAAGGCAACCTGCAGTGGGTCAAATAGATTGCCCTGTTCTAACCTACTAACTCAACTTTTCAGGTTTAGCCAAACACACCCAACTTATGAACCCATTTGGGTGGGCACTCAAGGTAGTTTTTCAACCTGAACCTGAAAAAAAATAACACTAGTAATAGATCTTCATTACTACTATTTAGATTATTTTCTAGCTTAACTATATATTATTGCTGCTATTACTATAGAAAAGCTCAGTAACTAATAATATATTATCTACTGACTAGCTAGTCAGTAAGGAGCTGTTCATATAGAATTTAATGTGATGATTTATGGAAATAAAATTTTTACATCTTAAAATGAATAAGAAAATATATATTTATAACCTCTAAATTTATAATATATATTTTAATAGTTGAATTCTACATCTAATCTGATATTTAAGACTTATATTTTTCCCACAGCTTTCATACAGTTTTAAACTTCTTCCACCTAATTTCACATGCAGATCTTATAATATATTACATTGTAATCTTCTTAATAGTATTAATTGTTATATTCTAATCTTAGAATTTGAAGTTCTCATTATCTATTAATAATCCTTTGCATTATACTACCAGAAATTCATTTAAAAGTGCCTTCTTCATATAGTGATCTTATGTAGTATACAACCCAGTCATTTTGAGTTGAGAGGCTGTTGTGAGTGTTTAGAACCCCTCTCAGGCAAGTTAGAAGGCTATTATAGGCATTGTAGGTGTTGCAGGCATTATAGATATTAAATATATAAGTTCTTTATATGATTTTTATATAGATTGTCAGTCACTAAGAACTGTGTTATTACTACTATTTTGAGTTGATTCATCTACAGTGATAGTAATGAATAAGATAGAGAGGTGATTTCCTTTTATTTTTATAATAGTATAGTATAAAAACAATGAAAATAATGAAGAAAGGTAATTATGAATGAATAAAATATATATTTAATTTCTAATTAAGTTATATGATCTCACTTCTATGAAAGAGGAATAGCTTAATGATGTGCATTATATTAGTAGTATTTTATTACACTTCATAGCTCTGAGAGCATTTTGCTCTGAGTTAGTAAACACACTCTAAGATTAAATCTTAGTGCTATCATAGTACCTATAGTGCTTGGCCAGAAGTTTAAAACCCCCCTCTACCACACTAGTCCAGAAGTAGTATAAATAGATTTAGTTAGTTTGCAATGTAGAGCTACATGATATTTGTTTACATAGAGGGCTGTTGCTCATCAACACATTTGATACCATAAACTGTGACCTGACCATACTACTTTTGGCCTAGCATGGCAGAGGGGGGTTTCAAACTTCTGGCCAAGCACTGTAAGAGGTGGAGTACAAAAAAGGGGGACGTCAAACTGCGTGCTTACTAATCGACAAATTTCCGCCGGGTCACATGACCACGTACCTCCACTTCCAAGGTTCAACAACAGACATTGCAGCAACATTCTTGTATGCATACAGCTGGATCTTCTGGCTTGATTTTATCGCTGACCCAGCGTATTCGACGCTGTTGAACAGCCCCGTGCCTCGACTATCACGATGGTACAGTGCTTACCGAGGAAATGCCATCGCCATCGGGCTGGTAAAGGATGGCATCGGTCCTCTTGAAGGCCATAACGTTTCCAGCCGATAGGCGAAGTCCTAGCCAGGGCAATAACTCCTCGTTAATCTATGTGGCATAAGTTCAACGACACGGGGGGAAGGCTTTGGGTCCTGCAGGCACAGTTCTAGCCGTATCTTGCTGGCCATCTTGACCTTGAAGTTACTCCCGTCCGATGCTCCTTACTACGACCGCCCAGTATGCTCCGGCGGCTCAATGAATATTTGCCTTCGACCTCGTCCCTACGATGGACCCTTCTATGGCTCTCAATCATTACACATTTTGGACGTATTTGCACGATGTTGTCGATGCGGGAAATAATTACACCTGATACTTTGTTCTCTAGGTACCATATCAGAAACAAGAACTTTCCTCCCACTATGATACAGCAATTGGAAATCTGTCTCGCGATTTACGGTTCCCATGTAATTGTTGGTTACTGGCGAAGCGTGAATTTTTAGACTAAGGAACCCATGGTGCGTATGCAATCTGACAACCTTTGCATTCCCCATTCTTCCATGCACTACTACTACTTCCTGCAGTTAACAATTAACCTCCTTTTCCCGGGAATGCTTGGGAATCCGCCCATGGAATAAAAACAGTTGATGGTATTCTCTGTATATTCACCGTGTGTCTGCATGTCCCCTCCGCCTCCATGACTGCTATGGATAGGTACTTTCGAGGTTTCAGCGTTGGTATGTTGATATTGCAAATTGGATGGCCAGTTTTGTGATCCATTCCTTCGGTACACCGTGATAGGCTGGTGATGAATATTACAAATTTATTTCCAGGACAACCTTACAGGCATTTTCGAGTGAAGACATTATCTCCCGTGCATTATCGGCTTTCACCATTTCAGGAATTGACTCTCGAGGGATTCACCGGCCGCACATGATAAACTGGCTACGAATATTGGGCTTTCTTGATCATATCCTCTTTGTTGCTCTGCGTAAGAACTCTTCCTCTCCCCCCACTCCACTCCCTGCGGACGACCTTTTGCATCTTTTATTCCTTTGTGGGTTTGTTCGCTTCCTTTCTGGATATTCCAGATACTTTACATTCCTAGCACACCTACTTCTTATTTACGTTTACGCTACCACTTATTGCCTATATTCTTCTTCAACGTCGATGTTGGGGTAATTAAGGCATCGATGACCGGCCACGAACGAGCAGAGGTTGTGGAACACTTCAACAACCCTGATCACGCCATGAAGGTCCTCATCCTTGGATATCGAACAGGCACCACCGGCCTATATCTACACCATACATGTTCCGACATTGTCTTGCTGGAGCCTCCCAGCAACAGTAATGATGCATTACAAGCACTCCACCGCGTGCATGTATTAATCAAGAGTTCCCACAGCGTATCTAGATTTTGAGCACCGCTAATACTTTCGAGCGTTTTGTGGAAGCAAAGAATCAAAGGCGTCTGCGAAATATACCTCACAAACTGGAGTGTGCAATTGAAGAACGCGCTGCCAAATATATACAGAATATATCCTTCTTGAGTTACCTTGCGCTTATCCGATACCGCTACCTGACTTGCCCTGTACCTGCCAGCTATATAGGCAGGGGCCTCTACAAGCCTAATCCAAGGTACCCTTGCCTGGACTACTATTTTCTACCACGCCTAACAACATACGGATAAAAATTTCCGCAGGAGGAATACTGTTTATAAGCAGGACCTTCAATGATATTTAGTACTTGGGTCATAGGCTTCAATCCAGAAATCCGTTCGGCAATCAAGAGAAATCTTCTGAATACCCAGGACACAGGTCAATCTGCTTTATTTCTGGACCGAGCATTTGGTCAGAGAAAAGCGAAGAGGGGAAAACGCACTGTCGAGACGTACATACTTTTACGAAACGTTTCAAAGTCACCGCAGTGGCCTGTGACGCGGCCCATACGTCAGAACCTCGACTCCTGCCTCACGGCGAAGAGAGCAAACGCCCATCGGCGGAGATGGATTCACTGTACAGATGCTCACCCTCATACACACTGCCCCAAGCGAGTACGAAGTCAACAAACCCACGTTTGTTCTATGTTCCGCCAATATAATCAAACTCTAGGCTCATGATGCGCTAAAAATTTTCAGGGGGGGTGCTTGGCCTGAGAGCTTATAAGTGATTGATAGCTCAGACCTCGACTAGCCTACAGTGATTACTCCCCTGGATAAGCACCTCTCATCGTCCACTAAAACTACTCATGCACAGATAATCGGAAATCTTGCTTTTTTCGAAAGACGCGGATTTGCGGTGGGACGGATACGACCACGACATGGACCCGTTCAGCAGGCAGGCTTCCCCAGGCCTCACCCACCTGCAATTAACCCATTACGCGATGCCCGGTTCTTGTGGGATTTTTCGGACAAGGAGGAGGTTCTTGGGGCACATTTAGGAAAGGTCTTCATGCAGTGCTTCGTCCGTAGGACTCTTTCATCGTCGATCCCGTTTGACAGCAACAATAAGATTAGAAGGGACATACCGATGTCTCACCACCGTGTTATCCAGGCACCCTTCTCCGCGCAGGAGCAGAAGTTGTACGATAAGCTGACCCCCCCTCTCTATTGCTGTTTGATTCAACCTTTGAGGGATGGATGCTTGGCCTGGAACATGGCCAAGTATAGGCAGCTTTGCCTGCTTACTACTTGGCTAGAGTTCCAGCATGTCCACGAATCTGTCAAGGCTGCCAGCATCCCCGTCGCCGTGCGCAAGGCCAAGGACGGCACTTTGCTGTTTGACTGGATGCGTCAAGTCATGACTCAGGAGGGTGTGGAGTTCGATCTTGACAGTAGCAGCTCCGTGGAAGCCAAGTCCGAAGTCCTCACGCATGTCTTACACTCTTCTCCCCGCCTGCAGGCACTCCTGCCTCTCGTCATTGACCTCGTCATTCGCGACAAAGAGAAGGCAATTGTTTGGTGTCTAATTCCGGCACAGCAGGCTCTGGGGAAAGCCACAACTGACGCCTGCGTGAATGACAATCCCATTTGTTCGAAGGATAACACACCCCCTCCGGGGTTGACTGGGGCGTTGACTGGGGCGATGTCGATAAGGTAGCTTAGATATATCAATCTTCTCTCATTTCTATATATTTAAGTCACTAACTAAAGCTTTTCACCCTTCAGGACCGTTGTCATTTTTCTCCCAATCAAAAAACAGCCGTGGGATACTTTAAACGACCTAGACCTCTTTCTCATTGGCCATAACAATCTCTATTTCACTATGGTTGACCCTCCAGCCTCTGGTGCATGTCACCTTCATTCTGGCAAGGTGATTTACAGCAAGGACTGCAAAGCTGAAGTGGTTGGTTCGCTTTCTAACCCTTGCAAATATGACGATTTCAGAAAGAGAAGTTGTGGTTGCCCTTCACAACGCCAAGATAGACGCTGTTTCCGTATCTCGCCAGGACCGTAAGGGATTTTTGGTAGGCCTAAACACGACAAAAGATACCCAAAATGCGGTTGAATTTCCGATTTCGGCATCTTGGACCTTTTTGGGCCGATTCTTCGTGACAGCTTGTCCCGTCGTGGTTTTGATATTTGCCAGGCCGTGCGGCATCAGATCCCTAAAGATGATGAGAAGGCTATGATTAAAGCAGCATTAGTGAGAGGATTCTCCTTGCACACGGAATCAACTTTTTCTTGACAAGTCGAGGAATATCTGCTGGAACTGCAGCGATTCTTGGTGATATATGAGCCAAGCAATGCGTAATTAACAAAAGGAAGTTCAACACCTCATTTGCAGAGGATCCTGATAGGGGTGATACCACTCTTCTGACAAAGAGGATGCCGCTTTTCACAGTTCCTCCAGTTCGGACCTTTAGGCCACCCCCCTTCTTGCCCCCATGTAAGTTTCTTTTGTCGTTTGGTTTAAGGGGTTGCTTTACACGACGCCTGAATGGAAGACGATTACGATTACGGCTTGCAAATTGGAAGCTTGGGCAATGTTAACAACTGATATTTATTTGCAGTGAGAACAAACAGCCTCGTACCCAGCCACATAGAGATACGGATACTAACTAATACCCTCATGACCTCACGATGGCACGGTATTCAACTTCATAAGAGGTGATATTGTACACGAGTTTAACAAGGATACAAGCATGAAAAAGATCTTAGTCTTCAGCTTCCAAACCGGGTCAACCGGCCTTAACCTTCATCCGCGTCTGGCCAACATGGTTATTGTAGAAATGTCTGCTAACTGCAACACCTTACTACGAACCATTGGTCGCTTGAACCGAATTGGCCAGAAACAGAGCAGCGGATCTGGATTCTATCACAGAAGAACTCCTTCAATAGGAGTGAAGAATACACAATTTGCAATAAAATGACCAGAGAAATTCCAGTAAGCTACTCAGGAGCAATCATGCTATATGCCGAAGCCTAAATACTGAGGCTGTTAACAGTATGTATGAAGAGTTCTGTGGCTCATATCTTTCTCTTTATAAGAGAGGGGAAATGGAGGAAATTAAAATTTTAATGATTCATAACGGATAATTCCCCTGCCTCCTGGATTGGCTCCTCCAAGATACTGGTGCATGACTGTTTTCATGGTGTCATTATTTTCGATATTAGGCATATTCTGCATGATCAGGGGAGTGTCAGGACGCGGCGGGGACGCTCGTGATTCGGAGGTAGGGGATGTCTCGTTTAGAATGTTTCAACTTTCCTTGCAATGCGGCGTAGCAAGTGTTCCTCCACGACAGCTTTGTTGAGGAATTAGCTACTGGGGCGGATTACTTAACTAGCCATTTTGATATTCCGGTGTGAGGAATGAGGTAAAGAAAAATGCGGTGTTAGAGAAGGGGTAAGTTCCCATATGTCCAACGTTGAAAATTTGTATGTACAGGTAAATAAGGGAATAAAAGAAAAAACACGCGCGTTATCTTGCATCCAGGCAATAGACATTCCTTTCTTCAAAATATACCGCTATCAGCCGACCATTACCGTCCCGTGGTGCGATTCAGCTCTACAACTGGTATCAATTCCTCACCACGGCACAGTAAGGCGTTCTAGGGCCCCAGTATTCAATTAACCAGTATTATGACCCTTACAGGCTGGCAATAAGCTGGTTGTATGCGTCCTTGGGCTGGTAGCTGTCGTCGAAAAGGAGAGGCTGCGTGTCCGCTCTCCACGAGTCCTACAGGTGAATTAGCCACGAAGCCATCAACCTAGATCTCTCCGGCCGGGATATCTTACCGTATCACGGACGCCCCAGACGCTCACACCGACACACTTAGGTTCCTGGACACAGGCGTCGACAGACTAGAAGAACGGGGGGTTAGTATATCCACCAGCGCAAGTGTATGTGGTTTCTGTGGACTGGCGACCTACCGCGATATAGTCCTCGGCGGGGGCACCCGCAATATCGAGCTCGGTGATGGCGACTTCGGCAACGTTGGCTCCAGCGAGAGCCTTGACGGCACCGGGGATAGCGCTGCCCATGCCTCCACTGTTTAGGGAGATTAGTTATGCTCGCTCTTCTTAGAGACGAAGGGGTCGAGGAAACGTACGTGATGTGGACTTGGGTTCCAATACCGTCAATGGGGACACCGGCCTCAACCCACTTATTGACGTAGTTGATTATGCCCTGGGTCTTCCCGCCGTCGGCGCTGTCAAGACTGTGGAAGTAGCTTAATTAGCATAATTCCTTTACAGGGGAAAACCAAGAATCCACAAAAACCTACTTGTAGTCGTTGATATACAACTTGGCATCGGGATCGGCAGCACGGGCAGCCTCGAAGGCAATGCGGACAAAGTCCTCACCGAGGACGTTGGAGAAGACGGATTGACGGATGGTTCCGTCCTCGTTGAACATCTCGTTCACGACGTCCTATTTATATGCTGTTAATTGCCAGGCGTTCATATCTGACTACTGGGGTGTGGCTGCTAACCCAGGCATAAATTTTGCCCTTGTATCGTCCCATAACCTCCGCAACATGAGTTTGGATAACCTCCGTCAGGGCAGCGGGATCCGTTACGCCGTTGACCCAATCGGCGAGTTGCGAGTGCCACACAAGGGTGTGTCCGCGAACGAGTTTGTTGTTGGCCTCAGCCCAGTCCATCAGGAAATCGGCTCCGTCCCAATTGAACTGGCCCTGGGAAGCTGGAAGTTTACAGTTAACAGACGGTATGGACCAACTTCTCGTGATTAGCCACTTACGCTGGATCGATTGCCATTTCATGCTATTCTCTGGGGTGATGGCACCAAAAGCAGTCTGGATGACGGCAATATTTTGCTCATTGCTCAGCAAGTTCTGGTCCGCGCAGGTGCCGAAGTATAGCTTGTCGTGGGCGACGAATTTCTCGTTGATGCTCTCGAGACCCTGGCGGGACTGAAGGGAGCCTGATGGGAGGGCGAACGCCAGGGGCGCGGCCAGCGCAAGAAGAGAAACCGAATGCATCTTAGAAATGACAAGAAGGTAAGGGGGATATGACAATTGCAAAGTGGTGGTTAGAGAAAATCATCTCCAAGGAGGATGGGCACCCTCTTTTTATAAACATCCGGGGAGTCAGGTCCAGGGTTCCGGGAGGTTTGTTTCTGACGAATTGGAAGAATATAGCGTACATTAATTTGCCGAAAAAGGATTAGTTTTAGGCAAAGAAGGTGTTTGGAAACACTCGAATGTGTTCTTTTGGTGGGGTTATTGCAGAAGATCGTATGGTCTCGAGGGAGTTTGACGAATATGATCTAAACACGGCGATCTAGAGAGCAAGGATGGTACGCTTTGCGCCAATGATTTGGCAGGGAGTGGACGTGTGATCGGCAGCGTAGCGCCGGTAAAAGGGGCTTCCCCGCATCCAAGCCGTCCGATCCTTGCAGTATTCAAGAAGGCTGATGGGCGGAGTCTTGTGGAGAAGACGGGTTCCATATGGACTTCCGGGGTAAAGGCCGATGCATGCATGGCGGCCCCGTCTTTGGAGGGCGAGTGTGTCAAAGACCGAGGCTGGTGTTTCTGATCCCATAATTAGCTAGAGTCTAGCCAGGCCGTGAGAAATGAGAGGACAGAGTTGTTCCTCTCACGGCTTGTCGTTGAATACAGTAAGTACCATTCGGTTCGTTTTTTGCTTGGACATATCCTAACTCTCTCTGTGAAGCTGGCTCGTTAGAAACCATATTACAAAAGGGGGCTGGCATGTGGACTGGTTGTTTTAACAAGGATTCCTCACTTGATACGGAAATACGACCGCAATATAAATAATAGTTACATACCGATATCAAATGCCGTTGCGAGTAGTACATTGGAGAGCACTCGAAGCCTTTGCTCTGGGATTGTAGAAGGAGAGAATCGCTGCATTCCCAGCAAGGATAAATGAAGCCAGCCCCGTATGTCTCAAATTGAATTGGAATCCGTCCATGTGGGCCAGCAGAAACATGTTGCCGTCACCCCGTTTTTGTGCTCGTAATCAATGGGACAGACAGAAAGTTGATGACATCGGCCCACCTCCTCTCCGACGAAATAAGCTGTCGGGCCGTTGAATCTCAACGGGTAAATATGAGGTTTAGTTAGCGTTGCCGATCCCGGTTGAATTGGGTCCATCTTTTGCCTGCGATTCGATGAAACGCCGGTCAACTTTCATGAATCTGCAAGGAACGTTCCGGAATGTTTCGAACCCCTAGCGGTCGAAGCTCCGTCGACCTTGAAGAACATTATCCGGTCAGTTCATTATTCGACACCACTCTCAAAGTTGAGGGTAAACCAATCATATCATATAAAATGAACTTCGATCTCGCCGGAAGATTATGGTAACCGCATCCTTATGCCCGAAGCAGAGGAATCTATGGCGCTGTTTGGGATGATGTCAAGGAGAACCAGTTTGGGGCTGCTGGCTCGAAATGCTTATCCATTCAGGCTGAGCCAGGGGGGGAGGATGTGCCGGTCAATGTTCATTCACGTCTTGAAACAAAGAGATGGCTGAAAGGGCCCTTTTTTTATTCCAAGCTGTGTGAGAATTGTCTATGGCAATCTGAAAATTCCGATGACCGTACGTGTAGTAGATCTTTGGAGGGCTTAGTGCTCAATAGTAGGCCGATGTCATACATATTCAGAGAACTATCTCTCGGTATTCCAATGGTACCTAATTACTGGGGTACATATATTCCTTCCTGGTAAATATTCAATATACAAGAGGAGAATTGACCCCCCATCAGTGAGGCGCGGAGGATCCCTCCGGTGGGCGTTTGACACAGACCATCGTGTGGCGGATTAGACACCATCAGCGACCGACTGGAGGAGCACATATAGTAGTTGTTGAGCTACAGAAATCGGGTTAGATATTGAAATGGTCCCAATCAAAAATATCCACTAAATGTAATACTTACCTTCTTCATCAGAAAACATCAGAAGGGTAATGCCTGAGGGTCGTTCTTCTATCATGGCACCTATTTCGTCGTCCATCCGGACAAAGTATGTGGGATAGCCCAGGTTTATGGCCATTCCTGGTCGCCATTTTAGCTCTTGGAAGAAGGCTTGTGGGACTAATTTCTGTCAGTATAATCCGTCCAGATGGCAAAACTCCTTAATACATACGCCCAATGCTGATATAGTGCGATCCATGTTCATTTCGGAAGAGAATGCGATAGGCGTTTTCAGACGAATCGAAGAAAAGAGTTATAGTCGCGTTAGATAGACGATAGTGCTGAACCATCACTTCAGGAGTGTCTCTATAGGTCAAATAAGCTTGAGGAATTCAAAAAGGGCGTATATATCAAAATTTTATCACACATACACCTGGAATAAAACCTTTTCGGATGGCCGGGGTAGTCGTAAAGAATATACTGTTAGCTCATATTGCATCGAGAGAAGACTTTCGAGGAACTGCGCAGCCGCTAAATATGGCATCAGTATGTTTTGTGGTACATCATTTATAATAGGGCTATCAAAAGGAGAAGTACTTACTTGTATGGGTGGAAAACTCGACACCAACGTCCATATAAATATTATTATTCGGTTCAGCGTTGTCGTATTCAGCCACACAGTGAGCTTTTGATAATGAGACTGTATTTTCAACATTCCCATAATCAATTTGCGTGTTACGGTCAACTGCGAAGTTGTTATTAATAAAATGCCTTCTAGATGGTCTTGGGACGTACATTTTACAATATAACGGGCTGGGCCTGCATCGGAGAACAGCGCCCCCTGCATAGCCGGCTCGAGTATCAGTTCTGCGACGTTTTGGTAATTATACTCGGTAGGTACGCGGGTAGATAGGCTTTTGAGATCCTCGATTTGAAAGGTCTTATAATGTAGCAGCTTGAGATCTCCAAGAGCAGCAAGGTCAAATTTATGATTATTTGCTTTGAAAGTTACTCCAGAAATCTGGTTGACGAGGTGGCTGGTTTTGCTATATAATAGAATAATCAGATTTGATTGCTTCTTACGAGGAGGGGAGGGAGATTGAACGAACCTTGCTGAGTTGAGAACAGAATAGACTGGCCGTGAGTTTGCATCCTGAGCACGATATGCCAGCATGGAACTGAGGCCGAGTCGTAGGTATTGCCGGGCGAGGAGAAAGGCAGCATTATTTGTTTCTTGTTCAAAGTCATAGAATTCTTTGTTCCCTACATGTTAGCCCAGAGAATCCGATAATTTTGTGGGATGGCACTCACTTGCGCCAGGGATCCCCTTTAGCAGCAGAGTAATCACCTCGCTTGTGTTTGGAGGAACAACGGACAGTTGCCATATCTGAGACTTGCCGGCTCGTCGGATTAAAAGGCTTATTGGGCATACTGGGGTATTATATATTAGTTATATCAATCCAGATGAATCCGGATTCGGCGGGGAGAGGGGTATGGATACGTGAAAACTGAAGCTGGACATGATGACTAGGATCATTTCTCTGGCAGTGGCATTGGAATAAACCCGGGGTTACGGAGAATCCAGTCTCATCAAGCCACCCAGCTTTGAAGGAGGCCCTCGGGCATATCAAGAGAGGATTCCAGCCGTCTCCTTGCTCGATAGAGACGGAAAATGTCAGGGGAGGATCCTGTTCTTCGAGGCCGGAGTTTTGTTCAGGCGCTGCAGGAACCGGTTTTGTCTGCTTTACATTCTTTGTAAACCACTGGTGGACCTCATCCAGCATGTTATGGATGGCATTGACCCGATCCTCGATGCGTTGTGTTGAGGAGCTGAAGATGCCAGAAAGATTTCTCTTCGTTAGCGGCAATCCTTCGAGCACATCGCTAACAACTTCGCAATTTCAATACATGAAAAAAAAGAAAACCCGCCTGACCTGTTCAATGCAGAAACACTGAGATTGATCGAATTAATCTGCGTGTCCAGATTGCTCCTCAGCTTAGCCAGATCTCCGCCCTCGGTGGTCCACTGGATTTTCTTCCAGTTGGTCAGGATCTCTGCTCGCCATCTCCTCGACTTGCTGGATTCCCCGCCGTCGTCCGCGATGACCGTGTACTTGTCAACTAGCGACTCTAGGTGGACGAGAGTCGAGCGGCAGTTGTTGACCATCAGTGCGAGATGCGCATTCTCGTCGACATCCGGTCTTTTCCCAGCATCTTGGGCGCCCGTAATAGGGTCATCCTCGGACTTGGATGTATCCAACCGATGAGTCTGCAGGAACTGCAACGCCTTGCTCAATGCATATAGCTGGTTTTGGACCTCCTGGAACTCGGCTGGTGCTGACCTGCGGCCCGTGGTAAAGGCCTGTCCCAGACGAAAGGCGATCTTGGAGAGGAGGATGGCGTCTCCGATGGAGACCGGCGATGTCATGGTCGAGATATCGATAGCGACCTCAGACGAGCGCGAGGTTTACTCAGAGAAACTATTGCCAATACTTCATGCGATCGAACTGCAGAATGATCTTCTGGATATTCAGTGCCTCATGCCATCACATCAATGAGTGACAAACCGTCGCATCCAGCCATCGTCTCTCGCACTTGCAAGGCTGTGCATGCGGCTCTCCACCACCCCTGCAACTTGGCTCCACGCCATGCAACTATATCAGCCTTGGGCAACGAGGCTGAATCGATAATTCCTGATAAAACCCAGAGATATCGCCTCGATGGCCCGGAAAAGAAGAACAGCTCTCTCTCCATCATCATCATCATCATCATCATCCCCCGCCCAGAATTGTCTATAGATTCCCATCTACCCTGACTATGTCTGCCTATAACATTTCGGGAGTAATGGCAACAAGAGCCATGGAGCGGCTCCCTTCAGGGCTGGTCATTGATCTAGGACCACAGCCGGAGCATCACCTGGATCCTCTGGGCTCCGATCAATATAGGACCCATGTGGCTCGGGTCACCCCTCCCGGCGTCCCCTACGCATCGTTCCCTGTTTACAACGGAACGAGCAAATGCCTCCCACTCCTTGATGTGATGCTGAATGTCACTATTGAAGGACCCATCGTGTCGTCCAGACTGATACAGAAGTTTTCAAATTTCACAGATCAGCCTATCCTCGAAGCTCTGTATACATTTCCGCTCTACGATGGCTCTGCCGTGATTTCATTCCGCTGTTGGATAGGCAATGATAGAGTTCTCGAAGGAATCGTCAAGCCAAAAGAGGTTGCACAACAAGAATTCAAGCAGGCTATGAAGCAACAGAAAGTAGCTGCATTGCTTGAAGAGCACACACCCGAGATTTTCGAGACAAAGGTTGGCAATATCCCACCACAGACCACTGTGAAAGTCGAGATAGTATATATCAGCCAGGCCAAAGCAGACCTGTCGACTGGAGGGATACTCGTTACTATCCCAAGTTCCATTGCACCACGATACGGTTCGCCGTCAAACCTCGCCTTTCAGCCAGCATCTGGCCCTGCCAGTGTAAGCGAAAATGGACTGAAAATCGACATCCATGTGTCTATGCCGGCCCCGATCAAAAAAATTGAAAGTCGGACTCACGCTGTGTCGGTCGAAATCGGTGCTGAGGTCCACAGCTCATTCAAAAAATTAGCAGCTGGGGCTTCCACGTCTAGTTTCGATCCATCCAAAGCTCGGGTCAGCCTCTCCGATCATGAAAAGGTCCTCGGGAAGGATCTCGTTCTCCAATTGTCCCTTCAAGGACATGATTCGCTTAGCTCGCGCGCTGTTATCGAGCACCAGCCCGGCATCCCCAACCGCGCTGCGATGATGCTGACGATCACTCCACAGGATCTTTTCAAAGGACATTTCTCACCGGATACCTTCAAAGGAGAAATTATTTTCTTGGTTGATCGGTCCGGGTCCATGCTTGATAAGGTGCAAGCCCTTCGGAACGCCTTACGAGTATTTCTCAGAAGCCTCCCCATCGGCTGTTTATTTAATATATGCTCTTTTGGCTGGTCCCATTCACTCCTGTGGCCAAATTCGCAAGAATACAACCAAGAGACAATGAGCCTTGCCAACAATTTTGTGGAATCGTTGGATGCAAATATGGGCGGAACAGAACTTTTACCTGCTTTAGAAGCCACTGTTCGTCAACGATGGGAAGGTCCAGAAAATACAACGGAAATAATTGTTCTGACAGATGGTGAGGTGTGGAACACAGAAGAAACGATCAATTATGTGCGGGCAACCAGGACCGGGACAGCAGAGCGTGTCCGATTTTTCGCGCTGGGAATTGGCGACCAGGTCTCCCATCGACTAGTTGAGGGTATAGGGCAGCAAGGAGGGGGGTTCTCCGAGGTTGTTGCTGTCGACGCTGCTGGCGCGTGGCAAGAAAGGGTGATACGAATGCTAAAGGGTGCCTTAACCCCTCATCGATGGCAATGTCAGCTCAAGTTTGGGAATGAAGTGTTGCCCCCATTACCGACAGCAACTATGAGCGACCTGGCAACTCTTCGCCCTCCTTGTATACAGGCACCTTATAAAATACCGGCACTACACCCCTTCAACCAATTTTCCATATTTTTATTCATCAATACCGAAGGCTATGTTCTTCCCAGATCAATTACGGTAGAAGGGACTATATTGCCTAAGGGGGAGTCCGTAACCGCCGAGCTCCCTATCGACGAAATGGCAGGAGAGCGGCCCAGTGTACATTATCTCGCCGCCAAAGCACTAATGAATGACCTTGAGACAGGTCAGAGCTGGCTACATTCGAAGCAATACGATGAGTATCAAAACAATTATTCCAGTCAATTCCAAAGCGCAGTGCAAACCCAGGCCCAAAACCTAGGCCAGCAGTGGTCTATTACCGGCAAGTGGACAAGTTTTATTGCTGTGGACAAAACCAGCCAGAAAAGAAACGAAATCTCTTTGTATAAGGCGCAACTAGTCGAATCTTCTGGTTTGATGAAGCCGAGAAATCCCTACGGCCTGTCCAATAACATCAGTTATCCCGCGGCACCTACCATGTCTTTTGGGGGCGCAGCACCTTCCGTGTCTTATCAGCAGTCTATTTCCCCGGCTTCAACATACCAGACTCAGTCTGGCGGCACCTACCATGGCTCGCCTCATCCACCTCCCCCGGCGGCTCCTCACAATGAAAGCGGCGAGATATTTATGACAAAGGATCGTCAAGAGTAAGTACTATCATATTCATCGGTTCAGTTACTAAATGGCCTGGCCTGGCAATACCGAACATACGTTGAAGCGGAAAACTAAAATTTGTCTCATTTGACAGCGGATACCAATTTGTTCGAGATACCAGAAGGGGGGGATCTAGAAATTGCGCATTTGGCGGACCGGGGGAACTTTTATCAAAGCCTTTACGCTGTATGTATAGCCTTATACTTAGTGGCTTCTGGGCTCAGGTTACTTATTTTCCGGACATCGCTAAATATGTTTAGTCTCCGCCTCGGACGAATCGACAGAGCTCGGCCTAAATAAAGGTGTTGGCGAGCAGAGCAATAATGGCCTGGCTGGGGATGATCTTTCTGTCAGAACCTCCGCCTCATGTGCGATCGAGCGCCGTGAGGAGCAAAACCAGCGCCTCGAGTCAAGGTTGCGGGCGTCGCGGGAAATGACCTGGCGAGCACGTTTGTCTCATAAGGCAGCCCCTGACCACTGGCTAGACGACTTGCCAACAACCTCACCCAGTCAGGCTCCGCCTGTGCCTACGGATGAACAGCAAAAACGCCAACAACAGCCGCTAGCTGTTTTTCCAACCTCGGTCTCGTTTTCCCCCTCTCCAGCGTCTGGCATATTCTCCGCCCCCTATGGCGGGTCCAGCAGGAAGAGATCCGCACTAGCGTCTACAATCCCGCCTGGGGATGATAAGTGTTCTCTCACGAACATAATCACCATGCAAACAGCGATTGGAGGGTTTGAACTCAAGGGTCTTCTAAACATAACAAAGCACATACTTCTCTCCGCCTTCGAACCGGACGTTTACCACAAGATGGCTGAGAAATTCATCAACGCCGACGTAGCTCAAACGGATGTCAGCAGCCTACTACCCCTGGGCATATTTTCCGTATCCGAAAACGAACGGAACATTATCATCCAGCCAGCCACAGCCGCGACTGCAGATGCCTCCAAGCCCCCTCAGACATCAACCCGAGTCACCATCCAACCCGCCCTCTTCGACACCATCCTCGCCATAACCTACATCCAAACACAGTATCCGGAATCCTCCGGGCTCTGGGAGCTTGTGGTCCGCAAGGCGCGCGCGTGGTTCGCTATTGTGTTCCGGGGGATGGTGTCGCGGTGTGATACGGAGCTTTTTGCGTCCCAGCCGGAATGGGTGAAGGATAGGGAGTTGGTGGCTGAGACGTTGGAAGAAGTGGCGAGGGGGAGGCTGAAGGGTGTGGGTGTGGATGGGGATGAGGATGAGAAGGAGGGGGAACAGGATGGGAATGAGTCGTGTGAGCAGGAGGGTGGGGATGATCTGGATGTACAGATGTATCCAGAGAGTATAGAAAATGGGATATCAGATGAGAGGAGGTAATGGGGTTTGTTGGTGGTAATGGTCTAAGTGGTGGGAATCTGGGATGGGGAATGTAATGCAGATAGGATGGGTTTCCGGATTGAGATGGAATGGTATTCCCCATGCGAATAATGCCGCAATGAATTCTGAATTAGGAGATCGTAATTATCTTGTTTCCTTTAATGAGTGAGAAAGAATGGGGATTTGTTATTTATGATGCCGATTCATATAGTTACCCAGCTAATAGCCCTGGAATCCTACAGGTAAAAGGGGAATCCCCATCTCTCTCATCCTCACCCATTCCCTCCTCCCTCGTTTTTATCCAAAAAAAAAAAAAGGGCCTAAAACGGTAACTATGTACCTAGCTAAGAATGCAGACACCCGAAACCAGCCCAACCCACCACATCTAAACTCGACCCTACCTCCCTATATTCCATTCCAAACCAGGACAATTAAAAAAAAAAAAAATGCAAGAAATAAAACGGGACCACGCATATGGACTCGAGACGGGTATATACATGCATTATACGCACTACGCGTCATAACATGTCGGCTATAGATCAGGTAAGGAAGGGAACGACGGCAGCCTGCCGTCAGGGGTATTCAGGGGGGCGCGTTTGCGTAACCAACAGGAGAAAATTGAGATATGCGCGCATATAACACACAACCAAGAAAAAAATGAAAGAGAAGAAGAAGAAGGGGGGAGGGGAAATGAAGAAGAAGCTTGCTTATGAGAAAGAAATGAATAAAGAAAGGTGGTATATAGCCGTAATTACTAGCCAAATATGATGCTAAATAATCCCAAAACCGAAAAATAATCCGCGAAAGAGGGCGTATCATATCCTATTCCCAAAACAGTAAAAAGTAAAAAGATAAACCGGACGCCCAAAAAAGTAAGTGAAAAACAAGATGTCGTGTCAGTTAGATTAATCAGGGTAACTCAAGCCCACTTCCCCAACAACGCCATCAGCGCGGCGCCTAAACATAGCAAGAAAAACGCAGACAGCACCGTACTCAGCGGCGCCCTCTTCATCGACGAGCTGAACATAAACTCATGCGCCATCAACTCCACCAATGCTGTATATATCAATATCCCGCCGGACACGGAATCAAACACACCGTTAACAATCAGCGTAGTGCGGCCTTCAGGCGGGTACGAATTGCGTACCCCCAGGCCGATGGCGATGGCGATGGGCGTGGATAGGCCGAAGGCAATTGCGAGGATGTAAGGGGTTAGTCGTTTGGAGGGTGGCCAGCGGATACCCGCAAGACGGGCGCCGAGACCTAGTCCCTCAAAGGTTTGGTGGAAGGCGAGGACGACGTAGAGGGTAGTGAATTCCTCGCCGGCCACGGCGAGCGTGAGGCCGATGAAGATGCTGTGGAAGATAATGCCGAATTCAAGGATGAAAATGCTGGTGAGTTGGGCGGAGTAGTCTTCAACTAGGCTGTGGTGATGGTTCAGATGGGGGTTGGCGGAGGCGGTTTTTTCAGAGGTTGTGTTGGAGGCGGAGGCGGGGTGATGGTCACGCGTGTGGCCTAGGTGGTCTTCGCCAGGGAGGTGGGATTTGGGGTTTGACTGGATGGAGGGGGCGGAGTCGGATTTTGTGTCGGGGGTCTGTACGAGGCCATGAGAATGGCCATGATCATGGTCATGGTCATGATCGTAATATATAGTTCCGCTCTCCAGCTCCTTGGCGATCTCCTCGCTGCCAAAATGGGCAAACCGCATAACCATCAGCTCGATAAAAAACAGCAGCACAATGGTCATCAGCATAATGCCCTCGACCCACGGATACTCGACAATCACCCCCGTCAGACATGGGTTCTTCAGGGCCTCCTCAGCAGGGGCAAGCAGGTGGATAAACGCGGTGGCCACGATGACGCCGGAGCCGAAGTATTTGGCGATGAAGAAGGCCCAGGGCGGCACAGCCATGCGTCCCTTTGCATTGCCGCCGGTGGGCCGCACCCATACGGGGAACAGAGCGCCCAGGGAGGAGCCGATGAGGATCACAAAAACGGCGGAGATGCGCAGACCCATACGGCCATTATACTCGTTGCCGGACTCGCAGGCTGGGGCGGGCTCCTCCTCTGCTCTCGGGAGGAGGGCCATGAGATGTGCTGGGTCCAGCATAGCGGACAACGAACGCACCAACCAGGCGAGTGAGGGCAACGGGGGTGGTCGAGGCGATATTAAAGTGAGGTTGGGATAGGCCGGCCAAGGGTGTGTGAGATAGACGAGGTGAGGTCGAGGATGCGGCTCAAAGACAACAAGGAGAGGGGCATGGGCCAAGCGAGAAAAAGAGAGACCGAGAGATTAGGTGTGCAACCGCAACAGAGCACAGCAGGCATGGGCTAGGGATGTCACTGTCCACACTCTTTGTATGAGGAACGCATGCAGCAGCTATGTGCCAGGTACATGGCCACGCACACAGCAAATGGGAGATTTTCCCCCCCACATGGCAGAGGAAAAAGAAAGCGGGATTTGCTCGGCGCGCGTCAGGCCAATACGCGGTACCATACACGGGCCCCCGAGACGGGCGGCGGGAAGCGTGTGTATTGTGGTATTGGGCGTGTAACAGCCCGACGGACTGGGGACCTTGGTGGTTGCCACGTGAGGACCTTGCGGACAGGCGGCGGGCTGACTCAGCGCGCGCCCTCGTCTCCGATTGGCCGGGTGTTGCTGAGTCAGCGCCCCTATTCCAGTGCATTAGTCATCCATCAAGGGGCGTCTCACCGTAGTATCAAAGGCATATTGGACAGCAATGGACAGGGGATGGAACAGGCAGAATAGGGGATAGGTAAAGAAAATACATCATGTCGCCATGAATAAGTAGCATCTTGAAATTGGCAAAGAAAAATGTCCCCAGGGCTTCTAGAGCCCAAGAATAGCCCCTGCCTCCCCAAGCCCTGATGGCTTCGTGTGCTGCTCTTCCTCTTCCTCCTCCTCTTCATCTCCCTCCCCGAGTTGAAACTGCACAATCCCGCTATGCACCAGATACCCCACAAACACCCCAATCCCCGCCACCACTGCCGCCATCGATGTGTATACCTCCCGCCGCCGTGCCTTGGCCACCTGGTCAACCAATGCCCGCTCTTCTCCCGCCTCTACCTCCGCACTTGCTCGCTGCAGTCGTGAACTTGCCCGGAGCTCCCGCAAGATAGGCGTTGCATCCGCTATTCCCTCTAATGCCCGCATCCCCACCGCCCCCAGGCTGATCTTCTCCGGCGCCCGCCACGGCAGGCTGGATGCTGTCCTTGGGTCTGCGAGTGTTATTGATACGTCCACCGCCTCCGCCCCGAAGCAGCGGGTCCGCAGTCTATCCGTATACGCTGCTAATCCTGGCGCCTGCGCTCGAGTTGCCTCCCGAAGCCACGAATACGGCAATTCAGGCACCAGACTCAGCGCCAAATATCCCAACGCCAAACAGTCCAGACTCGACGGGATCTCCGACGACAACATATACCCCTTCTTTCCTAGCAGTTCTTCCAGCGGCGCAACAAACGCCCCCGTCATCCCGTCCAGTCGGATCCGGTTCTGCTTCGACGATCGGCCCAGCAAATCGGTCACCGTGGCCTGCGGCTTGCGCACGAGCCGTTGGGGGATTTTCGCGGCTAAGTTGTTTGGGTCGCGTGCCGCTTGTCTTTCTTCTTCGACCATGTTATCGAGGTCCAGCGACGAGAGCCCAAGGTAGTTTGTGCGTTGTTTCGCGGCGGACCGAATTTTAGGGGGGGTGATCCATTGGTTTGGCCATTGGAGGAGGTTGGCATATGCGGGGGTTGTGGCGTTGTAGTAGTTTTCGCTTGACACATAGAGGGAGAGGTCGATTAGGGGCTGGCCTTGGGCTTCGAGGAAGGCGGAGAAGCTAGATCATTGTTAGGCGTTATTAGGTCCCGAGTATGATGTTTTGCCGGCGGATGTTACTACTCACGCAACACAATCTGCCCGCTCTTTGTGGCCCATCCACCGGTCCAAATCCCACTCTCCATCTGAATGCTGGCTCAGATACTCCACGATATTCCGGAACCGGCTAATCCACCGTGTCCCCGTCCAGAGCGCAGGTAGTTCATCTACGTCACGCCATTAGCTTCCAGTTCTAACACACCAAACCATCAAATAAAGAATAGACAGCACATCGCCATGCCCAGTTTCACTCACTCGTCGGCACCATCCCGGGATCACTATCCGCAATCAAAACCCACTGCTCGCGCTCCCCGCCCGCACCCATCTTCTTAGCCGGCACCGCCAGCGCAAAATATGTCACCATCGCTATACATTGCGGGTCGATCGAGGGGAGCCCGAAGGCTGGGCCCCAGATATGCAACTCCAACACCATGGTCCCCCTCCGTTGTTGCCTTCACGAAGGTTTGGTTCAGGGACGGGGTGGATTAGGGAGATTGCCGTCCTAGATGGTAGAGGGTGATCGAGTATGTAGCCTCTTTCTCTCTTATTTCCGACGAATGGATGCGACTTGGAGTCTCCGCTTCAGGATTCTGCGGGGGTATATGGCGGATTGGAAAGGGGGGTTTGGGTTGCTTGTGTCCAGGCGTATAGCCAAGTTCAGGGGAGTAGAGCCATACTCGCCGGCACAATTGACATGGAATCGTATAATCGAGCTTTCTTGGCTGTTCTGAGAGTCTGTCCTTATTGATGAAAGTTTGGATGTCGTCGACAAACAGTCGTCCCGAATATATTTTGGGAGCTCCGATTGGCAGAGGCGAAATATTCAGTCACGTGTGAATGCCAAGCATGCAGCTCCGACATCACGCCATGACGCGAACGACAACGACAGCTTCAAATTCGAATATCAAGATCTGGATTCAAAGCTACGACCGGCGTTGGGTTTGCTGTACAACTCAAAAATGTCCATGACCAGCCGAAAGCAACTAACTTAAACCCCACTCAGCGCTCCGCCATGGCCCCCATCAGACGCTACCTCCGCATCAGCAAACACTCCGTGCTCGAATGCCGCATATACCTCGACAACCCCGCCGACACGCGCTGGCTACTAGACTCCCGCGACCCCGTCCTCCCGCGCGTGTTTAAAAGTATTCGGCCCCTTGTTCTACCCAAGCTCCGTGAGGAAAATGAGCGCGCCCGCGCCAGGAAGAAGAGTAAGCCGGTGAAGGATGTGCTCGTTGAAGGTATACACTCTCTTTTTGTAGTTACAGCAATGGGTCGATTGCAGTGCCGGTGATTAATAGATTGCTAGATGACTTCGAAGTCTCCATCTTCCTCCGCGAAGGAGGAACTAGCCACTCGCTCGTCACGAAGCAGAAATCCTTCACCGACCAGCCCGCTGAGATCAAGAGTAATTCTACCAAGCTGACGGGGACGGATGATGCGCCGATTCATGTTCCCGATCATGACATTGCAGATGCGATGGTTATACAAGAGAGTGATGATGAGGCTGTTGTCAGTTTGCTGGATATCCCGGCAGCTGTGCCGTCCGCCGCGGATGACGATGCAGATGTGGAAGTCATGCCGCCATCGTCAACAAGGTGTCGCCGACGGAAGCGCGTGGAGAGCAATCTCGAGACACCTACAGAGCACGCCCCAGAACCAACCCAACCTCAAAAGCAGGATGACAAAAAACTTGGCCTTTCCACGTCCTACGAAGGTTTCACGATATGGGGGAGGATTTTGTGCCTCCTTATTACGCGTAGAGGCGATAAGAGGCCTAAGCCGGCGGCTGCGGCACCGGCAGGTGGTCAGGCACTGATGGAAGAGTGGATTTCTACGCAGGCTCCGCAGGAGTTTGAGGAGTGAGCGCTGGATTTGCCCAGGTGTGGTGTTATGGATACTACCTTGGAAGGTTGCCGCGGGGTAACTGACATGCTGTTTCAATCTTCTTGAGGGGATGTATTTTCCATGTTGTCATTGCAAAAAGACTTTATGGACGGAATCCTCCCCATCCGGTACGTCCCCCGAACATACTAGTGAGGATGGGGGGTATACTGCACTCGCAATATTGTCGTCATTCCCGGCGTTCCCAGCCTGATATATGGCTATCTTGCATACACATGGCCTGCCAATCGATAAGTTGGGAAATCAGACGTGGTGTCTTGATAAACGCTTTCCGGCTTTTTCCTGCATCCCACGGCAGCAATTGCATCATTCCTCTGCCTCCTATCCATGCACACTCGCGCATGCGAGTAGATCTAGCTCGGGCCATTCTACCATGCAAGATATCCACGGCAGGGATAACACCGGTGCCATGTAAGAGCACATCCCACCATATAGCAGGGTCTACCTAGGAGGCCATGCCGTGCCATGCGATGACGCCATGCCGAGTTTCCGGCACTCCGCCTTCGATGTGACGTTCAATGGCCTGTTGCACGAATATACATATATCCGCATGGATGCAGATTGGTCTACACTGGTTCCGTGGTGTATTTGATGCTTGTTTCGCGCACTGACGCCATGCGGAAAGACATCCCGCGTTTCATTTTCATTTTCAGGATCACCCCTGAAACTTCAGGCGGTTTTAGAACCCTTATTATTCCCTGTCTTGATTCGACGCGGCTGAGCCCCCCCACCCGGCTTAAACACCACATATATGGATCATGCGGACATTTCCCCCCCATCCCGCCAGCTCCCCGCGTTTATTAGCCAAACATACCCGTGCGCGTCGTGCGTATGAGGGGCTGCTTATCACCGTCTTGCCAGCTGAGCTAAACCGCCCCGCATCTCCATCTCACATGTGGCACAAGTGAAACAGGGACTGTCCTGGGTTGTTTCTCTGCTAGATGCGCGAACAGAATTCTGCCACTAGCCGTGCCATGATAAAATCATACAGCGCGGCGCTAGATTCAGCCAGTTTAGCGTTATCCCCCCTCCTCTATCCTCTATTCCGGGGAGGAAGTGTCACGGCGTGATTTCCCTCCGCATCCATTCCATGCGTGCGTGCGTGCGTGCGTTGGTTGCATGGGTCTGTTCTGATCTCTGCGTGCGGGGCGACTGAGGCTTTTTATGGATTGGATGGATTGAATGGATGTACTTAACTGCCCATATCATGGACTACCCCGGGCGTGCCCCGGCTGATGGGGGTATAGCACGCATGTATTAACGCCCCGCCTCCGAGGAATCCACCTGAGGATGGATGGGCAGCGTAAATGCCCCGCGTGGTGCCGATGGGACGGACGGGCCGCCGGATGGGGCTGGGGACTCCATTACGGATGACTTTGGAAAACACGTTGGAAAAAGACAATACGATACAATACATGCGTTATCATGAAACTAACTACTTCATGTCTTTACTGGGACGCAAATGATTTCCATTCTTGGTCTTGGCTTGGGTTGACTATGCAGGCTGTCTAGAGTTGATAGGGGTACATAGGAGAGAACTGGCTTCCTCCAGTCTCCTTTCTCATGCTGGGTGATTTGCTCCTTCACAGAGAAACAATGATCCCCTAATTGGCCCTGCCCTAGCAACAACACTCCAGATGTCAACAAAATAACATCTCAACCTCCATGGAGTACTTCTCAACTGTCTTTTAACTCTTCTACTTTTAAATCCAGCCAACTCTTCTAACTCTGCTGTTTTTAAATCCATTCTGCCTGAATCATTTCATGCCAACCTTGTCCAAGCATTCAATTCAGTTCAACTTCCTTCAGTCACTTTATTAGTTTCATGGATTCTTTGTGAATCGTCATCAGGAATTCTCCAACCCTACATTATCCACTACAGATGAGGTCCAAGATTCCACTTCAAGATCCATCGAGATGACCTGAAACCCTTTCCCCAAGAGAAGTATACCTTGATCCACTCCAGAACCACAACGAGTTCCTACGCAAAGCAGGTCAGACAATAAGGAAGCCAGCGATCAAAGAACGGAGAGTTATCAGCCCAGACCGGAGGAGGTGGGTGATATAAATTTGCACTATTTGCACTGTTCACGTCATAGTGTTGTCCACCATTGAGGATTGGCGTATGACGTTCTGGTCAGAGATTAGGGCTTGTGTCTGCCACAGCCCTCAGCCGTGGACAGATAGGCCAATGAAGCTATCTCGAGTGAGCATAATGGAGGCACCCAGAACGATAGTCAGGCACCTTTTCGCGGTGTTCTGGATAAGTAAGCCAGTTCGAATGAATTGGCTGAAACCAAGACCTGACCAAATATTCTTTGATTCATGGGACAATGGGTTGCTGGTAGGATGAATGTCAGTTGTTGATTGTATTTGTCCTAGCAGAAGCGAGTCCACCAGTAGGCTGGAAAGGGGGCTTCCCCGTATACTGAAGTTAGATGCCCCATCCTTGTGAATGAGAGCAGGTACAGAATCCCCCCCTCCTGAGCTCAGGAAGCAAGCGGTTAGCGATCGATTTTGTTACTTGACACCAGAAATCGGGCTACCACTCATGTATGTACACCCCCACGAATCCTGTGCTCCATTTAAATCTGTCGTAGGGAAACAGGTCGAATGAGGATTTCAAAAAATAGAATGAAACTTGAAATCATTAATCCCCCTATGCTCGAGATCAATGTCCTATAGAACTATTCCCTGAAGCTTCCGTACAGGCTCCGAATGAGCGCATTGACTGAACTGTAATAGATATGTTCCCAAGCTATTCTGTATAGAACGTAGTGGTGACGTTCAAACGCAGCGATTATGGAGGCGGATTGTCACATGACAAGAAATACCCCTTAACGCCAGCCAGATATATCATCTGAGGAGTCAGCTTCCCGCTGCCACGCACTGTATCCTGGTATTCGGAGGCGCCGGGATACAGGAGACCAGGATAGTTATGTCATATTTCTCCGCCTTGGGCAGCCTCGCACGTTCTGTCGGGATCCCCAAGCGCGCTTGACTCCCTCCCCTCACCGCCTGCTCTGAGCCTCAAAATCAAGCCGACGGAGAAATGTTTTTTTGTCATCCATGTCCCCGAAGGCAAGTTTCCGAGAGTCGTCCCCATTTTCAAGATGTGACAGGTCATGTGGACAAGGATACGACTCGTATCGTCCATCGTTCCCACGTTTTCTGTGTCCTGCATCGATACGACCCGACCCGTAACCCAGTTATCTCCGCATGGGCACATTGTCATTCTCTCAGCCATCCATAAGGTTCGCCCCTGATCGAGGGCATTTTCCGAGTTCGGATCAGGCCCAACACGCAATCGTCGCAAAGAATCTAAGTTAGCTCTGCGCCATCTTGCAAACCGTGCGCATTACAATTCCAATTCCAGATGTGATACGATCATACAAAACAAAACTTTGCGAATACGGAGCTAATTCTAAACATGAGATTTATCTTTGAAATGGATCAGACCGGGACGGCACGTGGCGTAGCCTTCCTGACTCAACTCCCCTGCGCTTCCGGGGTTGGATTTTCAATAGCTTCGCACAGTCCCATGGGTCTCGGGCGGTTGGGGCGCGGGGTATCTCGTAAGGTACAGACAGTGCGTGCGGTGGCTGCGGACTCTCCATCCTGGCCTATGGGGGTAGATCGAAAAGGAGGGGGCGGATGGTATGGATGTACCCCGTCCCCCGTACTGATGCAGGCATCCTCAGTCCGAGATGGAATTGGAATTGGAATCGAGGCCGATGAGGAAGCGCCGCTCCCCGCATTCATGACGCCTTTTGTGTCGTCGTCTGCAGGGTAGTAGTTATCAAACTATTGGGTTTTATAATGCCAGGGCTGCCAATCACCAAATGGCGCCATCCCATCCCATCCCATCCGCCCTGACTCGTGAGGCTGCTATTTTATCAAAAGATGGCTCCTTTCAAGCCCAAAATTTGGTCATTGCCGTGCGGTGGCCCCGAGCGGCCCGAGCCACGCTCCCCACCCGCACAGTGGACAATTCATGGTCCTACAGGTGTTGAACTTTAGATGGTTGCAAGGGAGCCTGAGCCTGATTAACTATTGCTTTGATATTGAGCATGCAACCAGATATATTCGATAGCAGCGGCCTTCTCAAGTTTCGACAGATATCAATCCGTTCCCTCCCTCCCTCCAACCAGGAATACCCCTGCATGGTACTAAGAGTAGTGAAGGAGAGGCTGGCTCAGCGCGGTAATCCTTACAGACATTATTGGCATTATTATTAATTGAGCCCTGAGTCACCCAGACGTCCGGGTAGGCCGAGACGATCTTTGGCTGTGGCCTGTCAGGGATTCCTCGCTGGGAGGGAGCCTTGGGGAGGTGGAAGTGATATTGGCGTGAAATGGTAATTGAAAATTGGTATATTTATTTAAATTCCTGGAAATATTTGAAAGGCTAGTAAGATAGATGACCCTCACGAGGCACAATATGGAAGGGGGGGTTGAACAGAGGATAAAATTATGGTGTTGGATGAACAACCATGCCCCTTATGCATTTTATATCTGGATATTGTATCCAACCCTAAAGAGCAGTTAAATTCCTCCACCCAAATCTCCCATGATCGTACCATTCTATCTAACTGTTCAATGACACAGTACCATGAATCTGCATACTTAATTACAACAGCAATATATTTATACTAAACTGTATTATGATAGATGCAATCCATACAACCATAGCACTCAAAACCAAGCACAATATACAAAAATACGCCCGCCTTGCACCACGAGGCAAGGTAGATGAAGCCAGTCCCCATTCGTCCCTTCTTCAACGTCCATTAAAATCCCACTCAAAACTGCACATAGCAATTCCCCAAAAAGGACAAAATGCATCCCCCCCCGGGGTCCCGACTCCCAACCCAGCAGGCTGGACAGGAAAACTATTAGTAGCGACATGGTTGGAATAAACCCTGATAAATATTTTCAGCCTCAGGAGTCAGCCTCATTTCCATACTATCTCCCTCACTCGCGAGAGACATGAATAGGCACTATTTCGTCATGCAGCATGGATGTGACCGGGTTGTTTGAAAACGTGGGAAAATGTATACTCCGCATTCGCATCCTCTCTTTCCACATATCCATTCGCAGCTCGTATTTCTTTCCTTCCTGGACACCACACCAAGGCGCTTGTTCCTTCGCTGGTGCCATGGCTAGTTTCCGGTGACTAGTTCCCTCCCTGCATGTCTGCCTACACTTCTCCGTACACTTCTATATTCAGGATGCCTGTGGTGATGGGTGGGATGGGATATATCCCCCCTTGCCCATTCTGAACAGCCTATCTGTACAGGCAACCATTGCATTGGCTTGAATTTCCTTCTCCGCCTTCATCCGAGTACTTGTATCTAATAACCCTGACAGAGTACTCAGCCCCAGTGCCCCCGTCGTCGCTCGACGGTGCAGCTTACCAATACTTGTAGTTACCGACGCGAGGGCGCGAATCAGACAGGGCATGGCATGGCATGGCATGGCATCGAAGCATCTGTGCATGGCGTCCGCATCGATCCGGCGATTGCATGTATCCTGTATGTCAAGGAGTTACTAGTAGTATGTATGTGTACCGCGATTTACGATTAGGTAGTTAGCTTGCGCCGGCAGCGCGGCTGGCTGAGGGCCTGTTGACTGGCTTGGACGCTAGAAGGGTTCTGGAAGGGCGGCCTTGCATTGGATGAGTATCATATTGAAAGGGCTGGAGAGGGGTGCAGTGTGTTGCATTGCAGTGCATTGCAGGCAGCTAATTGGGTTTGTTTGTTTAAGTTAACTCGTGGGACAGTTGGGACAGGAGATATTCTTGAACTATATATATAGATAGTGCTGATCGCTTTGTATACACAATTCTTGTGGAGGAATACAAGGAAATGAATTGATGAATTTGAAATGAGTTCATCTAAGCTTAAACCTGCCTGGTGGTATTGAGATAATTAGAGAATTACATTTGGTTCATTTGTTCATTTACGGGCGAAATAGTTAGCTGTGCTGCAGCGAATAATAAATAAGTTGCATCATATGCAGTATGCACGACGTACAGCTTGTGCTTCCCATTTAATAGCTACAGAGTTACATCCTTAGCATAGGAGGGAGGTGGTACAAGAGAGAGGCGGGCTTTTTCTTTTTTCTTTCTTTTTTCGTTCTTCGAAGGTGTTTGTTTGTGTGAGCAGGCAATGAATGAATGAATGAATTGGCGGGCCAAACCTACATCCATCCATACATACATACTACCAGCAGCAACGAACGGCTCAAGATTCCCAGTCTCGAAGAGCTTGTGTTTCTTCGAAATAACCTCGGGAGAAAATAAGAGAGAGCAGAGAGCGGAAAGTTTCCAAAGTTTCAAACATAGTAGATACCACCCCGAGCCAATAACATCAAGTCTATTCTTGCTTTTGAATATCCCTTTTCTTTGGGGATCGCTAATTACACAGGTGGATCAGCTAATCACACAGTCAAAAAAAATGACTAAATTGAAAAAAGCATAGCATAAACATAGGATTACATATTAAATTACATGTGCAACAATGGTTCTAAATGCACCAACTCCAAACCCCACTTTTTTAATTAAGGAATTAATCAAACTGAGAATAATGAAAAAGATCATCATATTCCTCCTCCTCTCTCTCTCATCTCTCCTCTTCTGCTGCAGCATCTGCCTCTCCTACTATCATATTCAAAAAAGCCTTATTTACTGCCTGTGACAGGACTTCTCATTGGGATTTCCAGATGCACTTTGGGGATGTCAGGGTGGCAGTATATTTTTGACCCAGAGCTGAGAGGGCCATAGAGGTAGGGGGGGTGGTTTCATGGAGTAAATGTCATGCCTTCACACTGGTGATATGTTATTCTGCTGGCCAGACATCCTGCAACTGCCTCATTGAACTTTATCATATATATTATCATATATCTCATCATAGAGTTCTGCCTGGGCCTGGTCAGAGCACAGCATCATAGATAGATTCAGTAGCTCCAGAGAGCTCCATATAGATAGTCACTGACCTCCCAGACTTGCTGGAGGTCAGCAATTTGTTTATTAATCTATTTAATGTTTGGAAATCCTCTCACCTATTTGCCTACATATTTCCCTCTTTGTGATATCAAGATATCTACCTCCTCTAGTCTAGTGAAGCTTTTATTAATGAACTCTATCTCTCTGAGCTCTGAATAGCTTAATCTACTTATTGGCTTCCCAACCTCTCTGAGCATCAACTGATATAGCATCATCTCTATTCCTATATCAGTAGTGCTGTTGCTTAGATATTGGATTGTACTTACAATTTGAATTGCTCTTCAGTCTACCTTAGATTAGTGTTTATCAATATGTTGAACTCTTTGAATCAATAGGCTATAAATACCCATACTAGATCTGATGTTCCTCCTGATAATATGTCTATTTCATCAGGGGATTATTAAACTCCTTCAGCTGACATACCACTGAATTGGAACCAAGGAGATCTATTCTTAACTAGACCTTGTGGAATCAAGACTGGAGATCCTAAGCCTTATTATAGAAATAATATTGTGGAATATTGAATCTTTACCTGTTTCCTTGAATGAAAATATGAACTTGCTCCTGACCATTTTAAACAAGATAGGCCTTGTGTTCTATATGCTACTACTCACCTATGTGGCACTGTTGAGACTACTTAGAGTATCAAGGAAAATAAACTTTACAATATAGATACTATATACACTTAAAAACAGTTCAAAGAATTCCTTATGAATCAAATTGAAGATCACTGAAACTAAGGCTATATAGCTGCTACTTGATTCTATAGCCTTACTCAACAAGAGAGTCAAACTGTTCATACTTTTGAAGCTACCTTTAATGAATACTAGAACAAGCTTGAACTTGACCTCAAAACTCTATGAATGCAGCTTTTCTATGCTAAGCTGCATCCTTCTATTTGAAATATAATCAATAACTACCAAGAGATTCCTATGGATTGGACTTAACTAGTTAATCTTGCCTCTCATCTTCAAACTCAACTTAAGAAGACTAGAACCTCTAAATAACCTTCTAGTAAGCAGCCTGATCTCAATAAGAATCAGAATACTAATTCCTGATGAGGAGGCTACAAATGTCAATAAAGTGGTCTTAAAAAGCAGAATCAATTTGCTCTGAAGAATCCTCTTTCTCAATAAGAATGGAATAAATATAAGGATAAGAATCTTTACTATAACTGTGGCAAGCCAGGCCACTATGCTTCTGATTGTTGATCTAAGAAAAAGGATTCTAAGGATGTTGTTAAGGTCTCAGTAATTAATACTCTAAATGACCTCTAGGAATAATTACACTTAAACCTCTCACCTGGAATGGAAATTATAGACCCCCTTGATTGACCTGACCCCTTGAAATCTTTAAGAAAGTCAAAAGATTATTGGTTATATATAACCATTCAACTTGATATTCCTACTGGGATGCTTCCAATTAGGTGCCTATTTAACCCCAGTTTGGAAGTAGACTGTATTTCAGTCAATTTTGCAGAGTTATGTGGTTGGAAAGTGTCAAAATCTACTACTCATAGCATAATATAGTTTGCTAATGGAACTTATTTCTATCACTATAGCCTTATTGATACAACCTACCAAATAACTGACTTGGAGGATTTTTTGCAAGGAGGAAACCTGTCTTTTGAAATTATTAATATAGTATATAAGGATGTCATCTTGGGCATGCCTTGGATACTTACTAATAACCCATTAGTTGACTGAGTTACTCAAATGTGGTGTTTCTGACTTGCTGATATGCAGGTTTCTATTAAGAATTCCTCTAAGTTTATAGTATCAGTTAAAGATGAATCATGCATCTATTACATATCTGGTAATGTTTTAGTAGATATAAATAATCCTAAAGACAGTTGGATATGATCAATTTCTAACATTAATTTCCTGGATATGGTAGACTCTTGAATCACTAAGATTTTCCAAGATTTTCAAGATGTTTTCTCTGAAGAAGGAGCTTTGAAGCTAGCTGATATTAGATGAGTTACTCATGAAATCAACCTATATGATGGCAAGTTGTTGCTGTACAGTCTGCTTTATAATCTATTAGTAATTGAGCTAGAAATACTCTGGAAATATTTTGAGGACATGCAATCATGGAATTGAATTTAATCCTCTTGAAGCCCTGCAGGAGCTCCCATCCTATTTATGCCTAAGAAGGATGATAGATTATGTCTATATGTAGATTATAGAGGTCTAAATAAAGTAACAATCAAAGATTATACTTCTTTACCTTTGATTGATGAGATGATGAATTGATTATCTGGGAAAAAGCATTTTTTAAAGCTTGATTTATGAGATGCCTATTATCAAATTTAGATAAAGGAGGATGATGAATGGAAGACTACTTTTTAAATAAAGTATGGCAATTTTGAATATCTAGTTCTCCTCTTAGATCTCTGCAATGCCCTGACTATATTTCAAACTTATATCAATTAGGTACTTTGGGGCCTACTTGACATCTCATGTGTTATCTACCTTGATGATATCCTTGTCTTTTCAGATACTGAAGAAGAGCATGAGAAGCACATTTAACAGGTTTTAGAATGTCTCTGGTAATATGGTCTTTTTGTTAAGGAATCAAAGTGTATATTCTTCACCCAGGAAGTGGAATTTCTTGGGTTTATAGTGAGTGTCAATGGAGTCTGTATGAATCAAGCTTGTGTGACTATCATCTTGGAGTAGCCTGAACCACATACATTTTGAGAAGTGTAAGTTTTCCTAGGTTTTATGAATTTTTATCAGAAATTTATATATGCTTATTCTTGAATAATGGCTCCTATAACTAAGTTACTTAAGGGTAGTGTTAAAGGCAAGAAACCTGGGCCATTTCATTTCACTGAAGATGTTAGGGCAGTATTAGCTGCAATCAAAAAGGCCTTTACAGAAGCAACACTACTTAATCATTTTAATCCCAATTGACCTGTTCAACTGGAGATAGATGCCTCTGAATTTGGTATTTATGGAATATTATCCCAGTTGATGGAAAATCCAAATCAAAATGGGTTTAGTAGGTGGGAAGGCTCCTATCCACTTATGACTTGTAGGTAAGACTGGGCTTCAGTAGCTTTCTTTTCAAGAAAACTAAATTCAATGCAATGATGGTATGATACATATAATTAAGAACTTCTTGTAATTATTAAATCATTTAAAACTTGATGATACTACCTACAGGGTAGTAATTTTCCTATTCAAGTTCTTTTGGATCATGTGAATTTGCATTATTTCTTTATTACCAAGAAACTGTCTGCAAGACAGGCTAGATGGGCTGAGTTATTATCTGAATATAATTTTTATATTTATTATTACTCTGGCTGGCTTAACCCAGCCAATGCACCTTTATAACAGCCAGACTATGAAATAGTCCTGTGGGAGGAAGATGTTGATGGAGCACTTCCTACATTACAGAAAAAACTGGCTGTATAGAGTTTAGTTATATCTAGTTGTAGATTCTAATTTGAAGCTGCAGAGGCTACTTCAGACAGCTGAATTAATAATGTTGAACTGGCTGGGATAATAATGCTTGATAAAGCTGGTACTAGTAGTTTAGAATGTCTTGTATCATATCTGGCTGCAATAGATGCTGCTTCAGATGAAATAGGCTATAAACTTTCCTTTAAGATGCTTCAAGAATTCATTAAGGAGGTATAAGATAGGAATGTCTTTTGTGTATCTTGAATTTAAGAGCTGAAAGGTTGTGAAGAACCTGGGTTGAATTCAAATGATGAGCTTGAGGATTTAAAGCTAACAGCTAAGTTGAAAGAATGATTAATAGGAGATTATAGTCTTCTAACATTTAATGGATCTATTTTTATTCCTACTAGTAGGACTCTAAGATGAGAGTTACTATGAATCCATCATGATGATCCACATGCAGGTCACTTTAATATAGTAAAGATTAAAGAACTACTTTAAAGAAAGTATTATTAGAAGGAAATTCATCAGGATGTTTTGGAGTTTATTGACATGTATGATATCTGCAAAAGAGTGAAGTTACTGAAATACTACTCATATAGCACCTTGTTGGCTCTACCTATTCCTAATTGTCCCTGGAAATTGATATCAATGGATTTCATCATTGACCTACCTAAGTCTCAATTTAAAGGTTGAAAATATGATAGTATCTTGGTCATTATGGACTGTTTTACTAAAATGACTAAATATATCCCTTGTTTGAAGACTATTAAAGCATCAGAGCTTACTAAACTTTTCATAAATTCTATTATCTATAAATATGGTCCTCCATCATCATTAATAACAGACTACAGGTCCTTATTTACCAGTCATTTTTAGTCAGCTTTCTACTACTATCTTTATATATGCTGAAATTTAAGTACAGCTTTTCATCCTCAAACTAATGGTTAAATGGAATGTCAAAATCAAACCCTTGAGCACTATCTCTAAATTTATTATACTTATTATTAAGATAATTGGATGTAGCACCTTTCAACAGCACAATTTGCATATAATAATGCTAAATAAGCTTTAATGGAAGTATCTCCTTTCTTTGCATTTATGGGATTTAATCCAGATTTGCCCTGGAATGTTGTGGATGACACCCCTAAGAGGGAGGCAAGCTCTACTGTCAATTAAAAACCTTGAGAAGTTTCAGATGTTACAAAGAGACTTAATATATTAATAGAAATACATGAGAGGTTGATGATCAGCCTATGATATGCTACTGACAAGTAAGTAACATATTATAATTAAAAATATAAGCTAATGTCATTTAATATTAGAGATGAAGTCCTTTTATCAGTAAAGAACATTAAAATGACTAGACCTTGTAAAAAGCTAGATAATTATTGGCTTGGTCCATTTCTAATTATTGAAATTATTGGTAGATAGGCTTATTAAGTTCAATTACCTCATTTTTTTAGTTGAATACACTCTGTTTTTCATGTGTCTCTCTTGGAACCTTACTGATAATGAGTAGGATCAGAACCACCTCACCCTGATAGCATTGAAATTGAAGGAGATTTAGAGTATATAGTGGAGGATATTTTGAATAAATGACTAGAATGAAATGATAAATCAAAGTACTTGATTAAATGGAAAGAATATCTCACTTTAGAGAATACATGAGAATCATTGAATAATTTGGAAAATTTAAAGGATCTTGTCACAGCCTGGGAGGCTGCTAATTAGAATTAAGATGTGAGAGTTCCTTATGATCAAAAGTCAAATAGAAAGAGGAAGTGCTAGCCCCCTACTCTTTTCTCCCACTGGGTTTTTGAGTAGGTAGGTAGATTTTCATGGTCTAAGGATAGATAATACTCTTCTCCTAGTTTTCTCAAAGGGTTTTAGGAGTTTAATGAGGTTGTTGACTCATATTAGGAAAGGAATTGAAAAGAGTATTATACTTAAAAGGGCTAGACAAATAATTTAATATTCTTTAGCCTGAAGGCACTGCAGGAGAAAAAAGAAAAAAGTAAAAGAAAAAGGCAAACACTCTTTCTATATAGATGCTATAGACACCCTAGGATAATTTACTTCTAGCTATAACTCTGTATCTTCTGACTGATGAGGTGTGCCTCTTCCTTCTTTACCCTCATTTATCCTATTATTAGTCTATATGTTGGTACTATCTAAAGGGATTTTATACTTACTGTTTTCTTCAGTAACTTCTTTATCTTCTGAAGCTTCTTCTTCTACTTCTTTAACTTCTTTGTGATCTGATGTAGCAGGACAGCACACTCTGAACCTATTAAGGTAGATGTGGAGGCAGCCTACTCTTCAGTAGGTACTTCCTTTCTAATGTAGATTTCTATATTAAAGGTAAACTGATGATAGAAGACCTTTAGATGCTTCTGAATGTCATAGCTCATATAGCTGAGATTTGCCAGCTTCTATATTTTTTATAGCTTTCTATGGAATTTTACTGGTATCTATAGTTTTATTAGGAACCATGTCACAACTGAATAGGTAGGGAATAGTACTTATAAGATAGCAGTGTGTGTTATTCTTATAGTAGTACTCACAGTTGTTATACTATAACTACTTAACACACATCACTCTCTAGCCATTGTGGAAAAGCTTAGTACAGTGCAGGCAGAAGACTTAATCTATATAATACCTCTTAGGAGTATCAGCTTCTAACTCCTTAGAGGGGTTAGAATCAAAATTAGAGGACTCAGAAGACTCTGAAGAAGAATTCAGCTCATACTAATTAATCTTCTTATTCTCATCTTTATCCTCATTTTCCTTCTCTTTCTTATTCTCTAACTCTAAAGAGCCTTCTACCTCTACTAACTACTTAAGATAACCCTCTATATGAAGGGCTCTGTCCTTATGATCTTCTGACAGAGAAGAACACAGGGAGCTACTGACAGGATTATCAGTACTAGGCCCAGGTAATGAATTGTCATCTAACTAGAAAACTAATTAGCTACTTATTACTATTAATTTGCATCTATAGTACTTATGTTGAAGTCATCAGATTCTGGAACTTCTCAGATATTATTCTTAAGATCTTTCTTCTTCTTCTTAATACTCTCTCTCTGATGGTACTAGAGTTGTTTCAGTGATCCTATAGCATGTACAGGCTCTAAATTAGAATTAGAGGCCCTATTTGCAGAAATAGCAACAAATAAAGACACTATTTTATATTAGATTCTATCTCTCTCTTCTGATATCATATCAAACTTACTGGTGATAATAGGCAAGGGGGGCCAACAGAGTCTCTTAAACTTGTATTTGATATTGGAGGTGCAAATGAATATGGATATGACTATTTTAATTTATTTCCTCTATTAGTCTTTACTCTGTCCTTTGCAGTGTGTTTTTCTCTTGTTTTCACACTCATTCTGGCATTTTTGAGATGGATTTTAGACTTATCAGAGTGTGTTGTGGGATAGTTACTGAGAGGAAGTTTTTTGTGTGTGAAGAATACTTACCTATACCTCTCTGTCTTGCCTACCCCTTGTTGCTGTGATGACCCTGTGTGAATTTAATATTCATCTTGCAACACTTCAACCCCTCATTGCCCCCCTATTTCTCATATAACCAGGATTTAGAAATTAAACCCTTTTTAAAAGAAGGTAATTATTATGTCTTTACACTGATGATATGTTATTCTGCTGGCTGGATGTCCTGTAACTACCTTATTGAACTTTATCATATATATTGTTATATATTTCATTATAGAGTTCTGCCTGGGCCTGACTAAAGCACAGTATTATAGATAGATCTAGTAGCTCTAAGGAGCTCCATATAGATAGCTACTGATCTTCTAGACTTGCTGGAGGTCAGTGATTTATTTATCAATCTACCTAATATTTGAAAATCCTCTCACCTATTTGCCTACATATTTCCCCCTTTGTGATATCAAGATATCTACCTCCTCTAGTCTAGTGAAGCTCTCATTGATGAACTCTATCTCTCTGAGCTCTGAATAGCCTAACCTACTTATTGACTCCCTAACCCCTCTGAGCATCAACTGATATAGCACTGTCTCTATTCCTATATTAGTAGTGCTGTTGCTTAGATATCAGATTGTGCTTACAGTAAAGATATAGTACTATTACTGCTAATGAACTGACCTGCACCTGAGGAGTACATTATATACTGATCCCTAGGCACTGGAGCTATCATAACCCTCTCAGTATGAGTAGGTCTCTAGTATATAGACTTCTATTCCTGTCTCTAAGCCCTGCTTGATCCTCTTGACCATAGATCTCTCTGCTATTAGATGATGAGATTCTAAATGATGTTCAGATCAACTGAAAATTAACCTATCTCTACTGATTTCATATAGCATCTAAATTTATAATTATATAGTTAGTGAGAGTAAATCTTACTCAGCTTGATTAATTCTTTAGTATCAAGATATTTATGAATATAGTACTTGCAGAGAAGGTCAAAAAACATCTAGTCTAAACATCTAGAAGAGTATTTAAGGTTGATATCAGATAGTTTTTTACTCTCTACCATCTAGATATGAATTTAATTTAACATGAAAGAAGTAATTAAAGACTGTATGTTCTGAAAGAGATTATTGAAGATAAACATTAGAATGCAAGATTTAATTGCTATCAGGCAATTTTTATACTTAAAATGCTGATTTTCCCAGAATTGATGAATCTTATAATAGATAACTTAAAGATCTTCTATTAAAATGATAATATATTACTTCAACATCCAGTAAGATTCCTCTACTTATAAGGAAATATAGTATCTGAAATAGGAAAGTTAATTAATATAGCACTATATAATCTCTTACTCATGAAAAAGCCAGGTTTATTGATAGTAATTCACCAGATAATGAGGGAATTCTTATTCAAATTTAATCCATCTCTAATGATACTAATTCTCTATAGTTAATTTAACTACTCTATACCATACTCTTATGAAGTTATTAAATTTTTTGTCCTAGTTCTTCTTAATGCTCTTCTGTGCTGCATTGCTGAGGTTTTCTCATATAGGCTTTTAAAAATACTTCTTTATATGCTTAATAACATTATAATTAATATGCTAGCTGCAGAGAATTTAATGGGAATTATAAAAGATATAATCTAAAGTATTTGTAAGAGTAAGTTTGTGATCTGTGACAAAAATAAGAGGGTAAGAAATATAATAGTAGTTAAAGACAGTGGTGATTTAGATGGTAGCCCAGCTGTATATAGATAGATTAATATTTATTTATATCTAGCTAAATCAGAATGATTATCAGAAGAATTAGTAAAGGCCTAGTCTGATCTAATTAGAATTATAATGATCTAATCAATTGGATGTCAGTACTAACTAAATTTAACTAGGCTAGTAATAGTATAAATCTATATGACTATCTTAATTATTATAATTCTACTAATTGCACAGCTCATTTCCCCCCCATCAGAGTTATTTAACTCACTGATAGTCTCACTTCTACTCATAATTTATAAATATAAAGCTCAGATTAATTGTTATATAAAGCTTTGTGATGAATATAATACTCAGCAATGGCAACTAATATTAATTTATTTTATATGTGTAGTTCAGAAGTAAAACATTGTTATTATTATGAAGAAATTCAATTGACTCTTTATGAAAGAGGATAAGATGTATTATATGATTCTTCCTATTCTTTTTCTACTCTACCTCAATATTGATATTATTTTTCTCATTAAATTTATCAATTAATGCTTGAATAGGAGTTCATCCTTTTAATTCTTCCTGGAGAAGCTGTGATGAAATATTATAGAGATCCTAAGTTATTAAAAAAAACTAATTAAATTTCTGACTCAGTAACATCTAAATGATGTGAGAAGAGATAGAGGCTTGAATGTAACAATAAATTACCTTCTAAATATTTTTGAATATAACTCTTAATTGATGTATAGAGTAGATGTAGTTATCCTCTGAGAATTCATAATTATAAGAGATGTTCTATATGATCAAAACCCACTCATTTCCTTACTTTTTACTTAATATATGAAATAAGTAGTTAGTTTTCATTGTTGAAGTATGATTCTGCTGATTCTTCTTCTTTATTTTTAGAGGTCTATATAGACTAAAATGGTTGCATGTAAAGATGTACTAATTCTAGGCAGAATGAATGTTAAAATTAATTATTATATAGTTAAACATCTAGTATTTGAGATTTAGGAGATTAATGAGATCTTTATTAGTAATTTCACTAAAGAAACTAGTAAGTATGAGAAGTAGCTCATTAATTTTACTATGTAACTTTAATGGCTCTGACACAGGCATGGAAGTGTTTAATTAATTGACCTCCTTTATTTCATCATTATAATCTACTCTTTTATTCTTATTATTCTTAAGTGCTTTAACCTCTTCATACTCATCATTCTGAAGGAAGTATTTATTATCAACCTATGATGCAAGTCTTTCATTGTCTAGAGAATAGTGAGTTGATTTTTAGGTATTAAATAGGCCTTCTTCATTGATATAGCAGTCCAAATTGAACTGGGAGGCACACACTATGGTGAGCTGACTAGTAGAAGACATGGTGTTTTGATAATTTAATACATATTTATAGGGAAATAATGAGGTTGAAAATGAAAGGAAATTAACTGCTTGAGCTAGGTGAAGAATGTTCTATTTATCTCCAACAGGTGGGAGGGGGGGGGGGGGGAAGCTGCAGCATTCAGCCTGTGGGGGGGGGGTTGTGGCAGTTGGGAGAGGTAGATGTAACTGTAGAGTGGGGTTAGAGCATTGGGCACCAACAGGGATGCTACCAAATTACTATGTAATCCTATGTTTATGCTATGCTTTTTTCAATTTAGTTGTTTTTTTTGACTGTGTGATTAGCTGATCCACCCGTGTAATTAGTGATCCCCTTTTCTTTCTCCGTAGATCGCGCTGGGCAGGGACTAATAAAAACTGGAGATTGGCGGTGGCGGGCATTGGCCAGTTGACAGTTGTTGAGAAATCATGGACGAACGACAGACGCAAGGCGACGATCAAACGGCGTCTCGCAATCTTATTAGGGTTTGGTGATTGTCTTTGCATACAATGCATCTCTGTAGACTGCAACCTCTGCATGCTTCTGGAACCGTGATGATATCATACCACCAGCAGACAGCTTTAATCGGAAAGCAAGGAACACATCTTGTCGTTTTAGAAATGTAGATCCATAATGAAACCGGAGGGCTTGTTTGCCAACAGTTTACAAATGACAAGCATCAACCTTCCGCCCGCCGATCAGCATCAGCATCAGCCACAATGGCGTTTGTTTGTATTTGAGAGCGATCGTCATTTCAAGCCGGTGGAAATCTATGATCTCATCCTGTACTTCACAATCTGTCGTTGGGATTTTTTTTTATTTTTATTACAAGCGGGAAACAAAACGAGGATCCTGCTGAGAGAGATCCTGATGGATCCATCCATCCATCCATCCAATCCTTGATTCCTTGCCCTCTCCTGGCCTGCTTCACATCATCATTGACTTTTTTTTATTTTATCTTCTCTTTTCGTGTGACGATGAGAGATTCGAGCCTCGGGGTTCGCCTGGCAGCTCATGGTTTATCCTGTCTCACCGCCTGTATGGTGATAGATATAGAGCGGACAGGGGGAAAGCATCGGCTCAGCCGGAACTGAAGTTTCAGCTAGCTGGTCCGAACAGCATCGTGGCTCGGGAGTCGGACGATGTGTGAGTGCCTGTGTAACCAAATAGTTACCGAGGGAGTTGTCCCAGCAAGCAAGCGCTTCTCGTCATCGATATACGCTAGGTTTCATCACAGGCGTCAAAAGCGTGGCCGTGCCATGTGCCATGTGGATGTTTTTTTTTATTTTTTTTTATTTTTGAAGTTTCGAAGTGTTTTCACATATTCGGGCTCAACTCCGGACCCGCAGAAATCAGTGATGATGCAAATGATACGATGATACGATGAAGAAAAGGAAAAATAACCGCCACAGTGGAGCGCAATGAAGCATCAAATTTAAAGATGTAACTACTAGTAATTTTGAGATACACAACAGCAAAAGAGAACAAGAAAAAGGAAAAATAATTGAATGTTTGACAAATGAGAGAGAGCAAGAATGAGCTTGTTTCACGCACTTCTTATATTTCCCCCTTTAAAAACCTGCTTCGGACTGCGCTGCCCTGCTTGCCATCCCCATCAGCAAGTAATATGACATTGACGTCAACCCCCCTTGTTTCCATAGATCCCAGCACTCTGGGTCGGGCAGGCTGAGGATTCCTCTGGTTGTGTGGTCAGCAATAGCATCCCTCCAGAATTAGTTGGTGGAGCTAACAAGATAGTTAGCTAGTTAACTTAGCGCAGGCTGCAAACAGGGGGAGGCAACAAAGTGCATTTCAATGTAACTATGTGTGTGAGTAACTGCTTGTCAGCAGCGTGCGTGGGATAGGTTCCCGGGCAATAGTTAATAATTGCAGTTGATATGATGTTTCTGCAGCAGGCTGACAGATAGATCTGTAGCTGGATGATTCCTCATGGTTTGATATGTATGTCTGTATGTCTGAGCAACAAAGTCACACGCAGGGCAGAGTGGGGACAGCGTAGTTTAGCAGATGGAGAGCTGGTTGAAACAGCTACTCATAAAACAGTGAGTAATCAATCCTCGTTTTTGGCTGCTGGTTACACTGCGTATTCAGATGCAGATGCAGACGGGGATCGAAGTTCCATGCTGGCGATGGAAGGATGTTATTATTGTGATATTGTCATATTATTACTATTATCGTGATTGTTGGAGCTGCTGGGACGCTAAGAGAAAAAGAAATGAAATGAAAAAACGAAAAAGAAAAAGTAAAAAATACACAGAAAAAGGAATATACAATACCGGGTACCTAGTTCTTGTCTGACGTTGTAATATCATCTTTATTATTTCTGCTGAGCCGGCCATAAATATCTGCGCTCGTCTTCTTTTTCCTAGTTCTATCTTCTTGACTTCTCGACTCCTGTTGCTCCTAATTACACATCCAACTATAACAACTACAACTACAACTACTCTACCACAGCTATCCAGCTCTCCAGCTCTCCCTATCCAACTCCAGCTTCACTCCAGCTCTCCATTTCGCCCACAATGCCTTCCTACACGCCCTCCTCGAGTCAATATCCTCCCTGCCCGGGTCCTCCCCCCAAAGGCCCGCTGCCTCCTGTCCCCAAGTAACGTCGAACCGCAAACGTCTCATGTATAGAAAACACAGGACGCTCCAGCAGCTGGCTGCCGGTGTGTCCTGTTGACCGCCCACAAACTCCCCGATTTACTGTTGGACCATTCGCTCTCGAAACACCCGCCTATTCCTGTTCTTTTCCTCGCCGCCGCACACCCCGCCGCAGCCAAGTGCTGGCTCCGGCATCTGATCCCTGGCCATATCCTCCTCCCCTGCTGCGGGTTTCGCCTAGCCGGGAAAAGCACAGCTCGCAGCCCTGTTGCAATAATACGACTGATTGCAACTCGCCAAGCACAATGCTGACTCGGCAATACGGCTGTTAGTTGTGCCATCTCGTGTTTTGTGTCGGACCACTTTTCTCCGCTGCAATCCTTTCGCTTGATTCTCGGCTTTCATCAGGGTGAGGGGGAGGGGGAGGAGGTCCAAGCTACGATTACCCCTGAAACTGCTGCAGAGAGACCTCATGGATAGCTTCGCCGCCGTCATCTGACTCGCTGTTCCTTTGCCTCGAAATAACAATCAATCAATGCCCCTGTCTCGATAACCCTGCGATGCACGATCCTCCCTGCGCATACCCGCTCTTCACCATGCATGTCCTGCAGCGGCATCCCGCGTTCGAATCGAGTCGAGACTCCGCATCCTTCAAACGCGGGGCATTGGGAGCCGCAGGCTGAGGAGTCGATATTAAACAGAGGGGTGCATTGCTCGGCATTTCCTATGCTTGCTGGCAGCCATCAAGCCAGGCCGAGTACAGTCTCCGTCCTCGCCCATCGTCAAACCGGATCTCCCCCTTTCTCTGCTGGCTTTTCACCCTCTTCCCCTTCTCCAGACAGGCAATCCCTGCATATCATTCCCCACATTCTGGTTCCCCTCAATCCGCGCCGTCTTTCCCCTCGCAAATCGCTGCAGCCGCCGTGTCTGGTGACTTGCGTCGAATTGGCTTTTCGGTGTGGTTGTTTTGAGCGCGCCATGGTCCCCTGCTCGATCTCCGCATTTCTGATGGATGTTTTTTTGTGGCTTGCCGTTTCAACATGAGCGTTATCCCTCCCGTCCTTTTCGTTTCCCTTTTTGTTTTATTTTTTCTTACACTTTTACCTCTTTAATTACCTTATCCTCTGTAATGTCCTGTTTTGTACTGCCTTGTAATGCTTGCGACTGGCCGGTCAAATGCCGCCATGTCAGGGATGGCTATGATTTTCTTATTCTCGTTTCCTTGTTGCAACGCATGTCCATCATACCCTGGCGTTTTCCATTTGCTTTCCTTCTGATGAAAGCCATGTTTGTTTACTTGCTTGTTTGCTTTATATGCCTATTTAATATATCGATTGACCCGGGGGAAGCAATCTACGTGCTGCGGTTTGTTCTAGTACTTTGTTTGCCTGCGCCTATGATATCCTAGTTAGCTGTGTCCTTCTACGTATTTTATCTAATGGATGCTGATGTCCATGCCTGCATAGCCACAGCCTATCTCTTGAGTACGAGTAAATAGTGATCTCAGCATAAAATAATCCCCATACCATCGTAACTAATTTTCAATGCAAACAGGCCAAACTCTGCGTGGGGAAGGAAAAACGAGCGAGGGGCAGTCTCCAACATCAACATCAACATCTCCTCTCTTCGGCTTCGATATTGCTTCTATATCTACTTTGCCTCTACTACACCCCCGCCTCCTGTCGCCTCTATTCCCCCGTCTCCCTCTACCAGCCATACCCTCTCCCCACTGCCAACACCCCCCCAGCCATGCCCGACTCCCCCGCCCCGCCTCCGGTGCCGGAGGGGGTGTTCTCCCTGCTCGACACCGACCTGTACAAGCTGACCATGCAGTGCGCGGTGCTCAAGTACTTCCCCGACGCCAGTAAGCCTGTCCTCCGCGTGTCTCCCGTCGCGCCTCGTGTGCGTGCTGCGTGCTGCGAACTGCGACGCCGTTTTCATCTCATCTGCGACTCGTGTCTGAGTGCCATATGCTGATCAACATGTGGGCGTGCAGATGTTACATATTCGTTTACCAACCGGACGCGCGATATGAAGTTTACGAGGGAGGCGTATAGGTGGCTGAAGGCGGAGATTGACAGTGCGTACTACATCATCTCGCACATGTACTCAATTGCCCCTCCACTGACGAACACCCCGCGCAGAACTCTCACATATCTCCCTGACCCCCGACGAGCTCGAATTCCTCAAATCCAACTGTCCCTACCTCAACGACGCCTATCTGCGCTACCTCTCCTCCTTCCGCTTCAACCTCGCCGACCAACTCTCCATCTCCTTCCACCCCATCACCGACACCGGCGCTGACTCAGACACCGGCGACGTCCAGATCGCCATCAACGGCCGCTGGGTCGAGACCATCCTGTACGAAATCCCCCTGCTGGCATTGACCAGCGAGACATACTTCAAGTGGTGCGATCGCGACTGGGACTATGCGCAGCAGGAGGAGAAGGCGTATCGCAAGGGCGCCGCGCTGCTGGAGAATGGATGTATCTTCTCTGAGTTCGGGACGAGAAGGCGGCGCGATTATCATACGCAGTGTCTAGTTATGCAGGGCCTGTGTCGGGCGGCGGAGGATGCGAAAGCCAAGGGGTGGAAGGGCGTGTTGTCCGGGACGAGTAATGTGCATTTTGCCATGAAGTATGGGGTTGCGCCTGTGGGGACCGTGGCGCATGAGTGGTATATGGGCATTGCGGCGATTACGGATAGTTATGAGAATGCGAATGAGCTGGCGCTGAGGTATTGGATGGGTTGTTTTGGGGAGGGGGTGGGTTTTTATCTCGCGGTTTCTAAGTGGGAAGGGAACGAGACTAACATTGTTGATATAGGTACTGGGCGTAGCGTTGACGGATACCTTCGGCACGCCCGCCTTCCTCGATGCCTTCGTCAAGCCGATACCCAACTATACCAGTGCCGGGGAAGGGGCACAAAGCACCCTCCCCTCCTCCGCCGTTGGCAACCCAGCACAATCCACGACAGACGTACTATCAGAGACGCAACCACCAATCGCAGCCCCCATCAAATCCACCCCAGGCGAAACATCGCAAATCCAAAGAAAAACCTACGCGCAGGCCTTCACAGGCGTACGGCAGGATTCCGGTGACCCCGTGTACTTTGTCAAGATGGTGCGCGACTTTTACAACAAGGAGGGCATCAAGGATAAGAAGACAATCGTCTTCTCAGACTCGTTAAACCTGCAGCTTTGTCTGGAGTATAAGGTTATTGCCGAGGAGGCCGGCTTCCAGCCCGTCTTCGGCGTCGGGACGTATCTTACCAGTCAGCTCCCCCTTCCCTTCCCTTCCCTTCCCCTATCCCCTTTCAAATTATATCCCTAACGAAAAAAAACCCAGACGACTTCACCACCCTATCCACAAACGAGAAATCCGTCCCGCTCAACATCGTCATCAAAATCTCCTCCGCCGACAGCCGCCCCGCCGTCAAGCTGTCGGATAACCTGGGGAAGAACACGGGCGATAGCAAGACTGTTGTCGAGGTTAAGAGGAGGCTGGGATACGTGGAGCGCGACTGGACGAATGGCGATGAGACGAGGAGGTGGGGGAAGAGGGGGGAGTGAGTGATTGATTGATTGATTGGATTCTTTGTAGATTGGGAATTGGTTGGTTGGTTGGTTGGGTAGATGAGATGGGTTGCGATAGCAGGCACCTACCTGATTATGATTGCAAGTAAATAACCAAGTAGATGGCCGTTGCTAGCTTTATTATTAGAGTATATTAGATAACGATGCGTAGCTAATAGACGGACGGCTTGGAATGAATATATATATGTTTAGCTGGCTTTATCAAGCGTGTGCTTGCTGTTTGTTGGTGTGGTGGTGTATCAATAGTAGACGGAGCGGAGCGGTTTCTAGGCGGGGGGTGGGTTCATTCCTTGTGTGTAGGTAGTGTACTATAATTATCATACATATTCCATCTATTCCATAACTGGAGCTATGTACTGGATATTTATCTAGATATCTCCAAGACTTAGTTCAGATTATGTGCTTATTGAGCGATTCTACTATGTAGTCGATTTATCATCTGGATTTTGTAGACGTGATACCCCTGAGCCCCTATTCACTGCTACCTATGTGTCTAGCGAACTCTTTCAAAGTCAAGAGACCGAATGAGCGGGATGCCTCAGTTGCAGAGTTAATGGAGAAGGGGCTTTTGTAATTCATAGATTATTCGGTGTGGTTGCTGTGCATTTTCTTTTCATTTTATTCAATAAGGGGCAAAATGTGCTTGTATGTCAGTGGGGAAATGGAAAGGTATATGGAGAATTAACCATCAGACATGTCTTTTCAGGGACGAATTATAAGCAAGGTAAGGAAATAATGAGATTGGGAAGAAGAGAGGAGCATGTGGGGACATAAATGTGCGGTGCTGTGGAATGAATTAAATGAAATGCCGAAGTAGTCAGGGGTCGCCAGGTTGGGGGAAAAAAGAAGAAAAAAAGAGAGGAAATAGATACGTATTCATAAGCAAGCTTGTGTGTAGGTAGATATTGGAAAGAAAATGGTCATCAATGTCGTAAAAGCATCCCTTGGGAAGAAAGAGAGAGGAGAGGGTGTAAGGGGGGAGTTGTGTGTGTCCAATTCTCAAGTGTAAATCAAGTCAGATAAAACTTGTAAGAATTTCATCACTTTCCCTTCCTTTTTCTCTCTCTCTCTCACATAAATGAAACCATGGAAAAGCTGTGCTTTTTGTCCTGGCCATCTGCCGATTGAGAACCGTCGTCATCCTTCTTTTTCACAAGTATGTCCTTCATCTCGTTGCAGGCGGATATGAAATTGTCATATTCAAGCAGTTCAGGTTTAGGCGGCGAGTAATCCATGGCTATGAACGACGGGTACTGCGGCGGGTGGTATATATCAGGCTTCACAAATTGTTCTTTGCGCGGATTAAAGGCGTCGAGACCTTTGCTGTTCAAACGGCGAGGGTCTGCTCCATATTGGATGAGGAGTTTGGCCCAGTCGGAATACCTGGCGCAGATGGAATAGAATAGGGCGGTACACCCAAACGAATCTTCCGCCATTGGGTTGGCTCCCGCAGATAGTAGTAAGGCACGAGGATCATTTGGACTTATTAGCCCCTTCCTTCTGGGGTCACTTGCAAGTGCTGCCAAAACGACCAAAGGCCACTGGCCAACCGGACTTGCCACCGTTTGATTCGGGTCGGCTCCTTCCTTAAGTAGGAGCCTGAATACAAGACCGGTGCTATATCCAGCCCAGAAGTCAATCAATAGGGACGACAAGAGGGTTATTCTGTCGGGGCTCCTGCCAATATTGGTGTCGACGTCGATGCCAGCCCGGAGTAACATTTTGAGAATGCCTTCGACCCAGCTAATCCTCAAGTTGACCGCAGTATAACTAGCCAAAAGAAGCGCGCCTCCGTTGGCTTTTGCGAGCTCTGCGTGTGTCAGGAGCTTTGTTTGGACGGACAATTCAAGACGCATAATGATAGAAAGCACAAGGAAATAAAGTTGAGTATCTTTATTTTCGAGTAATTCCCCGATTTCTCCAAGCAATACGGCGAAAATATCATTTAATTTATTACCGCCCGCCTGCTCCGCAATGACCTTTTCGATGTAATGAATCAATGGTTTGCCCTCCATCCTTTCGGACCATTCAAATTGATCAAGAACTCCATCTGTATCGGCATGAGAAAAAGCCTCTTCACCTTTGATTGCCAACCGGATATAATACTCCACGATTAGAATGTGTCCGCTCTTTTGTAAAACGTCATCGACGCCCTCACGAATAGTGGAACGGCCTATGTCATCCGTCATGAAGTCCTTCACTGTTTGATGAATGAATTGAACCGTGTCATCAGATCTAACGATTTCAAGCAGACCTGCAGACCTGCTATGCAGTCGGCGTTTCGCTTGAGCGACGGAGAAATTGACTGGAATGTCTAGTATTTTACCAGCCATGATTGAATTTGTTTTGGATAAGAAATCCAGAATCCCGCAGGGCGTATGTGAACAAAGTACAATTTGGAACATGACATAGGCCTCATTGGAATATTTTGCGCGTGTCTCTGTTGGGTAACGGGTAGATCGACGGAGGGCACGTTGGTATAGATCTCTCAGCTCGGACGGAATAGTTGACAGGATGCCTCGAAGTTCCTTAATACTATCGCCCTCGCAAAGTCCCTCCACCAACTCATCGACCACTAGTTTAACCCATATGAACACGCCCTCAGCCTTTGAAATTATTTCATCGACCAATGGCTGGAGTGACGTAGTCGTCTCAGCCTCGGAGCTATTGAAAGACTCGGCCTGTATTCTCTGTGCGGTATATTCACGGATATCTTCCCTCGTCATATCATGAATCGCAAAGCCTGGAACCTGCGCGAAGGCGAGTCGGAAAACATTTTCCGGTCGGCTAGCCAAACATAGCCTCAATCGAACATTGTTTGATTCATTGGCATGGTTTCTCAAGCGGCCTAGTAGATCCAGAAGTTCTCTATGGTCCCCAGTATTCTCATCAAGGGCGTCTATAAAAAGCGCAATATTGACCTTTATTCTCTGTTGAGACAAGATCAGCAACATCGCTTCTTTTGCATCGTGGAGTGTCCATGTCATACTCGTCGAAGAAGTTGATGTAGGATTCGACGCCAGGGATGGTGGGTTGAACTGCAGTTCCTCAGGATAAACCCTGAGAATCAGATCAATAAGATCTCGACGCTGGCTTAAAATTTGGAATAGAAGTTCGAAAACCAATCCCTGGATGGACTTTTGGACTGCTGATCCGCGATCATGAAAAAAGAACCCGGCGACTACCCATGGCGAACGGTCATATTCTTTAAGGAGATCCAATGTAAGTTGGTGTCGTAGAGCAAACTTCATTCCTGTGGATTTCCCCGAGCCCGGTTTGCCTTGAATCCAGTAAATGCTGCTTTTGGTTTTGCCACTCAGCCAATCCTCGAAACCAACAGTACGCTTGAACAACCAATTGTATGTACCGCCGAACGTCTTATCAACGCTGTGAAGTCTATATCTTGCTTCCGCTTTATTTAGGGCTTTAAGGCAGTCTTTGTTCTCCATCAGTGATAAGTTCAGCACGACGGTTTTACAACTTGACTTACTTTGACGTAATTCGCTACCCATCAGCCGGTCAACGACAGCTGCGCGAGTACTCGAAGTAAAGCAATAGGGTTCTAACCATATTGGCGAGTCAGTTAGTGGCATAAGGAAGAGTTTGCTAAGGCACTTTGACCAGTGATTGAACCCACCAGCTACGTTTCTTCGTGAAATATCAGATTCCCACTTTAGAAGAACGTTTTGAACCCTCTTGAACCCTGGGTCGTCAAGGCCCGAAAACCTCGCGATATTTCTGTGGTCCGCATGGATGATCCCTCTTGTCTCGTTAACTTCACCGATGTACGAAGAAAACGAGTCGACTATTTTCAAGCCAGTGGTTGAGAGTTCCTCGGAAAACGAGTGGACGGGAAGAGTTCCATCGCTTAAGATTTGGCAAAAGCTCTTGGAAACTCTCTCCAGAATTTCCGAATTGATCTCCAGAGCACGAAGAAGTTTTAGATTTGGGTCCCTCAGGAACAGCTTTGAAACTTCAAAAGCTATCTTCCCGATTGATGCCACCTTAGAACCCCGGTGGGGTGTTCCCAGGAAACAGACACCCGCAGATGCGGGGAGTATCTCCTTGTAGAAGTTTTTCTCATTCTTAGATAGGGAAAGGGCGTCCTTGACAACGATGCCTCCGAGGCTATGCGCCACAAATATAATCGGCCGCGTCTTCTCATTTTGTGCTCTTCTCAAGGTGGCAAGGTCGAACAGCAAGGTCTCGGCATGCTGGAAAACAGAGGCATGAGAGGTGGATGCAAAAAGGTGGTCTGCTGAGGCATCGTAGCCCCAGGTCAGGATCCGAGATCGGGACATAGCCGTGGGCAGAAGATCGCGAGGCCAGTATACCTCGCTGAGTACCCTTTGGCCTGTCCTGGCCTTCTTTCTTGGTGGCTGTTCTGTATCGTCATCGTTGTCGGGGTCAACAGATCGTATCTGATTGCCATCCTTGAAGGTGTTGCAGGTCCAGGTGTTTTTTGGATGACCAAATAGGCCATGGACGAAGACGATACTAAAGGAGGGTAAGTAACCACGCGGGGATGCCAGATGCTGTTGCAATCTACGGGCACATGGAGATCATACTCAAGATTTGGTTCCTCCCCTTGGGGCTCATAGAGGACGGTTATCCCGACCCTGGCCACCTTGGCCGCCATTCTAGGGACATATGTCGTCGTGGTGACAGGCAACGAGAATAGGTTGGCGATGAAGCGCTCTTGATTCCAAGGTTGAGATGGCAGAGGGAAGAGTGTCAGAAACCATGCCCCGCAGAGGGCGGCAGGCCATCAGGCTGTGGCATGCCATGACTGGCTGAAGTAGGCGGTGTGCTGCAGGGTGCGGCACTTGAACTTCATTGGTGTGATTTTCGACTAGGGTGTCTGATAACTCCGACGACTGGGCAAGAGATCACGTAGAACCCTTGAACAGTCGAGGGACAAATTAGAATAGTATTGAAGATGTGGATGAAATCGAAGTTGATATTGGTCTACGGGCGGAGAATTGTAGTTCCGCCTGGGTCAGGAACGGCTTAGCGCCCGCTGACTCGGTTAGCCTTTCCGCTGTGGAGTCCGCCTCCGTCAACAATAACTTTGCTTGAGATACTATCAATATCAATCTGTCCTTGAGAACTATCATCTAAGATGGACAAAACAAATCCCTTTCCATTCAGCCATCCCCCTAATGAAGTACTCATTTACTCAAACCCCCTCGAGCGCAGTGTTCTCCCCCGTAACCCCCGCCCACTCCAAACTCTTCACCCACAACCTGTCCTGAACTTCCTCGTCCAAACTGCGTTCCGGCCCCGGATCCCGCTTCGCAAGACAGAAGTACCCCCGTTCCCCAGTGCTCGCCTTGTTCGTGGCAAACTCAATCACATCTATCCCCGAGATCTCTGAGGTGCGGATAGTGGGGTCTAGTAGGGAAAGCAGCGGCTGGAACGGGCGTAGGACGAGTTTGGAGAACAGCTGCATCTGCAGCGTTGTGTTCCACCGCAGCGCACGCGAGTCGGATATGATGCATAGGTCCGTGGCGATGGCGGTGATGTTGTGTAGGGTTGGGTCCTAGTGCTTTTTCTTTAGCTACCGACCATTCTTGAACCTGGCATGGTGGCCTGGGGTGGAACTACGCCGTAAAGGGGACCGGGCATGGCATAGTTACCTACCTTCTCCAAATGCCGATTCAACGCGTGCATCCACATCACCGCCGCCAGCTTCGCCCGTATATATATCGAGTTCCCCCGCCGATAGACATCATCCCCCGCCGCCACTGTCGGCTTCACCAGCAGCTCCAAGTCCTCTGGTATGACCGGCCGATACTTAGCACCCAAGCGATCACCCAACCTATCAATGGGCGTACTCAATACCACCACCCGCCCGCCGTCTGGTCTAAAATGGCCGAGTAACCTGAGCACCAGTGCCGCATGCGCAATGTGGGTTACTTGGAAGGCCATGTCATATCCATCAACTGTGGGCTGCGGGTCCTCAACCATGTTCCAGTAATAGGCATTCAAAACAATGCCGGCTAGGTGGGGCAGTTCCCCCGATGCGATGTCGCTGATGACTGTGCTGGCGAAGGCATGGACGGCGGAGAGATCGGAGAGATCGAGCTGTCGAATTGAAGTTTTTGCTCCCTTGGTTTGGGAGATTGTGTCCAGGAGACTTTTTGTGTTGGGGTCGGTTTCCCCTGAGGGGTTGCGGACTGTCAGGAGGGCAGTGTATTCTGGGTAGGTTTTTAGGAGGTGGTTTACGGCGGGGAGGGCTACGGAGCCGTTGCCGCCGGTTATCAGGATGGTGCCGGCCATTGTTCTTCGTTTTGCCCGCTGTAAAAGTAAGGCAATATATCGCCATTGCTATATATCTCCCTTCAGCTCGGGGATAGGGAAATCCACGGATTTGTAATCCTTCAGCCCGTTTACCGCGTACAACATCGCTGCCCCTTCCCCTCTCCAGCCCTGGCGACGGGGTTAATTAGTAATAGGTCTGGTCCGGAGACATCATCACCTATGTGAGCCCCCCAAGTTGGGCCGCGCATCAACAAAGGGCTGAAACTAGGAGCTATCTCCCCACCCGGCGACTTTTATGCACTTTAGTGCTCTTCTTTCACTGAGCAGGTTTGACCAGTTGGTGACGTGGTGTGGAGGTATTCAGCCAGAGAGAGCCTGGGAGAGCCTGGGAGAGAAAAAGGATACTGAAATATCCCAGTCGCTGGACAAGGGGATACGCGGAAAAGAGAAGCAAACAAGGAACTAGATAGTATGGTCTACGCTAGACTGTTTGGTGCAGAACTAGGTAGTTCCAGGTTTGTGGTTCAGAGGATTGATCCAAATATAAAGAAAGAACCATGACACACTGCCTGTATCTCATGATGTTTGTTCATCGTCTTAGACAATGGGTCGGACATGTCTATGCCAATGACGATGACAGGTTAGGGCTGATTTTGGGGACTAGTATATCAGAGAGAATGGGATGATGGATGGATAGATAGTATTATCTACCTAATGGCATATATTATCAAGTCAACCATTCAATCATCCCATATGACTGATTTGAGGGATAGATATAAAGTGAGAAGAGAAGAGGTTAGATGGGCCTTATGAATGACTCCATAGATATAACTAGGCCAGAGGCGGGTAATCATCCCGCAAAGGAGGCAGTTAAAGTTGAGGTTAGTATTTCCAGCCTTGAAATCGAAGCTGGATGTATTTAAACAGCAAAAGGATGATTATGAATCATCGTCCAGCGAGGTAAGTATCCAAGCAAAGCGTGTTCCCAGCCGCCACCGGCCGTGGACAGAAGCCGTATATCCAAACCAGGAATAGCAGGGGCGAAACCCCAGCTGCAGGACGTGCGCACATGGCAGGGCACGCGTAGCCTTTGTACACTCCCGTCTCGCCACACGCGACAAGCTTTTCAGTCTCAGGCTTGACTTGCGGGATCTTCCAAGTTCCCAGACAATTGACAACGAGGAACAGAGTTTGGGATGGCAGTTTCTTGTCTGGGTCGTGTGGGTCTTTGTCGATTTCTTCAACGGCGGCGACGGTAAAGATTCATCGTCTAGGAGGCGAACCGGGGAATGTCGAGGGTTGAAGAGGGAAGACGCCACGCGATGGTGATGGGGCGTGAGGCTCTTTTGAAGATGGGAATCATGGATGGCAGGATGGGGTCGAGGATGGTCGACAAGGGAGGAGGAGATGTTGAGATGTTGACGATGGCATGGGATAAAAATAGCTGACAGTGACAGCCCCTATGGATCTATTTTTACACCATGGATGCTGTGGCTGGTGGAGTCTGCAGATTTGGCGACGCTGGACAGCCCAGCCAAGACGACGGAGAGGACGGGATGAAGCTTTTTGGGTTTTTGGGTTGCCTTGACAGGATAAGAATAGAGGGAACTTTCTGCCTATGCAACCCCCGAGTCTACAGGCTTCTGCGTTTATTCCATGCCGGCGATGGTATGGGTGTGCGGCTGAGAATCGGACTTGCGCAGAGCCTGGTCTTTGATATGCAACAGAACCCCGAGTTCCGCATGTTTCAGCGTTGAGGAGGCAACTTCATTTAATCGTTAACCAGCACATACCAGCTACTAGTCGTCGCCTTTGAAAACATAAAAAAATAAAAAAATAAACTGTAACTTCAGGCTTCAGCAAAAAAGAGCCCCAAGCCGCCCCTTTTGAGCGAGCGAACGGCACATCGGCGGTACCTGCCGCCCCGCCCAAAACACGCGGGCGACGAGGTACCTGCTGTGTGTCAGCCGCAGCACTAGCCAGCCGCCGCCAAGCCCGCGTTTTCTCCTGGCCCAACTTCATTTCGTCGCCAGCCTCAACCTCTGTTCTCTGCAACCTCAACCTCGCGGCTCACTCCCTCTCGCGCCGTTTATCTTCCTCCACCCCCCTCTCTCCTGTCTGCTGTTCGCTTCTCCTCTCTCCTCCCCTTCTACTCGTTGTCTCTTCTGTTATCATTGTCATTGTTCCCGTTGGCCCCGTTGCGCTCTCGCCCGGACCTCCCTCCATCCCCTTAATCTCACCCGCCCGCCCTTCATCCGTGGCACCCATTCCTCCCTTCTAGGCGGCCTCTTCTGTTCGTGTCCGATACTGCGACGAGAAAGACGTTGGAACCCAGACCCGCTGTCCCATTTCTCCCGTCGCCATGAGTGTAAGTCCTTCTGTGTGTGTTGCGGCTGACGACGCAGCCCTTAGCCCCCTTCCGCCTCGATCCACACCCGCCCTCCCCCCTCTCCTCCACGCTTTATCCCCCCCTACCGATCCTGTTTGCTAATTGAACCCCATTGGTGTCGTGCATCTCCAGTATAACAACAACAACTATGGTGGTCAAGGCTACGGCCAATACGACCCATACAGCTCCCGCCAAGACAACAGATACGACCAGGATGTCGAAGCCCGTGCCGGTTACGGTATGCAGTGTCCTGCTGGATTGATTTCTCGATTCCCCATGACTAACCGGTCGCCCAGAAATGACCCCCCTCCAGAGTGACGTCGAAGGCTATGGCCAAACAGACCGACACGCCATCCTCAACCAGTGCAAGGAAGTCGACCGTAGCATCGATACAGTGGATGGCTACATTGAACAGATGAACGGGCTGTATCGACGTCTGCTCAGTGATGCTGACCCCGCCCGGGAGAATGCCCTTCGCGCAGAGGCCGACGAGCTAGCCACCGAGACCAAGCTGCTCTACACCAACCTGATCCAGCGCATGAAGTCCATCAAGCAGTCGCCCAACTCCGGCGAACCACACAACAGCGCCCAGATCGGAAAGGTCGAGAGACGGCTCAAAGCAACCATCACCAACTACCAGCGCGTGCAGTCCGAGTTCCGAAAAGGCCTCGAGGCGCAGATGGCTAGACAGTACAGAATTGTGCGGCCTGATGCGACCGATGCCGAGGTGCAGGAAGCCGTGCAGGACCCGTCGAACCAGCAGGTCTTCAGCCAGGCTGTAAGTACACCGAGATTAGCTTGCGAAATCTTGGTGCCCATTGATACTGATACTTTTCACAGCTTATCCAAAGTGATCGACGCGGCGATGCCCAGAAGGTTTCTCAGATGGTGCGCGCCAGACACGACGAAATCCAGAAGATCCAGCGCGACCTGGTCGAACTTGCACAGATGTTCCAGGAGCTCGACGCTATAGTCATCCAGCAGGGTGAGGCGGTCGACCGGATTGACCAGCAAGCGGAGGACGTCCACACGAACGTGGTGAAGGGGAATGAGGAAATTGTCGGGGCTATCAGCAAGGCGCGGGCCCGCAACAAGAAGAAGTGGATATGCTTGGGTATTGTTGGTGAGTATTAGATTTGGTTCTTGATGTCTGTCGTTGGACTGCGCTAACCCGTATATAGTTCTCATCATCCTCATTGTCGTGCTCGTTTGTGCGCTCTACTTCACCGTTGGCCCTGGTGGGAACAAGTGAGGAAACTAAATGTTCCCAGGAGTGCGCCTCGCGTTTGGTGTTGCTCATCACCCATCCATATCTTCGCGGTCGAACGCCTATACCCGGATGGCGGGATATCATCTGGGCGCTTTTATTCGGTATTCCATATCTCCGACAAGCACCGCGGTCGTACCGTCAACCATCCACCCCTTCATCAAATAACCATTCAGTCTATCCTCGGCCATACCCCATTTCTTGCTTACCCACGCACATCCCATTCATCATTTCCCGTGTTTCCTCTAGTCTAGGCGTCCCGTCCATCCCATATCCCCTGCTGTGACCTTTTTTGCTTTGTGCTTCCTTTACCTGTGTATACAAACCGTGTCTGTCCCATTTGTTGTTATTTGAACTCTGGTTTGGCGGTGTCTTATTACGGCACTGGCTGGACCGCAACTTATATAATGCATTTCGCCTTTTACTTTCTATTCGTTTTTTGTTCCAACTGCTGTCGTGTGCACTTGCTTCTCTTTCCCCCCTATGTTTGGCATTGGGATAGTTAGTTATTAGATATCTCTTTTGTATTGTACTGTACTGTATTTCTTTCCATTCTATTATTCTGAGAGTAGCTGTTTGGGGGGCCAAAAAAGATTTTATTATCACTGCATTGATCTATCCCCGTTATCCATATCCGGCTACAGGCTATCTCAATCCTCAATCAAGTGTATTTCTAGTATTGCTAAACAAACACAGGAGTATAATGTTATCAACACTGTAAAAGCAAGCCATGGAGACCCAACACCAACTCGAGCATGGTATATACAGCCATCTACACAATAAACCCCATACATAACCAACAGCACGCATATCCATATAAATACTATACAACTAACACAACAATAGAACGAAACACACCATCTCTAGCATACACCCACCCACTCACTTATCAACATTATCCCCCTTCCCCTCCCCCCTCCCCTCCTCCTCCACCGTCCTCGTCCTTAACTGCAACGCATGAATCCCCCCCTCAGCCGCCATCTCGTCTTTCAACGCCGCATACACCATCCGATGCCGCGCCGCCTGCATCTTGCCCGCGAACGAGGGGGAGGTGATTGTGATGCTGTTGTTGTTAGAGATATATTTATTTGGGTGTGCGAAGGGGTGGACGTACTGGAAATGCGTCTCGGTCGAGGTGGACCCGCGCATGGGGGCGTGGTGGGCGTGCAGGTGGGAGTCGTTGCGGATGAGGAGGGTGGTTGGGGATAGGGTGGTTGTTAGCTGGGGGTTTTATTTTTGTTAGTGGATGGGTGGTTTATTGATTGGGATGTTTGGGTGGATGGTTACCTTCTGGCGGATGGTGTCTTCCATGGTGGTTGGGGAGGACATGGCTTGCGCGGAGAGGGGGCGGGTTAGAGGGAGAGGAGGGGGTTGGAGATGGAGTTGGGAGAGCCGGGTGGGACGCGGGAGGCGGAGGGAGAGAGGAGGGCGCATTGGAGAGGACTGGGCTGGTGGATGTGTATAGATGTTGAGATGTAGGAATGAAGTCAATAGTTGGAGGTTGATGTCGTCTTGAGTTCGATATTTAGTTAGCGTCGGCAATAAAAATAAATCCAACATCATCAACATCAATTCTTCATTCTCCAACTCTCCAACTCCGAACTCCGCGCCGCAATGGCTGTTCTCCTGCTTCCACACCCCTAACCACACCCAACTGGCCATCATCCCGTGTATAGAGCATACCATGCTCGCCCGCACCCTACCCCCCCTCCTCCGGGCTGCCTCCCGCCACACTCGACCTTCAATTATAGCCCTGGCATGCCGCAGACAATCCCGCTTCTCCTCAACCTCCGCTGCCCTCCCCGACCTCCCCCTCTTCCGCGCCCTCACCCGCCACAACCCCTCCTCCGCCGCCGTCGTCCACAGCGTCTCCGGCCGCGCATTCTCCTACGGCTCTCTGCTCAGCGACGTCCTCCGCGCCCAGGACAGACTTGCACAATGCGGTGCGGCCGGTGTTGCGCTGCGCGGGGCGCCCGTCGCGTTCCTGGCGGAGAATAGCTATGACTACGTGGGTACTGTGCTGGTCTACCTTTGTTTTACTTAATATTAAGAAACTAATGCCTGTTTGATACAGTGACCCTCCTCTCCATCCTCGCATGCGATGGCATCGCCCTCCCGCTCTCCCCCAGCTTTCCTGTGGGCGAGTTGCGGTATATTCTAGACAATTCGCAGACGGGCATTCTGCTCGCGACGGAGAAGTATGCGAAGAAAGCCCATGAGCTGCTGCAGGCGGATCTGGAGAAGACTCCGCGGGTACGGGTTCTCGAGAAGATCAAAGTCGGCGCGGACCCCGTCGCGCAGGTGCGGTTTCAAGAACCCGCCAACCCCCAAGGCGGGATGATGCTGTACACGTCCGGGACGACGAATAGGCCCGTGAGTGCTCCTAGCTATGCCATACTACCTAATCTAACAGGGAGTAACAGAAAGGCGTCCTCATACCGCAATCCGCGCTCGCCGCACAAGCCTCGTCCCTCGTCGAAGCCTGGTCCTACTCCCCCGCCGACAGGCTCCTCCACCTCCTCCCCCTCCACCACATCCACGGCACCGTCAACGCAATCCTCGCGCCCCTCCTCGCCGGCTCGTCCATCGAGTTCATGTTCCCCTTCAACCCCACCTCCGTCTGGACCCGACTCGCCGCGCCGTTCCAGAACAACAACACCAACAACAACAACCCAGCAGAGAAAATAACCTTCCTCACCGCCGTCCCCACAATCTACAACCGCCTCCTATCCACCCACCCCTCCCTCCCCCCCACCACCCAACACGCAGCCCGCACCGCCATCTCCCCACACCACCTCCGCCTCAACATCTCCGGCTCCGCCGCCCTCCCCACCCCGACAAAAGCAGCCTGGCAATCCCTAAGCAACGGCAACGTCCTGCTAGAACGTTACGGCATGACCGAAGTCGGCATGGCGCTCAGCTGCGGCCTAGCCTTTAATGACCGCGTTGACGGCAGCGTGGGCTGGCCGCTCCCTTCTGTGGAAGTCAGGCTGTTCGACACGGACACGAACGAGCTGATACGGCCCGGCGAGGAGATCGACGTGTCCGGCCGCGAGCGGGTCGGTGAGATCCAGCTGCGCGGACCCACGGTGTTTAAAGAGTACTGGCGGAATGAGAAGGCGACGAGGGAGGAGTTCGTCGATGACGCGGACGGGAAGTGGTTCAAGACCGGCGACGTCGCGGTGCGGAGGGTCGTTGAGGGTGCGGGCGCGGGTGCGGGTGCGGCAGGGCAGGAATGGTGTCGTGGGCCAATGTACTTCATCCAGGGCCGCAAGAGCGTGGATATTATCAAAACTGGCGGCGAGAAGGTTAGCGCGTTGGAGGTGGAGAGGGAGTTGCTTTCTCTGTGGGTTGACCCTTTCCTCTTAACTAGAGTAAATACTAATATAAATATCAATACAGCCCGCAGATCGCCGAAGCTGCCGTCCTCGCCCTCCCGTCGGCGCAGTGGGGGCAGAAAGTCGCTGCCGTCGTGGTTCTGAATGCCACCAACACTGCTGAGACTAATATAATCGACACTAGAAAAGAAAAAGAAAAACAATTCACCGTCCTGACCATGCGTCGCGCGCTCAGGGATAAACTGGCCCCGTATAAGATCCCCGTGGAGATGCGGGTGGTCGAGGGTGGGTTGCCGAGGAATGCGATGGGGAAGGGTATGTTCTCTCTTTCTTTTTTTTTTTTCTTGTTCTTTTTTGATAGGGGTAAGGAGCTAACTTTTCTTGTGTTTGTCTGTGGGTAGTGAATAAAAAGGCGCTGGCACGGGTGGTTTTTGGCGATTTGGTGGATGGGTAGATAGATGTGCTTGCATGGGTAGGTGGGTAGGTTTCTATCTATCTACCAGATAGATATCTGTCTCTGTATTATATTATTATCATCATCATAGACCATGGCCGGACGGATTGATTGATGGAGTTGGGTTGGGTTTTGGGGTGGTTGCTTTGGAGTAGCATCAGACGGGATGCGCGTGTAAGATAGTTAGATCTAATACATGCCTTTTTAACTAACCCCAATTCCAACCCCCAGAGTCATCCCCTCTTTATTATCTATTTGGTTACATAGGGATGGGTATCTATCTATCTACATTACTGCCTGGTATCAAATCTCCATCTCTAACTCCACTGGATGGATGGATATTTACATAGCCATCCTACAGTCGTCGTCGTGGTTACGATTGTGATATCATTTCATACTGCTGGCTACATGTATATACATCTGCATCCATATGATTACTCCGTACTTCCGTATTTACTTGCTTTGCTGTCCCTATATAGATACATCGAGCTGCCCCTATTTATCTCCTCTCCTCACACAGACGAGGTATCTACATTAGTGAGGTAGTTAATTACGGCCTTGAGCTCGATATTTACCACCCAGCAATGAAACAAAGTAAAGCAGAAAAATTAAAATTAAAACGGTTAATTGTATTTTTTTTTCTCCCTTCCCATTCTTGTTCTTCTTTCTTCTTCTTCTGCTTCTTCTGCATACACCCCCGTTTGTTTATTTGCTAAAATGATAAGATAGACATAAAACATAACATGATAAAGAGATAACAACAAGGAAAAGGAAAAGGAAAACGGCAATGGAAATGGAAATGGAAATAAAAATGGAAAAGGAATACAACGCAACACAACACCGTAATGGATGGGAATCGTGAAGGAGGCAGTGGTAGAGGTAGAGGAGGTGTAGGATATTATAGCAAGTGAAACGTGGGATACTGATATGGTGTATGTCATGTAAGCATGCTAAACGTGCGGATAGACTTCCGAGGAGAGTTGTGACGAGGGATAAGCATGTACGCAGCTTCTTCGCGGGAAGACGTGCTATGGCAAAGCAGTGCACTCCCCCGAAAGAGTAACAGAAGCTTCGTCGATATTCGCGCTATGGTGCTCTACCGAGTTCAAGTTCAAACGGTAAACTTGGCCTTTGCCCGCGTGCTGCCCGCATGCGCACTATCTGTATGTCCCGAAAACTCCAGCACGTCGTTGTCCTTGAGCCGCAGCACCTCCTTGAACTTCCTGCCAATGGCCAGCAGCACCTCTCTGCCCTTTTCCGCCGAGCGGCCGTCGGACGTGCTCTTGCCGACGGTGCGGGTCCACAGGCCGATTCTGAAAAAGGCCTTGCGCACGTTCACCACGACGCCCATGACCTCGTTGTCGCCGTCGTTCTCGAGCGTCTCGCCGATGGCGGCCAGCTGGGCGTGTAGCCAGAGGTCGTCGATGGGCACGCTGCGCTTGTCGCGGAAGGAGTACGACCACTTGCCTCCATGCTTGTTCTGCTGGTCTTCCCACTCGGGGCGCACGCCTTTCTTGAAGAGGTGGTAGTCGGCTTTGAGGCCCAGTTCGGAGGTTGGCGAGATGTTGTTCTACCAGGGTGTCAGTTTTAGGACGGGAGGGAGATTTATATAGGTGGATGGACTCACGTAGATGCCCCAGAATTCCTCCACCGAGTTGAAGGTCACGACCTCCTTGAGCAGCTCGTTCCAGTTGTCGCCCTGGTGCAGTTAGCATATAGTTGTGTGTGTAGCTGGAGGAGAATGTGCGCACCTTTCCACTGGGTGGCTTGGTGAACCACAGCGTCCACTCGTTCATGAGCGGGTGCTTGACGTTGAAGTTGTTGGGGTCGTGGAAGACGGTGACGGTATCTCCCTTGGGGGCAGCGTCGGGAGCAGAGTTCTCGTCGTTTGTGACCTTCGCCACGCCGTTCTCGGTTGCGGTGGCCATGGTGGAGAGTGAAGGACTGGAGAGGTGTGTCTGAGAGGAGGTTTGAGTTGAGGTTGAAGAGGAGAGATTCAGATCTCGGTGAAAAGAGGTTGAGGGTGAAGAGAGGGCGGAGGAAGGCTCGAAGCGGGAGTCAAACACGCAGAGAATAATTATTTATGATATTTATTGATGGCGCAGAATCGCAGTCTGCTCCAGGCAGAGAATGTGAGGGCGAGAGAGAGAGAGACGTGGTGAGGCGAGGTGTTTTGTTTCTGGAGTTCTGGTGGAGGACGGCGAAAAATGAAAAGAGTTTCTGATGAGGCGATGAAACTTTTTTGGTTTTCACAGCCCAGCCAAATATTTTAAATATCAAATAAATACAACAACGGATAAATGATTATTTAGTTACTCACTGATGGAAATTAATACCAGCAAAAATAGGTTAAACAAGTTAATTAATATCTACTACATCTATATCCCAATCACAGTCTAGGTATAAAAGACCAAACAAAAGGTATCCAACATGACGCCAGAAGCATGCCACTGCAATCTATCTATCTATCATACAACGCTGACCCGGCACAGGGAGACAGGGTCTCGACCAGCGCGAACAGCCATAGCAAAATATAACCCAAACAGCAAACACAGCGAGTCTGTTACTTATTTCCGGCATTGATGACGCTCAGGATGCAGTTCCAGCCTACAACAGTTAGCGTGTATGTCTAAGACTCATCTCTGGATATTACTCACCCAGACTGACGAGGTTGACGACCAGCACGCGATGGTGCAGCGGGACAAAGGCGAAGTTGGCGGCCTGCACCCAGGGCCAGATCATCAGGTTGGCCTGGTAGCCGGACCAGTAGGTGGTCTTGAGCTTGTGCAGGGGGTCTGAGCCCTCCAAGATGGACATGGAGGAGAGGAACATGAACATGTGGGTGGGGGCGAAGAGCAGCTGGTCGCCGCAGACACGGGCGGCGAGGGTGAGCCTGGGGCTGCGCAGGACGATGTTGCGCTCCATGAACTTGTACCAGGTGGTGGCAGCGGGGCCGAAGATGGCTGGGAGGAGTTAGAGCGGGATATCATATCATAGTATCAATGGGAGAGCATACCGCCGCCGTAGAGGGCCATGCGGGCAGTGCGGGCTATGTCATGGTTCTCGAGGCCAACGCGGTCGACGAGCTGCTGGGCGAGGGCATCGCCGGCGCCAAAGAGGAGCTAGAAGATGGGTATTAGGGGGAGTGTTGGAGAGTCATGGATGATAGTAGTCGACATACCGCGCTGCCAATGCTCTGGGTCAGCAGGGGGCGGCGGGCGAGCTGTGCCTGGTACCTGGCGGTGTTAGTGGGGATAGATAGATCGAGAGGAGAGGTATATGGCGAGACCTACCAGAGCAACATAGCGAGAGTTGCAATTAGAGAGAGACAGTGACAGCAATTAACAGACAGAACAGACAGAACAGAACAAGAGTGACTGGTTATCAACTCCGGAGATCGGATTGTCGGTGATCGCTGACCGGCGAGCTCGATGACTAAGGATGTATTTCCTTATCTGATCATCTGATAACGCACTTAGGGCTTAGGGTTCGCTCCACACCCTCGCTTAGCCCTTAGTCAGCAGCCTCCCACCCATCCCTCATCGCAAATTCGAGATCGAGATCCCCGACGACGACGACGCCGACGACGACGACAACGATCTCCCACCGCCCCCTCTCCCGCCGCTCTACTTTCCCAATCGCTATACAACATGGCTGACGCTCCCCGTGGAGGTGCCCGTGGTGGTTTCGGCTCGCGCGGCGACCGTGGTGGTGACCGTGGCCGTGGACGAGGCCGTCGTGGCCGTCGCGGCCCCAAGAGCGAGGAGAAGGAATGGCAGCCCGTCACCAAGCTCGGCCGTCTCGTCAAGGCCGGCAAGATCACCAGCATGGAGCAGATCTACCTGCACTCGCTGCCCATCAAGGAGTACCAGATCGTCGACTTTTTCCTGCCCAAGCTGAAGGACGAGGTCATGAAGGTATGCTCTCCAGCTACTCCAGCTACTCCAGCATACTCCAGCATACTCCAGCATTGCGTCCGGGTTGATTAGGGGGATTGCTTGATTAAGCATTCTACTTGAATAAAGATCCTGCTTGAATAAGGAGATATGTGCAATTGCTTATACCCCACAGATCAAACCCGTCCAGAAGCAGACCCGCGCCGGTCAGCGTACCCGTTTCAAGGCCATCGTCGTTATCGGTGACTCCGAGGGCCACGTCGGTCTCGGAATCAAGACCTCCAAGGAAGTCGCCACAGCCATCCGCGCCGCCATCATCATCGCCAAACTCTCCGTCCTCCCCATCCGCAGAGGTTACTGGGGCACCAACCTCGGTGAGCCTCACTCGCTCTCCACCAAGGAGAGCGGCAAGTGCGGTTCCGTCACCGTTCGCGTAAGTACTGACATACCCATGATCTGTCTACTTTCCCTATATTAATAATTAATACAGCTCATCCCCGCCCCCCGCGGAACCGGTCTCGTCGCCTCCCCCGCCGTCAAGCGTCTGCTCCAGCTCGCCGGTGTCCAGGATATCTACACCTCCTCGTCCGGCAGCACAAAGACCCTCGAAAACACCCTCAAAGCCACCTTCGTCGCCGTCGGAAACACCTACGGCTTCCTCACGCCCAACCTCTGGAAGGAGACCAAGCTCATCCGCTCCCCGCTCGAGGAGTTTGGCGATGTGCTGCGCGAGGGCAAGAGATATTAGGCGTTTTGTTTTCTTTTGATTGATTGAGCGGGATGTGTTGTGTGTTTTGTCGGTTTGGTGCGGGATGAAGATAGGAAGCTTTTGATACACTTAGCCGGGTTCAATTAATTTCTTCATGGTTCATTCTGCACTACTGATAGGAGGTGGAACGGGGGGGTTCCCAATTTTCCTTTTCTTTTGTCTCTTGTAACCATTGCTTTACGGTGCAGCAACAGGTTCCTGGCACGGCACGGACTACAAAAAATATTTACGAATTTCTACAAATGTTTTCTATCTATCCGTTTGGAATTGACTAGGCAGAATTGTCTTGACGGTTTCGATCCATTTGGTCGACATTGTATTAACTATGGGTGTACAAAATCGCGCCATGTTTATGTAGTTACCTCGTAATCTATCCAGGCAGATATCTATCTACCCTGAAATCCCCACCCGCAATAATAACCACAGCCCCGGTTGAATTTCTCCTTTTAAACCCCGATATACTGTGGTGAGCTAGTTACCTTCCATACGCGCATCTTCTATCTCATATGTATGGTAGAAACGAAAACATGAAAAGGGGCAACTAACTACATCCATAACAACTGCAATATTCAATCCCAGCCTTGCAATTCGGTCATGGTATGTAAGGGGGTGGGGAGGGTTGGGTAGCATGAAAAGGGATGGATGGATGGATGGATGTTTTCATTCTTAGATGTGATAGAACAAAGTATGTATATAGCTTTCAAGGGATGGATTGTTTTATGATGTGCTGGAATGTGAGGGAGCTGTTTCTGCTCTGCTCTGCTCTGGACTTATGAAGTGGTGTAATAGATTTATATATCTATGTCTGTCAATATAATCTACCTAGCAACACCCCCTTTCCTCCCCCCTAGCAACTCACTTCTCATATCAACAACACTCCAGTCTCTGGTCCAGCTCTTCTCCCCTGGCCTCTCCCTCCCCCTCCCCCCTTTATCAACCCAACCGCATCCATCCCTCACACCCAGTCCCCACGCCGACACAATAAACAACACAAAGCCAGCAGAGACAAAAGAACCCACCAGCCATGGCCTGCTACGGCTCCTCCTCGCTCGCCCTCTCCAGCGACGAAGAAGACGCGAAGCACAACACTCCCACCCGCAACACTGCCAACAACACCAGCGCGGGAAACAAAGACACCACCCGTCCGTCGAGTCGCAGGCAATCTAGTAAGCTCATCCTGTATATACATGTATATACGTACCCCTGAATACGTGTGTCTCATATACTAATGCAACTAGTCACCCTCACCTCCCTGCTCCCTTTCCAGGGCAAGCATCAAAACAACGCCTCAGCCGACGTGTTTGTTTCGCCCAAAAAGAAACGCCGTGCAAGCATGAATGACGCCCAGTGTTTGGGTCTCGGCTTCAAGTTTGGCAAGCAGGCTTCTGTCCCTGTTCCTGACTCTGTTGCTATGGCGGCTGCGGGAAACACCAACGTGGATGATCTGGCCAAGGGTCCGCAATCTCCCGCTAAGTCTGTTAGTGTTGCTGCAGGTGGTGATGCCAATGTCAATGTAGGTGTAGGCGGCTGTGGCATTCGTTCTGTCTTTGGTGGCTCCGCCGTGGGTGGTAGTGCCGGTGCCTGTGCCAGCGAGACCAAATCCAAGGGCAAGGAAAAAGAAAAGGAGAAACACAAGGGCAAATGCAAGTGCAAAGACAAGAAATGCATCGCAGCCCAAGCTGCCGCCGCCGCAGCCGCAGCACAGGCAGAAGCACGGTTCCACACAGCAAAACCCGTCCTCTCCTTCCAGGCCGGCGACGCGTGGAAGCAGTTCCCTCTGGATAGCGACACGCTTTACCTCGACGTCTTCTGGCCCGTTGAGCCCCAGCGCAGCATCGTCAATGACATCATGCCAGTCGAGGCTATGGCGCCGCTGTGCAACTTTCGCCAGCTACGCTTCCTCAAACTTACTGGTATGAGCCAGTCGTATCAGAAGTATATCTGGCAGGCTGCTTGGTTGAATCCTGGACTGGAGGAATTGGAGTTGGAGATGGCGCTGGAGCCGTGTATTCGACGCACGTTCAATGCGGGCTGGCCGTCAATTAAGGGGGATTGGGCGCGTCGCAGCGAAGATAACGCAGTTAGCTCTTACTAGTAAGTCAATCCTTCAGGATAAGGGAAGAGAAGACGCGATATGTAATATCACTGCTAACGCTTCTCGCACTCAGCGGAGACGACGGCCTCGGCATCCTGCACCGCCGCGTCGGTATCGGCGAGTACCTCGACAAATTCTCCATCGCCGCCGCCCAGGAGCGCGCAGCCAAAATGACCACTACCCCGCTCGCCCGCCTGCCCATCGTCAAACTCACCTTGACCGGCTTCGTCGTCGACGCGGACCCTTTCCGTCTCTACTTCAATCCACACCGTCTGCGTCTGATCAACTTCCGCAACGACTGCGTCGACGCGGGCTTCGCGTTGCCGGCCAATATGGCTGAGCAGGTTGTGGTCAATTGGCCGCGCACTGTGCGCGACCAGGCCATGATTGCTCGCGTCGTTAGGCCGGGGGAGCTCAAGATTGTGGATATCAAGCGGGCGAAGAAACCCGGAGACGGGGGCGCTGGTGCTGGTGCTGGTCCTGGCGCAATCGAAGGCCCGAAAAAGGAGAATATCCAGCCCACTGCAATGGGCAGTCCCAGCCGCCAGGGAGGGCTGGGACCGGGGGAGGGCAAGGCTGGAGACGGGACCGAGGATGAGGCTGAAAAGCCCAAGATGTCGCGCACAGAGCGGCGGAACAGGATGATGGCGGCGCAGAAGGCGCTGAGGAAGGCCAAGCGCTGACTCAGCACCGGATGCGTTGACCTCATCGGTGCAACGAGGGGGAAGACCGGGGCAAAGGGGAGTTGATTTCTGGGATATTTTGTTTTGTTGATTTGTAATGGGATAGCTGGTCGAGGACGTGATACCAGGGTTGATTAACACCGTGGTTAAATAAATGTTGATTTCAAACTATTTCCATTCTTGCTGGTATTGACATTATTTTCGCCAAATTCTTGAACAATTACACGAAAACTTACTTTGAAGGCAAAAGGGATCCCAGAGTAGAACAGTGCATCTCCGCCTAGATAAAACGCCCAATAAACCACTTTTGAAAGGAGTTGGCAATTTAGGGCTGCTGCTTCAAGGCAAGTGAAGAGTAAAGCAAACGAAATCGCTTGATGAATGAGATGCCGAAAATACATTTTCCCTGCTTTCGAGGATTATACCTACCTACTTCGAATGAATGGTCGTTCCATATATTCATTATATCTTGGCGTGACAGGTCGTGGCAGTGCGTACTATGTTGAAAGGGGTTTATGCCCCCTCCTCTTCGCCGATTCGAATGTTGCCCTCGCCTCCTGCGCCATTGGCCCAGAAGCCTTCCATATTCAACGAGCTGCAAAAGTCAGTGCCAAGTCAGGAATCCAAATCTGCATATCATGAAACTTACTAGGATGACATGCTATCATGGGATATGAGTAGCCAGTAGCCAAAGATGCCTTGCAGCAAGACGTCCAAGATAGCATATACTACGATTTCGGCGTCGATGCTCATACGACGGGCATTGGAGGAGGCCGCCCAGATCCTATATATTTGTGTCAGCGGCATCTCAACCATAGCGCTACCCACAGCCATTTACTTACACTGGGTAGACCAGCAACACGACAAGCGCAAATCCGGACAGTGAGGCGAAGAGCGTCTTGGTCCGATTATCCTTCGAGGCCGCCGCCCTGCGGCCATGCATGGCGACCTGATACACGATGGTGAGATATGCGAGGCACGCAATCGTGTACCATGCCCACTTCCGGCCACTGGGTCCCCCATAAGCACTGATCGCCCCAGTCACCACCATCACAAGATTGGCCGAGACAGCCACCAAAAGGCTGGCTCCATTCGAGCCGGACAAAAGGGTCAGGATTATGAGGATCAAGGGGAATGTCAGGCCCCAGTTTACATATCGAACCCAGTATACTTCTCGGAAAACGTCTTGGTTGGTGTCTGGTACTTTCTTGTGGTGCTCATGGACGGTAACGTGGTTATATGCCTTCCCTCCACCGGTGGCCATGGCGAAATAGGAGAGGAAGGATATGGTCGTTATTAACGAGACGAGGACATGGAATAGACGTTTTTGCTTCGTTATGGTGAGTTTTGATGTCTATCATTCATTCCTTCATTCCCATGGGGGAACTCACAACAGGGACTCGGGCTGCAAGAATAAAGAAAACAAGGGAAGACAGCAGCATAAGCACCGTCACCACCCTGGTATCGTTAGAAGGTGTATGTATTCCTTGCGAGGTGGACATACCATAGCGTTCGATGGCCAGCACCCCCGATTTCTTGATACACAGGTCGGTTAGGTATAACTGTCGGCACAGGGCCGACAGAACTGACGGTGGGGAAATCAACAGTAGTCGGTTCAATCATGGTGAGAGATTGTTTATCGAATCCTCGCTCCTGTATGGCATTAAAATGGAGTCAAAGTTGGGGAGAATCGATGGGAAAGTATGACGACCGGGAGGCTCCAGATATAAATAACCATCGACAGAGGCAAAAACACGGGGATGGCAAAGCCAGGTTCAAATATCTTGAACGTACAACCATCTTGCATCACACTTGCTGCATGGAGCGGTTCCTTGGAAAATGCTTCCCTGTTGATGAAGCAAATCGTCATCATCACGTATTCAGCCAATCGGACAGGGGTGTGGGAGAGCGGACGAACTCTGTTCCACGGCGAAAAGAGTCAAATGAACCTTGGAACAAAAAGCAGTAACAAGCGAGAGCATTAAGTAGAAATACCCTGCATGTCTCAATTGTTTCCTGCCATCCGGGTTGATGATAGGACGGGATTTTGACATCAGGTCATCCTGGTTGCACGATTCTACCCCGCGACGGTGGTCCAGTTTTTGAGTCTTGTCAAGCCATCAAGAGGATGTTGTGGAAAGATTTATTTTGCCGTCGTCGTCTATCGTCTTTGAGGTCCGCGAGACGAAGACAGCGGAACGGGTTTGCGAAGCCGGGGGGTTCTTGTGAGATAGTATGTACTTTCGGGGCCGAATAGATCAAGGCTACATCTCCGATGCCATGGCTATATATATTTGGATGGTTTGGGCTTCCAGCTCTGAAATAGGATCCTAACTGCAAGCGGCATGCCATCCAATTATTGGCCGATATCTATCCATTCGTCGAGCAGCGGAAAAGCAGAGTTGAGATAGAAGATGGATGCGGTGACGTTGGGATTAACTTGAATGTCACGGGACCCCGCTTAACGAGGCTAGGGACTATCAGGGAAAGATCATCGCGATGGATGTCCTGACCCCTCTCTGTCTGCTTCAAGTTGTCTTCTTGTCTCCAAGTTCCTGTTCTGCAACGAGCTGTGTCGGGTTCAACTAGGAATATATATGTGATATATGTGATATTTCCTAGCTTATCTTTATTGTTTGTTCCTGTTCGGGGTTCAGTTCCCACAATCCTTTCGACTCCTACAGAAATGCGATGTCACCAGCCATGTCAACTGTAAGTACCAGTCTCGAGCAGATTGCTTTGGGAGACAATGGACAGAAAAAATGCAGCGCCCTGAGCCTCGTCGATGAGAAGCCCTGCGATACTGCTGCCACGTCTACAGATGGCTTGTTCTGTGTATTTCACTCAAAGCAGTGCCATGGTAAGCCACAACATCCCACCCAGTCTCTGATAGACGCGCCTATCTAAATTAATTCACGTGTAGGTCTCTACATGGGCTACAAGAATCGAAACGCAAAACTGGACGAGTTGCGTTCCTGTCCCCCAAAATCCTTAGCTAGCAGGTCCACAAAGCTTGCCAATGACTTTTTTGATGACCTTGGGAACGAGAGTGCGCTCTCTGAGATCCATGACCATTTGCTGCAAACATATCGCCTGCTTGATCGTGTTATCAAAGCTCGGAAACTTCACCATAGCCATTTCTACGCCCAGACTATGGACTATGGCCACCAGAAATATCTCGACACCCTTCTGCAACAAAAGGTAACTGTTGCTATAGCTCTTGAGAGAGTTACCCGCCGAACGGCAGAAGTACTTTACAAGAAGCGCAAGTGGTTCCAATGGACGCGGAAATGCCAAGAAGAGGATGAGAAAGTTCGTGACAATGAGAAAAGGAAGATCAAAAGAGAGGCCGCTCTCTTCAGGAGACAAATGAAAGAGGTCGAACGCCGGATGCGGGAGCTTCGCCTCAGAGAGGAAAAAAGACGACAAGAAGATTTCCTACAAAAAGCGTACGAGGAACGCCTTGAACATGACGCGGAGAGCTGGGATCCGATTGAGGACGTGTTGGAGAACGAGCGAGGGAATTACGTCGATTTGATTGAACATTTCCTTTGGTTGAAAGGCGAGCAGCCGGAGGAATCCGAAAAACATATTTCACCCCAAGAAAAGGCTATCAACGTCGAGACCCCAAATGTTGATGTGTCCCCGACTTCAGATAGTCGTCTAGAGCAGTCTCTAGAATCCGAGAGCAAGAAGAAGGGGAAGAGGAGAAAGGGTAAAGCACTGGCTCCTGTACAGCCAGATGATTCAATTAGAAAAAATTCTACTGATGCTACCCCGGCGGAAACCGATGCTGCTGTACGGCAGCCCGTGTTTATTCCTGCCCAGTCAGAGGAACACAAGAGCACAAAGGAAATGCAGATAGCCGTTGGTAAAATCGAAAGCCGCGAGGAAGTCCGTCAGCGGCTTATTGAAGGAATGAAAATTGAGAATGGGGTTCTATTGCTCAGGGGCACCATTGACGAGCCAGAACTTACGTCTGACCGCGTACCTCCCATTCCTGCAGATGAAGCTGACCGGCTCCTGGATGAGATTTCCGAGATAAAGAACTTCCTTTTCTGCCGCCTGTTGCTGGGAAATGCAGCCCTCTTACCGGCTGCTATGCGGTCCTCCACGGTCCATGAGCTCTTCAAAGATCCCGATGTTTCCGTGAGTGATCTGCGAGACATTTGTTTGAAAATGGAACAGCCACAGCTCCAAGACATACGCGATGCATGTGCGGATTTCTTTCGCAGTAATGACGAAAACGACGAGTTGTCTAGTTCTGCCGGGGATGACAGTGAAGAAGAAACGGACTCGGATGAAGACGAAGAACACTGGCTTGTCAGCCGCTCACGTAGAGAAAACAAGATCCCCAGTGCTTGGAAGTCAAAACGAGAGAAGAAGCTATCCGCCCAACGCGAGAAGGCAACGAATGGCCTGGGTTATGGACCTGCTGCGGAGGGCGAGGGTGCCGCGATCGACTTTGGAGATTTGGACGAGGAGAAGCCCGATCAACGGAAAATTAGAGTCAAACTGTGTGGCCGGCGAATATACCACTACCCAAGTTCCAAATCGATGAGCCGGGGTGGCTGGCTCCATTTCAGCATCATCGCCAAGGACTGCAGTTTTTTCAGAGCCCTCGAGCTTTGTAAATCCTGGGAAGAGTTTTTTGAAGTCAATGTTCTTGCGATTAATAACTATTTCCCGTCACCGTATTGGTTGCTCCCAACAGGGCATTTGATGCACAGGCAGTTGCTTACAATGGTGAGTTTTCCTCTATAAGCCCTACGGAAGTGTCTAAACTCATCCATTATCATTCCAGGGGTTTATACCATTTTACATGAACACCAAAGGGAGCATGGCAACATTCAGCGAGAGCGAAAGGATTCATGGACGTGGACGGGTTCATGCTACCCGAGAGGTCAGGAATTATATATGCGCTCAAATGTGCCGCAGCGACCCTGCCACTCGCAGATTCCTTCAATACGTCTCAATGCAGACCTCTCGTATGATGCTTGTTGTTAGGGACGCCAAGACAGGGAAGATCATCGTAAAGCCTCCGGACGACCAAGCGTGGCTATTTCGCGAGAGAATGGGACATGGGCGTGCCTCACGTACCCCGTGGAAGATAACCAAACGTGTTGATGAAGCCTTCTTCACCGAGATGGAGGAACGGCGCGCGTTTCGTCTTGGATTTGATGACTTTTATGACGTATACATTTGGAGTACGGCCGCCGGACAACGTTTTAGTGCACTTCATAGTGGGATACTTGAGGTAAGTCTGCTCTGGCTCTGGCTTTGGATATGATTCTTTTGGTACAGAGCTCACGCCAACAGATGTTATGCAAAGCTCACCGTGTCACGCGCCCATCCGAAATCCTCACTGCCTCCGCCACGTACCTAAAAACGCTAACGACGGACCTAATAACTGGCCGAGTCCGGGATATCAAGCCTGACGAGCAGGTTGACAGCCTCTATGATATGTACGAGAGTGAAGATACAGTATTCCGTTTCATTTCAACGGAAGGCACCATCGTGACCGGTCTCCCCCGCCGGCTGCAATACAATGAAGCGGATATATTAGAAGATGCCATTCTCTTTCCGGAAGATTCTACAGGAAAGGGATCGAGCGGTCGCCTAAAGGAACTAACAAATGAATTGAGCTTGCTCGAGAAGGGTCGAATAAAACATTTTGCCGAAGCTTTTGCGTACGACTTAGATACGGACGAGGAATACAATTCTGAGGAGTGGGCTTCTGATACCGATTACGAGGAAGAGGATTGGACAGAGTCTGACTTTTCAGAGACCAACTCACAGCACGAAGAGGAGGAGGTAAAATCAGAAGACACTAGTCATAAGCCTCAAGGTGACGAAATCCACAAGGCGACGGATGAATCATTAGACAAGTACGTGACCCATGTCTCTTTTGATCTCTACTCGCCTGCGTTATATGTAAACTGACCTCTATGACAGGGCCCTGACGTCTGTGTTTGGCCAACTCTTGCAGGCGCTAGACGATGCACAAAAAATATATGATGAATTTGGACCTGGCCCTAACGATGCTGTGAATGATGAAGATCTTAAGCCTAAATTTATGGAATTTTTGGACCGACATAAAGCTAGAGGTGGGTGCCTTCATTTACTTCTTACTCCTAGGATACGATATACGTTCACCCGTTTGGTCAGTTCCTAACTGCATGTAGTGTTCAAGGAAACCTGGCATAGGGCAGACCTAGACCCGGAAAGCTTTCCACGCTGGAATGAGTTGGCCCAAATACGCGACAAAATCACCGAGTGTGTTCCATACATGGCGGCAATGACAGTACCCATGGCAAAAATGCTCAGATTTCTGAACTGCCATCCAACCTCTCATTCCAGGGTGCGGAGGGATGGGCCACGAGCATATATGATGACTGCACTATTTTTCCCAATAGGGTCTACTTTCTTCCAGGAACCTGAGGGCGGAGCCGAGATCAAGGACTCCCTGCTTTTCAAACAAGAGGAGCGCAGCAAGCTCCTCCCGGACAGGAGAGGCCACCAAAGTTCGTCATCAAGGGGGAACGAGTTTTTTGAAGAATTCGACCAAATTGTGGAGAAATGCAAGAAGAATAAATCCTTCCTGGCCGATGAGGTTCCTCTGGAATGGAGCGTTATTTTGAGACCAAAGATTGCCCAGTGTACGTGGTCTTGCACCGCTATTCATTTATATACAGGCCAAGATGCTAATTCAGGAAACAGTATTCAACGCAGGCGTCATCGGTCTCTCGTACGAACTACCGGAACACATGGCTGGCCTAGCATTCGTAGGTCGCGAGAAAGACAAACCTGCGGACCTCTTCTTCGATTTCCGCGCTACGATCAGCGAAACCGACGTGAGGCTGCCACCGGGGCGCCAGAATCCCGACAAAATCACAGTCACCTCCCTGCGTAAAAATATCCAATCACGTACTGCATCCCGACCAAAGGCCCGCTTCTCGCTACTCAGGGTGTGGTCCGCCTCTCACTTCTACCCCCTGATGATCGGCCATAACAATCGCCAATGGACGGCGTTTGCAGACACAATTGCTCGTACGTGGGAGTGGAAGTTTGTTCCCAAGGACATGCCTTATTCGGAGTTCAGCATGCATAATAACCTGTGTCAACGGCTGGAGCCGTACATGGACATGCTCCGTGATAAGATTGTCATCAAGAGGGATATGGTGCTCGTGATGGCGGAGGATGAGGAGGCGCTGCTCCTTCTTACATCTGCGGTTGTGTTTGCGATTCAGACCAAGCCGTGGAGGCTGGAGGTGGACTTTTGGAAGAGCTTTATTAACGTTGATGCGGGGTTTTTGGAGGGGTTGAGGGATGAGTGGTTTGAGTAGATTGGTTGGTTGATAGTTGCGCCGCTGTCAATATGGGGCGCTTGGAAAGTCAATTGTCTTCATCTGGATAGTATTTTGAGGATTTTCCTAGAGTCTATGATGGGGGATCTATGAATTTATCTATGACTTACAAATTGGGAATATCAATCAAGGCCAGATTATCATACAAATCTATAAACAACTATGCAGCAAAGAAAAGTCTAATAATACAACGCTCAAGCACCAACAGAAGCAGCTAGCCTAAGTACGATCCACATCCAACTATCCAACAACATCAGCACACCGTTGACACAAAGGATCCTCCTCCTTAGATTCCAATGGCACAGTATATTTCCAACATCGTCCGCATTTAATCGCCTGCGGTGCATAAATCCAAACATGCCCAGTCTGCCCGTCACCAAACTGGAACTCGGAGGTATATTTCCACCCCGCTTCCTGGATCTCAGCAGGCGGTGTTGCCTTGTTATATCCAACTGTGACAGACGAAACGACGAAGAGGTCCTGTAGCTCAGAGCCAAAATGGTCGAAGATGGGCACCTCATCAGCACCGCAGGGCAGCGAGACGTGGACGAAGGTCTGTAGCGATGAGCCCATCTCTTTCTTCACACGCGCGTTTTCCTGGAGCGTTTTTATCGCCGTGTTGACTGCCATTAGGAGGGGGAAGTTTCCTTCCAGATAGTCGTTTTGCCATTCGGCGGCCGGGGGGGTCATGGTGCGTTGCAGTGGGTGGTCGAATGCGGCCTTTATTGCAGTGGGCGTGTGCTCCCATGACTCTTCGACGAGGAGGGGGACGAGTGGGCCGAGGATGCCTTGTAAATGGTAGTATATATGTAACAGGGTGGTTTGGGCGGCTCTCCTGCTGAGGCCGTCTGCTGAGTCGGCATAGAGGCGATCTTTGAGGGTTTCGATGTAGAAGGCAGAAAATTCTAGGTTTGCCCATTTGTTGATGGCAGTAACCGCTTTGTAGAACTCGAATGTGGAATAAGCGTCCTGGCAGGTGTTGACGAGATTTCTGAGCTGGAGGAGGGCGATTTTGTCGATGATGTGCAGCGATTCGTGGGGGACTGGGGAGGTCGGATCGAAGTCCTGGAGCGAGCCGAGCAGCAGTTTAAAGGTTACGCGGAACTTGTGAAGGCTTGTATTGACTGCTTTGAGGACATGCTGGCCTATCACGACATCCTTGGTGTAGTCGCTGCTGGCAACCCATAGCCGGAGGGCATCTGGTCCTAATGCGTCGTATACAGGACCAGTTGGTTTTACCTTTTGTCCCTTGACCTTTTTCAATTTCAACGGAGGAAGGAGGGTGCCATTCATAATTTCGTTCGGATGGATCACGTTGCCGATGGACTTGCTCATCTTACGCGAATCTTGATCAAGCGTGAATCCATGGGTGACAAGAGTCTTAAATGGCGCTCTGGAAAGGCCATTGTTACCAGACGAAAGATTATGGGCAATGTATGTGAGTAGACTTGATTGAAACCATCCTCTATGTTGATCGGTTCCTTCAAGATATACATCAGCGGCGTAGCCCTTAGCAGATGGGGCGGTTTTGACTTGCGTCCAGCTGGACCCGCTGTCAAACCACACGTCCATTGTGTCTGTTCCTCGTTTGTACGTAGAACCGGACTCTTGAAGAGTAGCAGGAATCCAATCAGGATCGTTTTCATCATCGGTCCACCAAGAGTCGATACCGCGTTTGTTAATCACGCTGATGATATGGGATACAGATTCGGACGTCAAAACGGCCTCTCCGGTTTCTCGGTTATACAGGGCAGGAATAGGAACACCCCATGCTCTCTGCCGTGATATGCACCATTCGCTTCGGTTCTTAACAAAGCTCTCGAGTCGGGATTTGCCAGTAGCAGGAATGAACTGCACGTCTTTTAGGGCGCTGATAGCGTCGTTCCGAATGTCGCCAACGTCGGCAAACCACTGCTCGGTGGCTCGCACGATCACCGGGAGCTTGGACCGCCAATCGTAGGGATATTTATGTTCATACGTATGTTTGGCGAGCAGTTGTCCCTTGCTTTCCACGTACGCCAGGACTGCTTTGTTTCCTTCACCCAGCACGGGCTTTCCACTTAAAAGAGAAGGATTCGAGGGTACGGCTGCATCGGTGAAAAGACCATGGTCATTGACAGGGGCATGTGCCGTGATCCCATGCGTGAGGCAAACCTCGTAGTCGTCCATTCCGTGACCAGGGGCGCAATGGACAAGACCCGAACCGGTATCAGCAGTCACAAAGTCCGCCGCAATGACTGGCTGGACGACAGAATCATCCTTGAAAAGTGGTCTATAGGTGGTGGTAGACTGTAGTTCAGAGCCCAGAATTGGTTCCCCAACCACCGTTAATTCGTCATGTAGCAGAGTTTGAAGATATTCGAGACGAGACGACGCAATGAGAAGGAGGCCGTGGATTTCCGATTTCACAACCGAATATTCAAGGTCCGCGCTGACTGCGATGGTTGCGTTGGCGGGAAGGGTCCACGGCGTAGTAGTCCAAATGACGGCAGAAATCTCACAATCCTCCGACAGACACAGATCCCGTAGCTTTGAAGGCATCGATACCAGAGGAAACTTGACCAGCCCAGCTGTAGATTTGTGATCCTCCTTGTATTCCAACTCCGCCTCCGCAAGCGCAGTGCGCGACGAAGGAGACCAATATACCGGCTTGAATCTTCGATATATCAATCCCTTCTCCACCATTTTCAAAAACACATCCAATTGTTTCATCTCGAAGTTCTTATCCATGGTTTTCCACGCATTCTCCCAGTCCGCCATCACCGCCCACTTGCGGAAGCCATCCATCTGTTCCAAAACCGTCCTCTCCGCAAGCTGTCGCGCCGCCTTGCGGATCGCTGCCGCACCCACATTTCCGCTTTCCGTCAGCTTTCCCAGCTCCTTTTGTGTCTGCAGCGCTTTGAGCTCAATCGGCAGCCCATGACAGTCCCAGCCAGGAACATAATCGACCTTCTTTCCCGAGGCCAATTGGACCCGGCATATTATATCCTTCAGGATCTTGTTCAGAGCATGTCCGACGTGAAGATCCCCATTCGCGTAGGGGGGTCCATCGTGGAGGACGAATTGGTTCTCGCTCGATCGTTGGCGTCGCTGCCAGGCATACAGGTCATCGGTGCATCGTTCCAAGTACTTTGCCTGGTCGGCAGCGGAAACCCGGGGAGGGAACGTCGACTTGGGTAGCTTGAGAGTCGAGGTCCACGACCGAGCAAGGGATCGCGAGAGCTCCGGCATGCTCTTGTTATCGCGGCATTTCTTGAGTGGGGGATTTTGCTATCAACCAGACCTTGAAATTGAGTTGGCGATGCCGAAAAGTTATTCGGCAATACGGTACGTTACATATAATACAATGCTTTACACACATATTCTGCATGTTTTCTGTATGGTATTGAAATATTAATATTACATCACCAAAGGACCATTGGGATGGTAAATGGCTGGATCCTGAACTATTAACAAATGGAGGGTTATGCAGCGTAAATCGGATTATGCCTCCTGGTCTTGCGGGTATAAATGCATTCATCAAATCATCCTCATAAGAAACATATCGCCCCAACCCAAAAACGCCTATCCAAGACCAAAATCTAATAAATCGTTAAGCAGCTGACTGCTCCATTCTTGAGAACTTCAAATAGTAAACCGGGGAAGCCAAACAATTCCGTGTTCCCGAGGATTTGCCCACTGGTGCCAGTTGGGTTGCTCCAAGGCTTGGAGCTAGAGCTTTCTTCCCAGCCACCAAGAAATTCCACGCTGCTTCCAGGGCTATCACCCCATCCGCGATTGAGGACCATTCCCCGCTGTAGGGACGCTTCTTCAGCTGGGCTTGTGTAGGATCGTTTCCAAACCTTTTTCATCGTGTCCGATATCTGTTCGTATGGAGTTTCAGATGTTAAAGGCTTATAAGGTGAATCAAGGTTGAGGGTCCATCGACTACGGCGGTGACGATTAAACGGGTAAGATCCCGGAACATTCCCATGTAGAAGTATTTTTGTTACCGTGAGTTGTGTTGGTGAGGGAGTTGTCGAGGTTTCAGGTTGCGATGAACCGGGAAAGGGTGGCCCGGGAACCGTAGGATGGGAAATAAATGCGTCAAACCCGTGGTCGAAGTAGTTGTAGAAACATTCAGTTGCCAGCGAAGACGGAGGGTGCTGGAATGTTGGCGAGTCGTCGCCATCGGAATCGTCGGTCACACTAGTTTCAGACATTGGGTCCATGTCTACAGGGTCAGCAGTACGGCCAGGAGAAATGCTGGAGCGTCGGATGTTGGCGTTACCATGTGATCGGGTCCCGTGGATTGATATCCGTCTATCACTTTTGCGATATATAGCGTCCGGGGGGCCAAATTCCGCGACAAGATCTTGTGGAGTGGTCTCGGACAAGGTTATCCAGAATGATCCGGTATTTCGAACAAATTCAATCTTGCCTGCACCGTGCACTCTGACTTGCTCAATTTCGTCGGCGACGGATTCTCGATTTTTGCCAGCGAGCGCCGTTGATCTTGGGTACGGCGGTTGTTGGGTGAATAGTTCCGACCGCGCCTGTGCCCAAGATTCTCCCCGGAAAACGGCCATGGAGGTGGCAGGAGATGAAGCTGAAGAACCCATTATAGAAACAAAGTCGCGTTGATCGGACCAGGCGGACTGAAGTACAGGGAAAGTAAAAGCGACCCCAGGATAGGAAAGTACATAAGTGCCATGGGACGAGTCAGACGAGGCGGGAATATACTCCCCAGCATGTGTCACTCCGAACATGCGATGGTAAACGTGAGCGAACGTAGGTCCCTGCTGTGCCGGTCGATCCGTAGATTTCGCGCCCTTGAGAACTTCATGAGACTTATAAGTAAGAGGTATCTTCGTGAAGTCCAAGACTTCTATCAGACGTAGCCTTTGGTCGGGTCCGTCAAACTGCAGCCGTAGGCCATTTTCCGGGAGGTTTATAACGATAGGGGAGTAAAGAGGATCCGACGATGAGTAACCGATATCGATGGAGGGGTAAGTGAGGGGATGCGATTTCAGGCGAGTCAAAGTGTTATGGAGGGAAGCTCCAAGAGCTATTCAAGAGGTCAGTTACAACCAGGAATAAGATATGAGAGGAACCACTACGTTAGGGGGACGCATACTTAGAAATCCAATCCCCCGCTTAGGGAAGATTTGGGCGGGAGTTGCATTTCTGGAAGTAGTCATAGCTGAAAGCGGTCGCGATGGCGGTGGCTAGTTGCGGTACATATTGGGATGGCAGACAGAGGATCGCTGAGTATGATATCCACCAAGAGATAGCAATAGGGGTGGGCGGGATATCAAGATAGATATATCAGAAGAAGCAGAAGCTCTGTTCTGGCGAGCAGGAAGATGGATGCGGATCCAGCGGTGACGTTCGAGAAGCAGCTGGCATGTGACCCAGGTCACGGGATGCACGGCTACGTCAGAGGGAGCTTGGGCCACATGTGACTAAGCAGCCGCGGCGGGTGTTTACTTTTTTCCGTTTTGGGAACAACAAACAAACTATGCCCTTTTCGGCAACGGCAACAAAGCCCCAGACATCTCGCGGTGTTTCGATCTCCGTCTGCCAGACACGGCATCGTTATTCGATTGACTTGTCTGCGGGGTTCTACGCCAGAGCTATTACACACTCCATGACCTATCTTGCATTGTTCCCTTTGTAATCGTTGTTCCTTCGAATATGGCCGGAGCAACACGATCCCAGGTCCCCCAGGGCGGCCTGAGGAAAAACATGTTGCGCCCGCCTCGGGGAACGAGAGCCTCTGTCCTCAGCGAACGGACTGATTCCCCAGCAAATACCCTTAGACCCTCGAATACAAACGTCGCGCGCGGACTACGATCGCCCAGCGTGCTGTCGGCCACCGGATTGAAACGAAAGGAGCGGGAGTTTGAGCCTGAAGGCGTCGACCGAACAAACATCCACGTCGTTGTGCGGTGTCGAGGGAGAAATGATCGCGAAGTTAAGGAGAATAGCGGCGTTGTCGTATCCACGGTGGGCGTTAAGGGACAGAATCTCGAATTATCCATGGGCCCGAACGCAATGGGAAACAAGGAGTATCATTTTGATAAGGTGTTCTCGCCCGCTGCGGACCAGGCCATAATATACGAGGATGTTGTTGCTCCGATTTTGAACGAGGTATGCGTGTTCTTGGGACCATATGTACACGGAGAGATTTGGCTAATGAAATTCTAGATGCTCTCGGGATATAATTGTACTATTTTCGCTTACGGCCAAACCGGGACAGGTAAAACCTACACGATGTCGGGCGATATGAACGATGCTCTTGGACTGTTGTCGGATGCTGCTGGAATTATCCCGCGGGTGCTTTACTCCTTATTCAAAAAACTCGAAGACGTGGAACATTCTGTCAAATGCTCTTTCATCGAACTATACAACGAAGAATTACGAGACCTGCTTTCCTCGGAGGACGGCACGAAGCTTAAGATATATGACGACGGAGCAAAGAAGGGCAACCACGGCACAATGGTACAAGGGATGGGCGAAACCTATGTTCACACTGCCTCTGACGGTATTAAACTGCTCCAGGAGGGAAGCCACAGGCGCCAAGTAGCAGCTACAAAATGCAACGACCTCAGTTCTAGGAGTCATACGGTATTCACCATTACCTCCTTTGTCAAACGAAAAACGGATAAGGGCGAAGAATTCATTAGCAGTGGGAAGTTGAACTTGGTCGATTTGGCGGGCAGTGAAAACATCCAGCGCAGCGGGGCGGAAAATAAGAGAGCAACTGAGGCTGGCTTGATCAACAAAAGTCTGCTCACCCTGGGACGGGTAATTAATGCCCTGGTAGATGGAAGCCCGCACATCCCCTACAGGTTTGTTCTACAATCTAACTTTTCGGGTGCAATTACTAATAAATTACAGAGAATCGAAGCTCACCAGGTTGCTTCAAGACTCTCTAGGTGGACGCACGAAAACTTGCATTATCGCAACCGTATCACCTGCAAGGAGCAATCTCGAAGAAACTATTTCAACGTTGGATTACGCATTCCGCGCCAAGAATATTCGCAATAAACCCCAAATCAACTCGACACTATCCAAGAAGACTTTATTGCGAGAATTCACTACTGAAATCGAGAAACTCAAAATAGAGCTTATTGCGACACGACAACGAAATGGCGTCTATCTTTCGAGCGGGGCTTACGAGGAAATGACAGTCGAAAGCGAGTCTCGCCGCATCCTCAGCGAAGAGCAAAGGGCAAAAATTGAGACAATGGAAGCAAACCTGAAAAACAAAGTCCAGGAATTGTTTACCCTGACAAGTAATTTCAACAACGTGAAGAAAGACAACGAGTCGACCAAATTTAAGCTGGATGAGACGGAGGATCTTCTAGAAAAAACCGACCTTGTTCTTAAAAACACCAAACGCAGCCTAGAGGAAGAGACCATGTTACGAGAGGCCCATGAAGAAACCGAAGAGGAACTTCATGGAATTGGCACGGCCCTGCTCTCGACCTTGGATATGTCTGTCGCCCACGTGGATGGGCTACATTCAAAACTAAGGCGGCGATCAGACCTGCATGCTCTGAATCGGGGAATCTGGGAATTGTCTACTTCTGAAGTTTTGGATGTATCGAAACTCGTCGACGACAGAATAGATTCCTTCCAATCCGAGCAGTCCAAGCTCCTAACAGGGCTATCCACCAGGGTAGAAGAATTCGTTGCGCAGGAACTCGACCGGGTTAAATCTGGCCATTCCCTTATATCTGAAGCAGAATCCTCATTTGACGGCATAGAGAATGACGCGAAGGAGCATAATGCCGAATGCCGGGATGAGATGAATGAGGTACTAGAGGAGATCAAAGTACTGCGAGAAGACGTCAAGCAAAAAGTCGGTGAAGGGTTAAGTGGGTTGACTACCGCAGCAGCTCGCATTTCTGGGGAGGTGATCCAAGAGCTTGGGCAATTCCATACACAGGTAAGTCGAAGACCGTCCTCTAGAAAGTTGGAGGCTAATAGACGTAGTTACATACCTCATACACTTCCCTTGGAGAGGACTTCAAATCTGTGATCGATGACCTTGTCGACAACCTCTGTTCTCAAAAAGAGGAAATTCATAGACTTCGGCAACAAGTACATGAAGCGAACCAACGAGCGTCCGAGGCGAGTGAAGCAGCCGCATTACAGTTGCACGACACTCTCAAAGAGGAACGGCAAAGTGCAGAAACAGAGCGCGAGATGTTGCTGTCACAGATGAAGGCCCTTCTAGATAAGTCGGGGGAAAAACAATCAGCACGTCTCGATAAAAGAGTAAACGATATCCGGTCTAACATAGAAGCTTCCCGTGCTTCCCTAAAAACAGCGGACCACGAGTTTAGCCAGGACATGGATAAGTGGGAACGGCGGGAAGATGAAATCTTTGCAGCAGCTATTGAATCTGAAGAAGACGTCAGGAAGGCGATGGACGATGACTGGAATGTATGTTCTTCCACTCAGCTTGTAAATGCACCCCCAATGCTGACCGTCCTCAGGCTTTTGATTCACGCAATAGTGCAATTCAGGAAACAGCAAAAGCTGTGCACCAGGAGACAGAGCGAATTGTCAACACCCAGATGGAAGGCATTGCGACACAAATGAAAGCACTGGACGAGTTCGTAATGAGAGCACGATCGCAAAATGATTGCCATCACGAATCTCGTATTAGAACCCTGGGGAACTTGGCAAGTAGTATTCGCCAGTCCTACATCGGTATCCATAGCAGCCTCGATGGGTTTGGTACCCAGGCCAGGAATTTCCAGGACGAAATGCTCGATGAAAATGCCGCCATCCAGGAGCCTATTGACAATCTCAATAAAATTATTAGGGAACCCCTTGCGGAATTGCAATCTAATGTCCAAGCCAAATCTCTCACGGAATACTCCAAGACTGGAAGTACCCCCCAGAAAACCCAATACGACTACCCAACCACGCTTCCACGGACCGAACCGCATGAGACTCTCATCTCCCGATTAAGAGGCCCAAAGGATTCCCAGGGCAATCCCATCGACCTTGAAGCATCACCCACGATGCCTCCCCCTTCTCTCCGCCTTTGCTCTCCGACCAAGGCCATGGTATACAATGATGGCGACAACGAGGTAGGGACCAACCATCCTTCTACCACTATGAACGTCAAGCCAACATCATCCTCCTCTGCGGGGCTTAGGGAGGTCGATATAAACGTCGCCGTGAAACCGCTTTCTAACAATGGCCTCGCACCCGCATCCGCACCTGATTTTTCGTCGTCACTGAGATCGGCCCCGGATGACAGCCTAGGAGATATTATCTGTAAAGATCAAGACTTGATGCCTCCGCCAGCGAAGAGGCGCGCTACTTCCTCGCCCGTGACTTCGTCGGGCATTATTACCGGAGATACCAAATTACCACAGAAGATTGGAGCACGGAGGTTGAATGGGTTGGGGATGATTAGTGAAGGGAGTGAGAATATTCCATTATCCATGCAGCTTGGGGATGGCGGGGTGCACACGCGGAGGCTAAGGGCTCGTCCGCCTTGATATATTTTCTTCCTCTTTTGTGACTGCACAGTGTTCATAGACTTATTTTTGTTTTCTTTTGTTAGATTTGAAAGGGTTGGTTTGGTTTGGGTGGTTTGGGCTATTTTTTGGATTATGGGCTGTTGGCTGGTCAGTCATTTGGGGATGGATGGGATTGGAGTTTCTAAGGCGGGCTTGTTTGAGAGGGTATCATTCATTTATATATTGCTGTTTCTTAACTTTAATAAGATTGTGGGAGATGGAGTATCCTATACTATCCAAGTAGGATTTTTCTGTCATGTTCGTTTTTCGTCTATATGGTGCTGGTAGTAGACTGGAGATATATATATCCAAGGAACATCGTCGAAGGACACCACTAGCCATCCACCCAGAACTTTGAAAACGTATGGAAGAATACATGGGTTATTGAGAGAAATATAAACATATCTAAATAGCGATCTATTCCAAAGAGCGCTTGATAATATTACCAAATTGCACAAGTAGATAGATAGCCAAACGCTAACGCCGAATCACCCCCCTTTATTCTAAAGAGCGATGCTATGCAACGAACGCCAGCGCAAAGAAACAATACAAGTCAACAAATCTAAAAAAAGACAGCCTCTCAGATCCAAATCATTATCTAGTGCGGAGAACATAGTTAATCCAAAACGCCAATCCAATCGTCAAATCACTCATTCATTCACCACCTCCGCCTCTCCCCGAGTTTGCCCTTGCTCACCCCCAGCTTCCCTACCTACCGTCTCCCCTCCATCACCCTGTCCGCCAGCTTCAATAACAAGCCTCAACTCCTCCATCCTCTTCTCAAACTGGCCCATCATTTCCTCCAAACTCTGCCCACGAGGTGATCGATCAAATCTGATCCCCGACGTGCCTTCAATCTCAAGCATCAGCCCGCCGACGCTCGAGGAGGAGTCGTTTGCCGTGGCCTTCGTGGGGCTGTTGGTCGAGGATGAGTCGAAAGTTGGTGCTTTGCGGAGGCGAGCGTTGAGCACCTGCCACGAGGGGCTGAGGCTGTGGGCGGATGTGATGGTGTAGGGATGCGCGGGGCGGAGCGGGTTGCCAGTGGTTGTTGTGGTGGTTGGCGGGGAGGTTGCGGGCGTTGGGCCAGGTTCCTCTACGGCAGTAGTGGTGGTGGTGGTGGTGGCGTCCCCTGTATTTGCGGGCGTGGGAGCGGATGGACTAGGCTGCGCAGGCTGCACGTCGAGGACGATATAGTGTTCCTGCACGCCTGGTACTGGTGGCGGGAGCGTGGAGGGTTTCTCCCGACCCCCTTCTCCTGATCCCTCAACGGCATCGTCTTCTAGTATCGCTTCCTCATGATGCCGCGAGTGAGCATTGCTTGAACCGCGCAGCGAACTAGGCTGGGTTTCTAGCGCGCGTAGGGCGGCGTCGGTGATTAGGTCTGTGTCATCGTCGGAGAATATGTAGTGGACGGTTGGGTGGTGGTATTCGGAGGTGTTTGTGTCTTGGATCAAGGTGAAGAATGGCCGGAACGGGGGATGAGTTGTTTCTTCTTGGACAAGGGTGGTTTCGTCGGGCTTGTCTGGATCCCGCTGCGGCGAGCTGTGGTCAACTGGTTGTAGCAAGGGGGGTATTGAGGGGTCCGGGTTCTGTGGAGAGGCCATTCTGGATCTGTGCCAGGCTACATGGCTGTTGGCAAGCAGGTTTGGCGTGGCTTGAACGGAGGATGATGGGATGGATGTTATTGTTCGGGTTGGATGTCGCGATTAACTTATGCTGGGGAAGCTCAGGGCGGTCAGGTGACACTATGTCATGGTCTTGGCACGCCTGCAAATGGGGTTGGATGTATGTCTAGATCATTCAAATGAAATGGTGTACGTCTGTGATTATATTTTATACCGCGATTCCTAATGTGTAATTTCAAAAGAAATGCCTTTGTTTGTGTGGAGAGAGAATTGTATTCTAGTATAATAATATGTCTGCGAAGCCCCAGCAAACCCTGCCCAGCTCCAACGTCAACATCGTGATCGTAAAAGGGTATCATCCGTTTCGTTCGAATATTTCCGTACGCCATACGCCCCCATTCCTCAAAAGCCTACTCATCGCTTTGCTTCCAGTCGAATTCTAAAGGGACAGACTGAGTTAGTGCATGAACTCGACATGGGGTATCCGGAATGGCTTACTCTGGCGACACATGGGACAGAGGCCCTTGGAAGATTCTTGCCCGATCCATGTCAATAGGCAATGCTGGGATGATGTATTAGCAATCCTCGGTAGTTGTGAGGTATGTGCGGGAGTGGGGGGGGGGGGTGTGGCATACCATGTGAAACGAATGCCCGCATTTCCCAATTACTATGAACGGGCTAGTCAGTATGTCTGCGCATCTAGCTTCTGAGGACTTGTTGCAAAGAATAGACCGGCGTACATAACGAGCAGTCGTCGCCAGGAAACTTGCAGGTGGGACATGTGCCGTCGAACTGTACGCGACAGATACCGCAGACATCATCCTCGGGCATATCCCACCGCCACGACGCGACGGCATTCCATTCCTTAATGGTGACCTTCATGAGGGAACAAAGTATACGAGGTGGAGAATGGTAAACGCGTAAGGGCTGGTATGATCCTGATATGGTCGGTCTTGTTAGCAGGTAGCCCGTGCTGTCGGGGGTTAGGGAACACGAGTGAAGCATACCAACTATCGTGTCCTCATATTTAGCCGTCCAATACCTTGCCGGCCATCGACTGCCGCTCTCTCCTGCTGGATTAGTTAATAAGAGAGTTCAAAGTTGGAGAAGCCGCGGACCACGTGACATCTGCCGCCACTCACCGCCCTGCCCGCACGCCATCGCTGACTCAGCCGGCAGATGCTCCCCCGCATGGCCCTTCCCTTCCTCTGCAGTTTTGTTGATATCCGACTCTCCAGCTCCCGTTGACTTCTCTGGTTTCTCTGGCTTGGTCTGCCTCCCTAGGTCCCGTTATGTAAGAGCACGCCGCCCTCAGCTAAGAGCCCCCTCTACCGCTATCATGGCTCTCGTGGCTCTGCGAACCCTCGGTTTCTCATCAAGGATTCCCCTCGCTAGGTCTGCCACCGCTCCTCTGCGTCCTGCGCAACACCGCTCAATCTCCCTTTCTTCCTACGTTGTCACCCCCAGCGAACTCAACAGTGCCCTGAAGAAAAATGTCCGCACCAAAATATCCACCTCTCCGCGCGTAATCCCCCTCTGTGCCACCTGGTTTATGCCCAATGACCCGGCCAAACGAACCGGCATTGAAGCCTTTACAAAATGCAGAATTCCCCATGCCCGTTTCTTCGATCTCGACGACGTGAAAGATCACGACTCTCCATACCCTCATATGCTTCCTACGAAAGAAGGCTTCCAGGAGGCCATGCAAGCTTTGGGCATTCGCAGGGATGACCAGATCGTCGTGTACGACTCGGAAGAGGCTGGGTTGTTTAGTGCTCCCCGCGTTGGATGGACCTTCAAGGTCTTTGGCCATAACAATGTGCATATCCTCAACAATTTCAAGCTGTGGGTGCAGGAAGGGTATCCAACGGTGTCTGGGGAATTTACCCCTGAAGAGCGTTCCGACTATATTGTTGGTGACTTCGCTCCCGCAATGGTTGCCCACTTTGCCGAGATGAAGGAAATCGCACGCGATTTTGGAAAAGAAGGTTCAGAAGGCATACAAATCCTTGATGCAAGGCCTGGTGGGAGGTTCACGGGCAAAGATCCGGAGCCGCGCCCAGGCCTCTCGTCTGGCCACATTCCCGGCTCCACCAGTATGCCATTCCCCGAACTGCTGGACCCCATCTCGAAGGCATTACTCCCGGGATCAGAACTGCGCAAGGTATTCGAGTCCAAGGGGCTCGATCCTATGAAACCAACGATCAGCAGCTGTGGAACTGGTGTGACTGCCGCCATCATTGATCTTGCGCTAGAAGAAGCCGAGTTTGTGTCACCAGAAAACAGGCGCATATACGATGGGAGCTGGACGTGAGTATCCTGACTTCTATTATTATCTTCGGTGAGACAAGAAACTAACGGTTTGTAGTGAGTGGGCGCAAAGAGTTCCTGAGGGTAGCGGTTTGATCCGGAAGGATTGAAGCCTTCTCGGCGTGTATAATTGATTAACGTGCCATGAGAGCGATTGATGACCCGCTTTTTTAGCCTTTACGAAATACCTCTGCAGCGAGCCTTTATGTTTTTGTTCTATTCTTTATCCTTTGACGGGAAGCGAAGTTTATCTTAGGCTTAGCGATGACGGCAGGGATATGCCCACATTCGAATCTCGGTCGTCGAACAGCGCACCTATTCGTTCGAATTATACTTCCAGACTGCTGTTATGCGCGGTTTTTTTGTAGTTTAGCAACGTCTTTAGTAATGCTATGCGCTCCTTTTTCCATACTAATCTTCCTGTGGTATAATTTGGGTTTCTTTGGGCCTTGTTTCTGCACGAAGGGGGTGTCAAGTCCCTCTTTGTAGCATGGAATATACACAGCAGACTGAATCCTCATACCTACTATACTTTACCCTACATAGTACCTTCCAACCAACTATGATGTGAACCTGTTTCGGCTCGCCCACAGCAGGCGCCGCTTAGTCAGCCGGCTGCCAAGTTCCCCCTCCACCCAAGCGTCGTTCTGGCTTTGACTTCATCAATCTTCAACCCACCGTCCGCCTTCACCATCAATGTCTATCACTCTCGACGTCGCTCTATTGATACGCGTAACGATAGCTGGGCCGTTCCCTATATCAACCCACGACTCGTTTCGTGCCCAGCCTGTCTCCTAGAAAAGCGAAGATGCTTCAGACAACTGCCTTCGGTGACTTCATCTCTTGCGGTGAGTCTTCAAACGCCGCCGCCACTGCCTTCCAGTCACCTACACGCTTGCAAATCATCTGTCTTCACTTGTGGGCCAGAGACCTGTTCGTCGCGCAAGCCACCATCATATTCTGTGGCTAACAAAGGTTGTTCTGAAGCAGTTAGTACGAAATTAGCAAATACTTCGTGATATTTATATCCACCACCATCGCCAAATCTCACTACCCACCAATATACCCTTGATAAGCGACCGGCTTCACCAACATGTCGGTCGGCCGAAAAGTTTTTCATTGCGTCGTTGACGATACCGCACTCACCACCAACATCAGCGAAATCAAGAAATGGACCTCTGTTGGCGCCATCACTCTTATCGTCCCGCTCTACAGTATGTGTTGAAACCGGTCTACATGGGTTGTTTGGCTATGACTTGTTTTGTTACTGACACACCCTAAGCGCTGGAGCGCCTCCGTGCTCTGAAGAAATCCGGGTCCCAAGTTGGAATGAACGCGCGCGAAGCCGTGCGTTTCCTCGATCGCGTCACTTCTGGCAAGCATGACACTCCTTCCTCCAAGGTAGCGCTTCAGGGACCGATGGAGCAATTCGAGGAATGGGAAGAAGTTGAAAAATTCTTCCTACCGGAGTTTGAAGAGGAGGCTGGAGACTATTCAGAGAGCGACGTGGATGGGGAACAACCCACCGAAACCTTCGAGAACCAGGAGGCCCAAACCGAACAAAAGGAAGCGCAGAGTCTCAACGAGATGTCGCAAATGCTTCTGAGTAAGCTTAATTTCAAGAAGGAGTCAGACGCGGTTTCTGTGACCTCTGGAGGTACACAGAGTGTCCCTGCATCGCTGGCTTCGGGAAGTTCGCGCACAAGCCCTGAATACGCCTCTGCTAAACTTGCTCCTCCCGCTGAGTTGACCAATGGCTCTCCCAATTCGCATCGCCGCTCTGCCTCTGGATCTGTTATTCCTTCAGTTCCTGCCAGCATCAAGCCGTTACTTAGCGCTGTTCTCTGGCGTCTGCATGCTCAACCGGATGTCGCGCCGGTGTTGAACAGCTGCATACTTGTTACGAACGACCGGACTACGCAGACCTGGGCGCAAAAGTTTGGCATTACGGCGAAAAACATCCACCAGCTGCGCACGGCGATCATATACGAGGAGAAAGAATATAAAAACCATTGCAAATATCTGGAGAAGAACCAAGTAGTGGAACCTGAACGATTGCTTTCATTCGAGGATGAGAGCGACGAAGATGTCCTCGTGTTTGTCCCACGTGGCCAAGCCAAATCTACTTCTCGTGGGACATCAGGAAAACGGGCGGCCAATCGCAAACCTGCAGTCGACCGGGTTGCCAGCGCAAGTACCAATGCAAGCGTGAAATCGAATGGACAACCGGAGGTGGCAGTTGAGGTACCATCTGCCCCGATCGACCCCGACTCTTTCAGCCGCAATTTCTCCGTGGCGAAACCGAATTCTACTGCTGAGGTGGGTATTCCAAATGGCAACGGCAATGGAACCTCGCGAGGTTTTGCCCCATCCAGCCCGCGCGGACCTCGCCGGGGAACCCCTCGTGGTGGCTCACTGCGTGGATCTGCCAGAGGTCGTGGCAAGCTTTGGGTTCCTTGAGCGTGACGCCTATTCCGGCGACTGTTTTAACTCAGTTTCTGGAAGTGGTACCGTATTCAATTCTACAAACCCATATGCCTCAGCAAAATGCGATCTGAAAAAAGCGAGAAGATTACAGAACGGATCCAGCCTCTACTTCGACCATAGCGTTTTGGCTGGCTGGCAGTTCCCCATCATGATGGTTTACGATCTGATCTACCTGACCAGCCTATATCGGACAGTGCAACATATTTCCCTGTCTGTGCAAGGAGCGCAACCTGTCCTGTCTCTAAGCCATACCCGACTTTACTCCCTCGCTTGATAGCCTCTTGACTTTTCGGGATACGCTGGGAAGGATGGATTTTCGAACAGTCCAGTTTCCAATCTGCGTTCCTTTTTGCGATCCAACAACTTCGTCGTTGCCTTTTCTGGAACCGAGAAGGATTATTTTACTGCGCATAACACCTGGAACCTGGGGCAAACATCCCAAGGCGCCGAAGACCTTGGGTTCTAGCGTGGGTTAACATTCGGATGCAGCTGCTTGAAAGCGTGTATGGCATTTATGTTGAGCAGTAATTACACGTAGGAAGAGGGAGAAAGTAATGTTTTCAGGCGGAGATTTTGGGGGAAGCTGATGGACACACTCGCTTGCTTGGTGATTTTTGTATTCTTCCACGTTGAATCAAATGCAATTGATACGTATTTGTTAGTTCTATCTTGCCTGGCCTTGTAATCGATCTCTCCATATACATAATACAGAGTCCTACCCCACGTGGCGGGTGGAACCAGCGCCTAGCCCGAAACAGACTAGTCCTCGCCGCGGGGCAACGCCGCCCTGATCCCTGCAGCCGGCGTCATACATAAACAAACAACATCGTCTGATCTGGCTGTGCTGTATATATAGGGGACGACTCCCTCTGCCACCTTCATCTGAACAAACTGACTGTCTAGTGTTTATACCTCCCGCTGCTGCTGTTGCCACTCAATCTACACTGCACTCTGCCAAAACTACAGCTATTACTAGTAGCCAACATGACCGACTCCTCCGGCGTCGACACCTCCCCCATCTCCCCTGTCCAACGCCGCGACTCACTGGAGAAATACCTCCAGCACCGTCCGGATCCCCAGGATCTGAAAGATAGGCATATCCTCCTGGATACCAATGCGGCTCCGTAGGTGGTTTCGCTCATCCTTTGCCTCCGCTAGCCCGACCCGACCCGACCCAGCCCGGCCGGGGCGGGCCTAGCAATGGTGTTGAATTGGATTGGACTGTCTAATAAGCCTGGGTTCTGTGTAGCTCCCTGCAGGCGGCGCAGCAAGAGCTCGCCCGCCAGAAGGCGGCGGATAATCTGAAGAAGGGCCTGGAGAAGAGGCCCGAGCGCGAGGAGCTCGTTGGGCGTATGCTTAACCTATCCCCCTCTCTTCTTCGCAGCCTCTTTTCAAGACGTTACGCCTTTACATTTCCCGATCTGACCCGGTGACTTGACCTGTGTAACAGGGAACATCCTCCCCTCTTCTACCGCCGCACCGGCCCTGCAAGCCCACGCGCGCGAACTGGAGAAACACATGCTGGCTGATACGCTGGAGCATAAGATCCAGAGCCGTCCGAAGCCTGAGGAGCTTGTTAAGAATGGGATTCTGGATGAGGGTGAGGATCCGACGCATGTTTGAATTGGCGTGTTGGAGGGGTGTGCTATGTATTCGTCAGGTGAGGTGAGGTGAGGTCGGGGGGAGATTTTGAGGTTTATGATATCTATTTGATTTTAGCTGCTAGTTGGGTTAGGACAGGGAACTGGTTGTATTGTGGCGTTAAGGGGGACTATTATATTCAACCCAAACGACAGAACGTCGGACCAAAAAAAGGGGTAGGGATATCTAAGGTTTGTTTGCTGCGGTTGGTTTAAGAGGAGGGCGATGGGATATTTCGCGGTTGATATTTCTGTTGACGCTTTGACTGGGTGGAAACCTACTATTATGTTGCTGGTAACTAAATTGATACTCTGAATGGATTGATTCGATGATATCTAGGAGATGTTAGGTACACCATTTTATTTGACTTGCTTATCTCTGACATATATGATAATATGTTGTACTCGTATCATCTAGTCGACTCTCTCCGTCATAACCTTCCCAGTACCCGAAGCAAACTCCTCGCCACAAGAATATGCTAGTCGTATTCCGTCATGTCGCGTAAACAAATAGAGTAAGTAGAAACCAAACAGACATAGTAGACACATAGGTCAATAACTCTCCACCTCCGCCGCCCCTGATAAATCCGGCATCCACCCACCAGGCCGCTCACTCCCGCGCACAAGCAACCCATACGCCGCCCGTTCTACCTTCTCAACACTCGTCTGCATCACCTCTAGTTTCTTGCCGAAGTCTCTGTTCAAAGTGTGACCGCGGGGTATATTTATCGCTTCGAACATGGCACGTAGCTGCCGCAGGTCAACGAGAATGCTGTCTTTCCTCTCGTCACTACCAGCACTATCATCGTTGATGTTGATACTCGAACCCGTCGACAGGGTCGTGATGGCAAACCTCATCATTTCGCCCGTCAAATCGAATATGCCCAGCACGTAATCTGCCTGCGACAGGGGGATGCCGGCTGGTAGAGACTTGGTTACCTCTTCGGGGAATATTAGGCGCTGGCTCTCGATGTAGTGGTGGAACGTGAGTGCTTCGATGTATTCCTGGATGCCTGGGCTGATCTGGTGTTGGTAGCGCTGGCCGTTGATTCCGGCGAGATCTGGCGCAATGGAGGTGAAGAGGGTGGTGATTTGGGCGAAGCGGTCGGTGTTGTCCTTTGCGATGTGTTTTGGTAGGGGCTTGTTCAGCGCGCGGACTCTGCATGGAGAGTTGTTAGCGGTTGACTGCTCAATTGGGCGGGGGGGAGAGGGGGGGGGGGTTATGGAGGGTGGGTTAAACGTACCTCTGCAGGGAGAATATTCTACCGCATCACAGCACCGGTGGTCAGTTCCTAGCCAATTGACGATAGGATGGGAATGGCGTACACTTTCTTGCTCAGGGCTGTAATATCTCTTGACGCTTTTATGATGCGTTCTCGCCGGTCGTGATGCTCATCCAGCTCCTGGCGGAAGGTCGTAAAAATCGACTGGATGGCGAGCGTGCTTGGGTCTGCATTTGGATATTCAGAAGCCATATCTGCAGCCTTTGGGTTGTTAACTAGTTTGCCTTCCCAGGAGCGTTTGTTGCCGGCCATCTCGCGGGGGATGTTGACATGAAATGAATGATGCCAAAATGCCAAGAAATATGGATGGGATGGGATCCCGCTTGTTGCTTGGCGCTTATGTCATCGCCGAAAGCCTATTTGAACGTCACTCCCTGCATTTGGTTGGAAAGGGGCATATATCAACTTCAACTATTCCGTCAATATTCCCCCCTATCAGTCGCCCCCCATGCACAGATTCCCGAACGAGATACTTGAGCTTATTATTGACTATGTGATGCTCTCCGATGAGCCGATGTTCATGGATTGGTTTTTGCCTAAAAATCCGTTCACCCACGGCGGAGTTCCTCAAAAGAACCGCCTTGTCCGCGGAATCAAAACTCGCCTCACCCGATGGAGGGGAAATCACCCTTTGTTCAGGTCAAAGTATATACCCTGGCCCCCCAAACTATCCGCCCATCTTAACGAGGCCCAACGGCTTCATTTATGGGATTGGTGTTTTGTCAATGGAACATGCAGGTTGTTTCGGGAGATTGGGAAACCGGCGTTTTTCGCTCGTAAAACTTTCGTCATGGGCCCGCATCTTCTTAACGAGTTTATTGGTGGCCGCGTCAAGGGTTTAACGGCCGAAAACCGGCAAATTGCAATGAACCACTGTGCCGAAATTATCATTTCCAGCATCGGATTTTACTTCCCTGATGAGATGCTCTTGCTTCCTCGATATATCCAGAGCTTTCCTCGACTAAGACGTCTCGACCATATGATGCATTGCGAAACTATGCCGAAATATGATCTGTATTGCATCCACAATCGCCGGAATGCGCCTGCCATTTTTACTCGAGCGTTGTCCATCCTCGGCGTTGATACAGACAAACTCGATCTAGGCTTCATCGTTCATTCAGACAATGACTTTTATGGGTCCGAGCTGAGCATCAATTTTATCATGAATGATCTGATTGGGGTCTCGGATCTGGAAAGGTTATATCTAAATGGGATCACGCCAAGGATCCACTAATGGTGTGTTATTGCATTTCGCCTCCCTAGAGCTAAACATGATTGATGAATAGAAATGAAATCGACGAGGCTAACATGGGTTTTATCCTAACCAGAGAGCATTTAGCGTTTTCCTAGAACGTGATTGCTGAGTGGATTTAAACGCCTCTAGATGGCCGAAAATTGTACCATGGTTTAGTATCACAATGACGAATAACTGATGCAGCTCGCACAACTGGGAGGCTACAACGTGCCTTTTTGATGTAAAATAATTTGATAACGGAAGATTCCAAAAGCCCTAGCCGACGAAGAATATCACCAACAGCCCGCAGTTAGATCTCAGAATTTATTAAGTCCCGGACCCATACTTTCAAATATCCTGGTACCTCGAAAGTTTATGAAGCAACCTACTTCTTCCAATACTTCGTTAGGTATCTCTTATGTTGGATATGATGACACAAGAGTCGAGACATGCTCATGGAGTTTTACCATGGCTTCATGCTGCCTATATATTCATCTTGGGTGTCTGGGTGATTTCCAACGCTTGCTGACCAATCCATCTCATTTATACCTGGGCATTCCTCCAGCATTACACAGCACACTATATCGATTGACGGGCGTCCGATCTTTGATTTACATTTTCCGTGACAATGTCTACGGAGAACCCAACTCAGGATACGGCTGACGCAGCTGATGCTGGGGTAGGAGAGGCTGCGGGGGTAGAGCCCCAGCCACCTGAGGGCACTTTTCTACAATTCTATCAATGCGAGACCAGTCCCGATGGAACAACGTCAGAAACCCCCAAACCGCTATTTGTCGAGAAAATGCCGGCCACTCCAGATCCAAAAACAATCACCCTTGCAGAACTCAGAACTATGGTGAAGGACCAGAGAACATTGAAAAGCATGTAAGGATATGTCTTGAAATGTCTACAAAGGTCTACTGGTTGATGCTCTTTATTAGGCAGACTGCACCTTTCTGTACTAAGGGTGGCTCGGAGGTGAAAGATACTATCACCCTTGGTGATTATTTAGCGATTAGCAGTGTATGTTCTGATGCCTCTGAAGATGGAATTAATAGCTCATTGACACATTAGTCAGACCAGAAGACGGCCGAAGAGGTTCCTACAGTCTCTGCGGCTTCGACGATCTACTTAAAGACAACGAAGATCGCCAGCGCTATGGACGAAAATTTCAAAAATTCCCTGAAGACAAACTTTGATAGGGGGCTAAACTTGGATACCACGGTAAATCTATAGAATACCCCTTTTTGTTTGACCTGGTTGCAACTAACAGGGATGATCTCAGCAACCAAATGCCCCAATTCTAACAACCCAAGCCCCGACTATTCAATCGTCTTTCGACATGAACACTTATATGGCTGTTTCTGGCTCGGCTGACTCCATGTAGGCGTCACCATCGCGCGCTGGATTTGCTAGAGTTCTAATTCGCCCTCATCTTGCAGCCATCCAGCAGATATGACGGAACAGCAGTGGGGTGTTGTGATGAGAGACAGCGCCCTGCTCTGTGGTCATAGATTGACAACTACCGAGGTGCAGGACAACGATACAACACAAACAGCTGTTACAGCTATTGAACGAGTCGAATACCCTGGTTCGTGGAATAAGCCATGAGAAATATCATGCTGGTAGCTAACATATTCACCCAGCGTTCGCTCTCAAACCGCGGACCTTTGAGCCTTATGAGTTTGGGGCCATTGATCCAGCAACTGGTATGGCTAGCACCGACCAGCAAAGCTATAGGATTCCTTATTTCCAGCTAGACGATGACTCATATGTGAAATCTATTGAAACGAGCACTTCTTTGCAGTCATCCCTAGCTACAAGTTCATTTTCTGCAACCGATGTCCAGGCTTCTGTGTAAGATTCTCTTTTTATTACTTCAGACATATGGCGCTTACATTTGAAATAGGGGCGGTGGCGCTTTTGGCTGCACCGTGGCGGCACAGGCGGGGCTGAAGATCTCAAACTCCCAAGCAAGCGCCACCGATAAAACCGACGAGAAGGATAAATTGATCATGACTTACAACGTGAGTGTCCATACTCCCTGTCTCAGCCAACTACTGAAGGAGTATTAGTTTCCACGAGTTAGCGTATTGCTGGATAGCGGATCGCTCGATCTCACTGATAATTGCAAGAATGACCTGGATAATGTCACTGATCCCCAGTCAATTGACGCATTTGTTACAAAATATGGTAGGAACTCTCCTGGATCTCACTATCGAAAACCTCAGCAGAATTGACCATTGAATATGCCACAGGCACATTCTACGCCACCCGGATTCAACTGGGTGGGCGCTTGTTCTGTACTCATTCGAAGGAGTCAAGTGGAACGGCCAGCGAGGCAGATAGAACCTCCGCCTTCAAAGCGGCTGCAAGCGCGTCCTTTTCGTCTCCCTTTGCAACAGGTTCTGCAAGTGCTAGCTATGAGCAAGGGGGGGCGACGAAATCATTGGATAAAGCTGCCGACTTGAACGTATCAATTGCCTGGGAGGGCCAGGGAGGGGACACTTTGCTCTCTAATAAGTCAGTATCCTTGAAAAATTCCATCACTATTGCCTCCAATGAAAATTTGTCATATATAGTCCCGCTATGTGGTGTCCTACCGTTTCCTCCTTTTATAATTGGCGGGTTGTGAAGGTATGTTGGATCTCTCCCATGGTCCCTGCAAAACGGAATCTAATGGCTGTTATTGTGTAGCAAGATCAAGTAAAACCGTTGGTCGATTTCATTGGGCAAATTCCCGGATACCAGGACATCCCTGCCAAGTTTCAGGGAATTCTGGATTCCCACCCGGAGCTCAAGGTTGATTTGCTACCGCCACTCAGAATTGGCCAGTGCATACCGCTTGCTAGAGATCTCGAACAAAACAATGTGATCGTCATATCTTCAACATACGTGAACACCACCGCGCCTAAACCCGGCTTCGTCTCATCAGTACCTGTGAAATCCCTCTTGCCTAGCGACCACACTAATCTCTCTTTCTGCGCTGAATCAACTTGGGGGGACACGCTATTGCACATATCTTTCCGCCGGGCGGATGGGCGGATTATCTTCAACACTTGTTCGGGCGGCAGTTGGGGCGCAGAAGAAAGTATACCCCTGCAAAACCGCTTTACACAGGCTCCACATACAATCTTTGTGCAGGATCAGGGTGGATGTTATGGAGTTTTCATTGACAACACCCAGGTCCATTCGTTCGCGAAGAGAGATAGCAATAGGAAGGTAAGATCGGTTTCATACATTCTAGATACCCCCGCGGTGGGTTCCATGTTTTCGGACCCCTTGCAGGTCAAGGTGTACCCATCCATGGATGCGGTAAGGGACTAGGTCCCTTCGATCTGAAGTGGGAATACTAGTTACAAAGGAGTAGCCATTGCCTTTGTCGTTCACAAGTACGGCCAAAAAGCTCTTGTACCGTCGCTTAAAAGTCGAATTGCCCATGAAAACGGTTTTATGATATTTTTACAATTCTTAAATTGTATTTCGGAGAATAAAAGTATTTCAGATTTTTTACCGTCTCCTCGGAACTATTCAGGCGACGTATTATTGTCCACCGTTCCCCGTTATGAACCGCTCTTCCACTAACAATACGGGCAAAGTTGCTTAGAGAGAGGCCTTTTTGAGCGGGTTATTGAACCGTAGCTGCGTTTTGGCGAACGCCAGTCTTTTTAATATTGTTTGCCATCCATCGTATGGCAAGAAGAACGAATCACTTTTGATACCCAACCGGCGGCGACTAGTTCGAAGGAACTACCAAATGAACGATAGAAAGACCAATACCCATCCTGAACCGAGGGGATGCGGGGTGCAATGTGCCACCTACTCATGCGTACCACTGACAGTACCAAACCATGTACATGGGCGGAGTTCCCGGGGGTCCCGCTTGGCAATAGCCCAGGGCAACATATTCCTGATGCATTCCAGCCAACTGGCCTATGATCCGCTTGGCCGTGTTGGGGTTGTCTAAGAATCCAATCCCCCATAGGATTGTTTTCCCCCCCCGCAGATTAGGCTTTGGGCCTCCGGATGGTCCATCGTGGACTTTATCTCCAAAGTCGCGAGTAAACTCGGTTATGAATGAATCCTCGTCCATATCGAGCTGTTTGCACTTGAGCTCGATGCCGGCATTCGTACCCAGGCGTTTGTCCTCAACCCAGAGGTCCACCATCTCGGCTCCCTTATATATTGGCTGCTCGCGTAGAGCATCGACTTGCTGCCCGGCGGCTTGCGGCAATTGGGCGTTGATGGGAATGAGTGCGGCTAACTCAACTTGCAACCAGCCTTCCCACCCCCCTCCGACTATTTTCCGGATCCTATCGAAATATGCGTGTGAGGCATGAATAGTGTTAAAGGCTGCGAGACATACTGCGCCCAGGTTGTGGTGGCCAGCAACAATAATTCCAGGGCCGGCCGGCGGAAGCGGGGGGAGGGCTGGAAGCGCCGGGGCTATAGGAGTGGCCATCGTGGGATCAGGATGCTGGGAGGATTGATGAGCAAAAGCTGACAAGTGTTGGAATAGGCGGGGAGAGTCTTCATACTCAACTTATACTTGTTTAGACCGAGATGTATATTTAGAATAATCGATAGGCAATCTAATCTGCATTCTTGCAAAATTGGATTTCAGAAGGGGTTGAGCTGAGAACCATGATCAATATATGGACGTAGAAACGGGCCACCCAAATAAATAGATCCATTGCGTTCCAGACAAGCTGATGAACTAAAATTCATCATAACCTTTGGGCAACCGAAACACTATCCCGTGAACCATAACCAGAAGAGCTCTTGCCCAGATTGTTCGGCGAACCAGACATCGGTCGAGTTATGAGGTATTATGAAATCAGCGTGATGTCTTTTAAGTGCAGCAGCCTGATCGATTTCATGGGGAGTGAGAACAGGTATTATTGTTGGCTGCATGATTTCATACATTTTCACGGTTTGTTTCGTTTTGCTATGCTTTGCTCAAATCATCCCAGCATGGAGTAGAGTGGAGGCGGAGAAACTTCTAATCCCCCCAAAACAAATTAGTCGGACGGGATCTCGGTCTCATACATTGGTATGCTTGCTGCGGGATTGTGGGGCAACGGAGGCGGGTAGTAGAGGGGCCGCGCGGGGTATACGGAACGGGAACTGCACAAATTTCTCAAAACGCCGCAGATAGAATATCTAGTAACTAGTACTAGATATGGCATTGATTATGACAAGAAGACTTGCCCAGATCGGCAAAATGCTATCGTGCATTTACGTTGACGATACGACTGGCCAAACCCAAGCAATAAGTATTGACTGATTTCCAGGGGTTTCTGACCTGATACGTTGGGCGATGGCAGAATGGAATTTGAATATTCCACTAGCCTTTCATGGAAAAATCTAGAAGAGCCGTAGAAAATGGGATGGCAATCTAATTGCTTTGTTAGTTATTAGTTAGCTAGTTACCGGGCAAGTCATCGCGGATAGGGAGGCGGGAGGGGGTTGCATCCCAATCGGACGGAAATCCAGGGGTCCACCGGGCTTGAGATTCGTCGTGTCGCTTCTTGATTCGAGCCCCTGATAATTCCCTTCGAAATCGAAGCAGGCCAAGCCGCTAGAATATTCCGTGGACATTCCGCTATTTGAAGCAACTAGAATATTTAGCGCTGGTCCATTCCTTTTTCGACGCGGAGTTCAGCACCGTTGAGCTTTTTTATTTTAAAAATTTGCGGGGAAAGGCTCGGCTTCAATGCGGCCACGGGATTGACCATCCCGCGACTTGGTCAGAGACACCCAACGCGTCCAACCTGGGAGATTATTTGGGTGTAACTATTTCTGTTATGGGCGGATGCGCACGCCAAACGATTCTGAATAATGCCCGTAGTTATAGCTATGGGATGAGAATGGCCGTAAAATACCGTGAGTATTCTGCTGTCACCCGCAAGGAAATATGGGTTTCCAGGTAGTTTTCACCCATAACCCCGGATAGATAGTTAGCATAATAGTCTTCAGTAGAACGCGGCGCGATTTCAGCGAACCGAAGAGGGGGAGTTGGCATTGTAGGGTGATGTTGTCCTTCATAAGGGGCTGTTCTGGGATCGAGACTCCGATCCTCGTGGTTTGATGTTACAGGCTCTCCCTCATGCCGGCGCCCAAGATACCGGGGGCTTGCCCTCTTCTTGACCCGCTTCTGGGAGTTGGTCGCACGGTAGCGGCAGCGGTGCATGGTGGTGGGGAGAGACCGGCCGGGTTTCAAAACAGCCAGCAGAGTTAACGCATTCTGGCCGCTTGATCGACGGCTCTGGGGTAACTAAGTTAACTCGCACTGGCTGCTAAGGCTGAGTGCCAGTAAAGTACGTGGTGTGGTGAGGTGAGGTGAATGATGGTGGTTGAATGTGGTGATGGTTGACTAGTTATTTTAGCGAGGATTGCTTCCCCGCCGCAAACCGTCGATGTCTTTTGCCAACGTCTTCCATCCCCCATCCTCTCCCCGGATATTCCTCAGCCCCTTTCCCCTCATTCTTGTCAAGGCTCTGCTTTTCTCTTTTCTCCATCGCTGTCCTTCTTGATCGCCTCGGGGATGCGCCCCGGCTATTGGTGAACCCACTCATCCCATGTTGGGCCAGGGATAGGACAGGCCTTCTTCCACCGACGACAACAAGGAGTCTGAGATACTCCCGTTGCAGCTATTCTATACGTTGTGTTCCGGATAGGCCGGCTGTCCCTTCTTCATCGCCCCAGCCATCCTATCTCAATGTTCCATACATTTGAAGGGTTCGAAAATCCCAATGCTCGCCCAAACGACGCCGGTAGCCGGAGCCGCGAGGGCCAAACCACGGGCAAAAGGGCATCGACCTTGAGAGCCTGCGAGCAGTGTAGACGTCGCAAAATTCGCTGTGATGGCGAGCAGCCCTGCGAGGCTTGCCAATGGTACAAGAAAGCAGACCTCTGCCACTATTCAGACCCCAGGCCCTCCAGAAGGTACCCTTTATATGTTTTATCTCACCCCCATGGCTCGTTTGTTCCCATTTAATACTTAAAGAGTAATGGATGTCCTTTGCTGGCCCGTATTTGTTCGCTATTCCTGATTTATGCCATCTATTTATTCCCCATTCAGAAACCCTATGGTTTCCGGCTGACGATATGTAATATACAGACATGTTGAAAAGCTTTCAAGTACCCTGGATGAATACCGTTCCATTCTTGAGAAACTCTTTCCGTCTGTTGCAGTCGAATCGCTTGTAAATCTTTCCCGTCAAAACCTCTTGGAGCTCATCTCAGAATCCAATGCTAAGAGGCCCCCCTCTCCCGCGATCTCACCCCCCGTTGAAACAAACCTGTCGCCGCTTTCTCCAGAGGATGAAAACCTTGAATCTCTCCAAACGATGCCTGAAGAATCAGGAGATAGCCGGGAATCCGGTAGCCCCGATATTATTGCCGGTGTCTCGGATGATGTCAATGCCTTGTCCTTGTCACCAAAACAGCCATCTTCATATTTGGGCATCTCCTCCGTCATGGCCGTGATGCGGGTCATCATGTGGATTGATCCTGATTCAGTAGATTATGTCTCGCGAACTCCTGACCGCCCAACTCGCGACAAACGAGATTATTCTTTCTCCTCAGACGGCCGTCCCTGGTCTTCACAGGTCAACCGACAGTCCACATTACCCTCTAATCAAATGCAAATGCAGTCGAATAGCGTGCAACTTATCAATGCATATTTTGCCTATTTTCACGCATTTATCCCTCTGATAGACGAAACTTCTTTTCGGGATACGTTTATGAACGGAAAACGATCGGACCCACGGTGGATGGGTTTATTGAATATGGTTTTCGCACTGGGTAGTATCGCCGCCTACACTGCCGATGACACGTCCCATTACGATTACTATCAGCGCTCAAGGCAGTACACAACGTTGGATTCCCTTGAAAGCGCACATCTTGAAACTGTCCAGACACTAGCTCTCATGGGCGGCTTCTATTTACATTATGTCAGCCAGCCCAATTTGGCGAATTCACTGATGGCCGTGGCGCTGCGGATGGCTACGACTCTAGGTCTCCACAGAGAATTTGTGGGAAACAGCGTTGCAATGAAGACACATAGCCAAACCCTATCAGTCGACTTACGCCGGAGGGTCTGGTGGTCGCTTTTCTGTCTAGACACATGGGCTTATATGACGCTTGGAAGACCAAGTGTTGGGCGCTGGGGTCATGGTATCACCGCAAAACTCCCGCAATATATGGGTGATAGGGTATGTCCCAACCCGTGGACGATAGATGTGTCAGTCTGCTAACATGGTATGAAACCTAGGAAAACGCTTTGGGCATTCTACCACTTGCGGAAAACAGTCGCTTTTGCAAGATTGCGACCCAAGTAGGAGATGCCCTTGCGGCTTCGCCTCTTGTGAATTACCCTGAGATGACCAACCTCGATAACCAGCTAGTTGAGTGGTACAATAATCTTCCGCCGCTCCTGAAGACACATGAGCCTTGTCCGGATACGGTTTCTACCACGCGAACCATCATGAGGTGGCGATATCAGAGCCAACGTATTCTCCTCCATCGGCCAGTGCTCCTCAGCTACGCAATGCGCCGGATTCCATACATTGCACTCAGGGCGGAGGAAAGAGCCGCAATTGAGAAATGCAGGATGGTCGCAAATGAAACAATACGGGACATGTCATCTGCCACCCGTCTAAACCAGATGTCGGGATGGAATGCTGTGTGGTTCATCTTTCAAGCTACCTTGGTCCCGTTGCTAGGCCTTTTTATTGCCGACAATACCGCCACCGATTCCACTGCCACGATCGACTCCTGTCGTGCCCAGGTGGAAATTTCGATGATTGCGCTGGCCCGTATGCAATACTGGAGCCCGACGGCCAAGCGTACATTGGAAGTTGTGTCTCGCATATTTGAGGCCGCCAACCGTTCTCGCACCGATACCAGCAACGCTCAGTCGATGCCTCGGGTACCACCTCTAAGATCCTCCGCCACCACCACCACCACCACCACTACCAGCAGCCAGGAGACGCCACATCTACATCCGACCAGCATGGAGCAAATCCCTGTTCAAAATATTGGAACGGTACCGCCTTTCATGGAAGACTCCGGTCAAACAATGTGGGACTACCTCACCTGGAGCGATAGTAACCTCTGGGCGGGATTTAGCGGCGACCCCAATATTCGGCAGGAAGATCTGGCCTTGTATGGAGCGGACGAGGAATTCCTCAAATACCACGACCCAAATACTACGACCGGGTCAACATACAGTGGATATGCTCCACATAACCCGATGAATTTCCAGTGATACCAGCTTATTAAATCTCTAGTTTTCGCTCAATCTTATAACCCCCTCGAGCGGAACTCCCCCGGCAACTTTTTACCATCTCTCCCCTTTTTCTTCGATTTCTCTTTGTATTTTTTTTTTGTATCTCCCCCCTTTGACGTGAAAATGGTCAACGATGCGCGTGGGTTACGTACGGATCGGAGCTAGAGGCAGCGAGGCGTGGGATAGGTCCACGTTTGGAACGTTTTGGCATTGGTGAAAATGGGCATGCTGTTTTTTATATATATATGGGCATCTATTGTAAAATATTTTATACAACCTATGATGGATTGTTGAATGTAATCCTTATGCCATTAAGCAATGAATTCATACTGGATTTTCATGAGACCATTCCACTGTGGATCCACCATGTAAACACTGTTGCTCTGATAGAGTGCTCCAAAATTAACATCTGTGATGATATTATCACTATTTTCAGAGCATATAAACCAAAGAATCATATAAATATATTGTAATATTATAACTATACTTCATGAAGCACTCTAACTATACTTCATGAAGCACTCTGACTATACTCCATATAATATAACATTTCTGCAACACTCCATGTAATGCTCCATCCATATTTATATATATATAATGCCCTGACTACTACCATGCTCCATGTAACACTCCATTGATGTTTATATATATATAATGCTCCAACTATGATAATGCTCTGACTATAATAACACTTCAATTATAATAACACTCTAACTATTATAACACTCTAACTGTAATAGTATTCTAACTGTAATAGTGCTCTAACTACATTACATTTAATGTCCCCATGTAAATACAGCAATGACTACCATGGAACCATCATGTAATCACTACAGTAACACAGTCAGAGGATTAGAGCATGATTTAGACACAGTGAAATTATCATATAAACACTATGGTAACACAGTCAGAGCATCAGAGCATGATTTAAACATGATTATAATATGATTGAAGTATAATTAGATCACTATTTGACTACAGTCTGATTATAAAGTAATTCCCAGTCTAAATATACATTCTTTCAGAGACATCTATCATTAATTTCACATTTAGTAGTATATTTACTAAATTGATTTATAGTCACCATCATTACTGCCATCAACAGAGTAAAGCTGCTACAAGCAAAGAAAAATCAGCTCTGATAATCAATTCAGAAGGTAAGAATTAAGATGATGTTGCCATTTAGAGATTTAAAGATCAAAATGATGTTATCATTTAGAAGTTTGAGGATTAAGGTGATATTTACTTGAATAATAATCTCACATCTAATAGTATTAGAAGAGTAAAGAATTTTGAAAAGAAAACATCAGCTCTGATAAGTATAATATATAGGGAGATACTCACTAAAAATAAGTGTTTTCTTTCTCACTCTACTGGAGAAATGAATCTGATTGCAGCTCTATACTTCTCAGATTCATAATTAAATAATATCTTAGTAATAATAGTGATCTAGGTGTGTGTCTGCATCACTATTATTACTAAAATATCATTTAATTATGAATCTAAGAAGTATAGAGCAGCAATCAGGTTCATTTCTTCAGCAGCTCTCAGATTCCTCAGTGGTGAAATATATCTCTTTTATATACTAATAAATCTCCATAGCATACTTCCTGTTGATTAGGCATTCAAGTAAATTCTCACTATATCAAATAAATACATCTAATTACCTCTTTATACATTGAAATATCAGCTCTAACAATTATGATATAGAGGGAGATACCCACTAAAATAAATTAGAATACTATAGACATTGTTCTCCACATCCCTTAATCTAAATACAGCTGAAGTCAAGTATGAAGTTGAGCTGAGTTATTTACAGTGAACTTAATTGTTTTTCCTAGAATACTATAGATACTATCTTATTTCATCAGTTCTTTAATGAATAATACTGTAATATCTTTCACATCAGAGTATACTACCTTCATCCTCACAATGATAATTACAACATTAGAATCATCCTAATATTATCCTTCATCACAATGGGTCTGAATCTCATTAAAAATAAGTTTAAGTTTCTTTTCCCACTCTGTAGGAGAAATAAACTTAATTGCTACTTTATACTTCTAAAGTCCATAATTAAATGAGATCTCAGTAATAACAGCAATACAGGCACACATATCATTAATTGGGACAAGGCATTCTTCATTAAGAACTACATTTATTAATGATAATTTACCAGTCTTCATACTTCTAACAACACTAATTATAACTAGTGCAGCTTTTAACTTCATCTTCAGGTTCTCCACATCTCTTAACCACTAGTTTTAACAATGAGTAACAGCCCAGATTGATGATGAGTAACAGCCTAGATTGATAATAAATAGTAATTTAGATTGACAATGAGTGGCAGCCCAGATTGATGATAAGTAGTAGCTCAAATTGTAGTGAGCCTATACAGACATCTATTTTTAGTGGATGCAACAACTTGCAAGTAGTCTGCTAAAAGAGAAAGAAAATAGATTGATGATGTTAGCATAGGTGCAGAATAGATATAGATAGAGAAAAGAAGGCTAGGTAGGAAATACCCTTAATAATTTTAGATGTAATATAGGTGAATGGGAAATATTAACTTCAATAGTCATTATATAGAGGAGAATACCCTTAGTAATTTAAATGCAATGTAGGTGAATGGAAAATATCAGCTCCAACAGTCATTATATAGGGAGAATATCCTTGATGATTGAGATGCAATGCAGGTGAATAGAAAATATTAGCTTACCTAGTAGTAAAATATACCTCTTTTATATACTAATATACTTTCATGGTGTACTTTCATTTCCTGGGTATTTAGTCTCATCTCATAGAATCAGATATATCAGCTCATACTCACTATTATAAGAATATCTTTCAGAAATTAAACCTAATATAGACCTCTTCATTGAGTCTATAGGCATCACTTGATAGATCAACATTACAGCACATATCAGTCATCTTCAGAATATTTACTGGGTTGAGTGCTAGATCACTTAGTAAATTAATATTATAATATATATCAGTAATCTTTAAGATATTTACAAGGTCAAATACTAGGTTATAAGTAGGGGTATTGCCCTACATTTAGTCCTGAATGCTACCTATCATGGGAGATATTAGGGCTCACCCTGAGCTTATTACATGAAATCACATAGGAGAGCCTATTAGTAAACCTTACCCACAAGGTGCACTAGATAGGCTATTATACTGAGTAGATGTTAATGTAGGAGTCTCCTGCTTCTAAGTGCATTATTAAGAAGAGAATGGTTATGCACAGGATAATAAATTGACTCATTAGTTGCTGCTAAAGAGGATTTCAGGATTTAAGAGCAGCTAAAAAAATGACACATCTCATGTATAGTGTAAAAGCTTGATGCCTTCAGGGCTATATCATAACCTGCCCCTAAACTTATATTAGATTAGTATAATATAGAGACTTGGTTTCCACACAGCAGGAAGACTGATTATTATGTAATCCTCAGAATCATTACTTAGAATCAGTAGGCTTAATAACTCATCAGACTTAATTAGACTCACTAATATGACTACAAAAAAGACCTAATCATTATATTCATATAAGTTATGAACAAAAACAGCTTAGATCCAATCAATTTTTGAATTTCTATACTTAATAATATCTCCTTATACAAGCATTATCCAATAGGTTTTATTACTGTATAATAAATAAGTATATAATCAACAGCATCCTAATGAGAATGAGAGATGATACTTAGGTATAAAAGTAATTTTTTGGTAAAATTAGAGTGGCCTTAGTTCTGATTCTAGGATGAATGGTTTATTCCAGTTAAGACTATATGCCTATTTTAGTTTTTGAAGGAATGGGTGGACATTCAGAAGGTTTGATATTTAATTTGTCAGAATTCCTAGTATATTCATACTATTCTTTAATAACAGTAAAGATATAAGGTTCACCTGCAGGGATTTCCAGGTATGATCTAAAAGATTCTTTAGTATATATAATTCATTGGTTGAAAGAACATCATCAGATTCACAGTCATTAATCTAAATCAGATTGATTAGAAGGGTAGGATAATATTCATGAATTTTCCTTAATCTCTCCTCAAGTTCTGGCTGAGAGTCATCAAATGCACCATGAAAAGCAAGCTGAACTATCTAATAAAAACTCTTCTATTAAAGTAATATCTTTTTAATATCATGATGATTTGTATGGCAGACTAGTTGTTTATAATCTTTATGTTTATCCTCCCTTATTAACACATTGCTGTTGTTAGTAGTTCTATATTCTCTAATTTCATTAATATAGTGCAGTTTAATATGTATATTCAGTTAGTTTTTCATTCTAATGAAGGATGCACCTTTTTTTATAGAGAGAGCTGAGTCTTACTTCAAACCTTCTGCCATGATAAAGGTAGAATATCTATCTGGCCTGATTGATATTAACATCTGACTTAGTGCTAGGAATGCTTATCAGCTCTGACTTACTAACTCTACATGAGAAGAAGTTCAGACTCATTGTACTATATTTACTGCTACATCTAGAAAGAACTGTAGATATTAATAAGTAATAGTAATAATTTATTGAATTTCTTTTAGGTTATGAACAGCTAGGTTATGTGATAGCAAGATTGAATTGCTTCTTGCAATTATTATAAATACATTAATAGTTAAGTTTACTGCTGAGGTGCCAAGTTTTGAGAATGCTAGTGGGAGTACCCTATAAATTTAATCTTTAAGTTATGAACATTTAAGACCACATCACAATATAAGTGGTATCAGAATGGATGCCTAAGCATGCTCTTGCAGTTAGTATTTCTCTAGATGGATAAGAGGTAACTATAGGCATGCCCATTCTCAGGGGAAAGAGAAGGTCTATAATATTCAGAGGTACTTAGTCTTTCTAACTGAAGTTAACACTGATTCCATCAGCACAGAATGAGCCATTTTTGAAATCCCTGAATACTCACTGTGTGCAGAATCAGATGGGAAGAATATAACCAGATTTAAACTTAGATATATCTTAAATAGGCAAGAGTCATTATCTGTCAATTCACTTCTCTGCTACAGCTTCTTTCTCTTTGTCAGGTTCAGAGCACTCTCTACCTAGCATTAAACCTATTGAGTGTTATAGTGATAGTGCCCATTTTGAATGATATTAAATGATAAATCCAATCTCTTTCAGTCTCCAACTAGATAACTCTAATATGAGTACTCTGCACTTAAGCCTTTAATATCAGCATTCCCATTCTGCTGTGACATGTTACTAATAAATGATAAGCAGGAAGAAACAACCCAAATAGTGTCATCATCAATATTAACCAGGATGCTCTCACCATCTAACTGTAGAAATCCAGGGGATAAGACTCTAATAGTATCTGGGAAGTTTGTACCATGTAGACTGAATGTCACTATAAATAGATTATTACACTTCTTATGTTCAGCTGCACTCAGAGCTGAGATCTAGTACATACTCATTAAACTCTGATATATATTCTAATAGAGGCTAAACCCATTAATAAAAAGCTGATAAGGAAGAAACAATACTTTCTATTCTCTAATAAAGATATTCTTCAAGAACTCCCTCTCATAGACCATAATCTTCAGCTCTCTATGTATTGGTGTTGATTTGCAGTATAGCTGAGTAGTAGCTGAAGTCAAATAGAGAACCCTCTGAAGAAAAAGATCAGAAGTGGAATTCTCAGTTAGGAAGATATTATTAGTTTCATTAAAGGTATAATTAATAAAGATGTAGGCTCTAAATAGAATAGAGCTTATTAGAATGATATTCAATATATTATTCTCAACTAAAATTACCTCATATTAATGAAAGGGTGAATGAGGACTCTGAAAATTAGATCCTTCTACATTTAGAGTTGAGTACTACATGATAGATTGAATCTATAAAATAGTCCTATTAAAATATAGGGATGTTTCCTGTCTATCCTTTCTAATAAACTGCACTCTACCTATATGGTTGAAGTTGGTCTTATCTGGTCATCTGCATGGACATTTATTGTTTTCACACTGATACTATATGAAATTGGAGGGGAAAATCAGTTTACTGGTGGAAGAATACAAGGCAAATTCCCTGAAGCAGTATTTAATTGAGCTTTCCTAGTTATATGAGTGCTATAGTTCTGTAGGGGAGTTGATAACTTCTACCATTCTAATGTGCATGTGCTGTTGAAACCTCTGGGACTTAACAAGCCTTAATACCAATAAGACCATATTTTGAAAGTATAAGAACATTAATATATGATTGGTAAGGTATTTTTCAGCATGAGAGAATGTTGGCATCTAATCTGAAGAGATAATTAGAATCTATATGTGATGTAGTAGAAGGATTAGGAACTATACTCTACATTTCTTTTTTAGATTTAATAGTTCATTAGGAAGATTATGAATTGGAGTGATATCCTTCAGAGTTCAGAGAATCTACAGTAATAACTGGTATAGCTCTTGAGATATCTCAGCAGACTCTGTCTATAAAGTGAAGGCTGTTGTAAAAGGATTCATATAATCCTTATTCTATTTATAAATAAGAAGCTTCACAGGGTTGTTGATTATATAAATACAATTAGCTTTACCATTGATGTGTGATGAGGTTATTAGATTATTACCTTATGTAATGGGTGTACTCCAATAAGTGGATCATGCAAGCTATACACTAGAATCAAGATTGTAATCACTAGAGAAAGAAAGGAAAAAGGAAAAGGAATCATGAGATCATGCAATATAAATAGAAGGGAATTATGCAAGGTTGGAGCAGATAAACATTCATATAAAGGCCCAGTCAGAGGCATCCAATCAGGCAGTTGGAGATTGGGTGAAGTTCAGGTGAGCTATAGATATAAGGTATAAGAGTGTAGCTCTTCACATTATCCCCCCCTATTTGGATTCAGAGGGCAGGCAGGAGAGGTCAGAAAATTGAATGTGAAGCAGTGCAGGTAGAGTCTCATTGAGTGGGTGCAGCTCTTCATAACAGGCAAGTGCAGTGGTGTCTTACAGAGTAGAGGTCAGTTCTCACAAAGAGGCTTCATATTCAAGCTACTTCATTAGGTACTGGAATCCTCATTCACAGCAACAGCAGTTGAGGATGGCTTCAATCTCATATTCTACCTCATTATCTTCCTCAATGATGCCAGGTGGATGCCAGTCAGTAATCTCTTGTGAGGAAAATGGGTCAGTAGAGGCCTTGCAGAGCAGATTCATGTGAAATACATTGTAGATCCTAGGTAGCATGTCAAGGCAGTAGTTATGACTTCCCAGGACTTCAATGATAGTGTACTTAGCATATTGATAGTCAAGCATGTGAGATGGGCAATCAGTCATAATGTTTCAGAGATCTAGCTAGATCTTATTACTCACCTTGTAGTGTTCAGCAGGATTTCAGTGGGCATTCACACAGTTCTGTTAGTTCTACTGGGCACTGACCATGAAGGATTCAGCCCACTCACAGACTTGCTGGAGTTTCAAGACAATGATATCCACAATTTGGATTGGACTGCAGGGTAAAGTAGAAGGTTCAGGCAATTCAGCAAGATTGAGGACTTCAAGGTTATAATCATATAAGAGGAAAAATGGGCTGACATCAGTGCTGACAGTGTTACAGTTATTAATTGCAAGTTTGGCATGTAGGAGGAGTTCATTTCAGTCATTCTGAGTATATAAATAGAACTTTTAGAGGTAGTTCTTGGTTATCTGGATCATACATTCAGTGCTGCTGTTAGTTTCAGGGTGATAGACAATCAAGAGGTATTAGGAGATCTTGAGGAGCTGACAGATTTGGGCTCAGATAGCTCCAACAAACTGGGTTTCACAGTCTGAGACAATTATACAGGGTAGATCATACTGATAATAAAATAGACTTCAGAGGAAGGCTTTAGTCACTGCAGGTGCATTCATCTTCACACAGGGTTTAAGGATAACATCTTTACTGAGATAGTTAACAATGATAAGAATATTCTTACAGCTATTACTCATGAGAAGGTCTACTGTGAAATTAATGGCAACATCACACCAGACATGTTCAGAGATCAGAAGAGATTTGAGTAGACCTTGATAGTAGTCCTGCCAGGCAATGACAGATCAGCAGATGTTGCAGTTTCAGGTGAACTATCAGATGCTCTGAGACATGTCAGGCCAGTAGAAATCTCAGGATAAAATTTGGTAGAGCACTTCACAGCCTGAATAGCTGATCATCAGAGAATCATGAGTTTCTTGTATGATTCAGGTGTGCAACAGTTCTGAATCAGGAACTCACCACCTCCCCCAGAAGTATAGTCAGGAGTTAGAGTCTATGGAGCATTCAGTGATGTCAACATGAGCTTGGAATTCAGATGGAAAATGACAAGCTTTATCTCAGATAACCTGGGTCATCATCTGAAGGCATTCATTGGAGGCAGCAGCAGTGTCCCAGAGTCCCTGGAGCAGGGATGAGGTGATCACAATTAGCAGGGCAACAGATGAGGCACATATTACTCTGTGTGATGTTGCTTTAGATTCTTTAAGGATCTGCAGATCTAGTAGTCTCTGTTTGCAGTTTGCCCAGTAGGCATCAGAGTCTTTAGAAGGTATATCCTATTCACATCAGAAGAGGGCATTGGCTATGGAGTTCTCTGTGCCAGGGCAGTAATGAATTGTAAAATAGAAGCAGCTGAGGAATTCAGCCCAGCATATCTGGCATTCAGAGAGTTTACAGGTCATTGTGAAATATCAGAGGTTCTTATGATCTATGACAATTTCAAAGTCTTTCACACTGCAGAGTTCAGAGTCCCATTCCTCTAGACATCAGATGATGGCAAGAAGTTTCTTGTCATAGATCTCATAGTTAGCTTCAGCAGGGCTGAGCTTCTTGGACATAAATGTATAGGGTCACAGGATACCTTTATCATCCCATTGTATGAGAGCACTATTTATGATATAACTGGAGGAGTCTGTTTCAACCACCATTAAGTAGTTAGGGTTAAATGCAATGAGCATCAGGATGGAGATGAACATCTTCTTAAGACATGTAAACATCTTGTCTGCTTCTTTAGACTACTGGAACTATTGGTTTTTGCACATGAGATCAGTTAGTGGTCAGATGATATTGGAGAAGTCTCAAATGAAGTATCAGTAGAAATTTGCAAATCCTAGAAAGCCTCACATGCCTTTTACAGTTATAGAGGCCTCCCATTTGAGGATAGCAGTAATCTTCTTGGAGTCCATATGGACTCCCTTCCCTGCCTCTATGATGAAGCTGAGGTAGGTCATCTCTTAGACTTTAAAGGCAGATTTGTTGATATCAATCAGGAGACTGTGTTTGTGAAGACAGGTGAGAACTTTTCAGACATGCTCTTAATGCTATTTGCAGGATCCATCAGTGAAGATGAGAATGTCATCAAGGTAAGTAGAGGCAAATTCATCTAAATAGTCTTATAGGGCCCAGTTGATGTACTTCTAGAAGGTGCTCAGAGTATTTATGAGGCTAAAGAGGGTGACTGTCCATTCAAACAGACTATATCTCATGTGAAAGGTAGTTAGCCATTCATCTTCTTCTGCAATTTAGATCTTATAAAATGTAGAGATGACATCAAGCTTCATAAACTACTTGGCTCATTCAATTTGTTCAAGAGTCTCATTAATTAACAGTAGCAGATAACAGTCTTTTCTTGTGAGTCAGTTGAGGCTGCAGTAATCTATACAAAATTAGAGGTCTCCATCAGACTTCTTGATGAAAAGGATGGGCACATCAGCAGGCAAATTGCTAACTCAGATGAAACCTTTGTCAAGAAGGTCATTAAGGGTCTTGCAGAGCACAAGCAGTTCATCATGTGACATGTTGTATAGGGGTCCCCAGAGCAGCTGAGGATCTTTGCCATTCATCTTTTCAAGTTTAATGTGATGGTTGTGCATACTGCAGAACAGCAGAAGCTTCTCAGTGGCTTTATAGTCAAAAACATCAAGGAATTTATGATAGTGTAGGGAAAGGACTGTTGTAGGGTCAGTCTTCAGCTTTTTGAAGAGTTAGGAGAGAGCTTTCTCTATGTCAGACATGCTGGTGGTGAAGATTTTAATAGGAGATCAGAACTTGAGCTTTTAATTATAATATTAAAGGAGTTTAAAGGTATTGACAGAGATCTGGCAAAGGTCAGCAGTCTTATGAACATTCTTTTCAGACACATGAATGTCTCCAGGGAACACAATGCACCAGTTGCATGCATTGATGAGGGCTTGATGTTCAGATAATTAAGATAGGCCTAACATGAAGTCATATAGGAGATTCTCAATTTTATATGCATAAGCATTCTCTCAGAGGAATCCACTAACATTAACATCAAGCTTCACCATATTTCATATAAAGCCACCAGTGTCACTACTGATGCCTTCAATCTTTTGGGGGACAATCAGGATACACAGGAGATTATAACAGTTGATCATGCAAGGGTGAATTATTATGTAGTAACAGTAGCTGCTGTCTATCATAGCATTCATATTAAAAGAATGATTAACTACAGTAGGTATAAGAATTACCAGAACTATTATTTTCTTCTCAAAGATCTTCCTATCTAACTCCAGGAGTTTCTACTTGCAATTTCATATAGAAGCTAGTCTTTTCCCAAGTCTGATTTGGCATCTTCAAAGTCCTCCTCTTCCTTGGGCTTAGTCTGCACATTTATGGATTGTACAGGCAGTTTCAGGGGAATATGGGTGCCACAGCAGTTAGTGGCTCTGTGCTCAGATTTGTCACAGTTGATGCAAACACCTCAGGCACAGCAGTCAGTGACAGTGGCAGTAGTCATATTGGGGACACAGAAACCATTCATGTGAGCTGTCAGCTTCTAGTTCATAGCATTCAGATCACAGGGCTGAGTTACTCTGGGAAAGGCTGCTCCAGGGGTAGTAGGAACATTACCATGAATTCAGCCCTGAATGATCTTAACCTCAGACAGGTTATTCTCTATACCATGGAGCTTCATGCAATATTCAAGGTATGTGGGAGGTTCAATAGAGGTAATGATCTGCTGCAGGAGCTCAAACTTAATGGTCTTTTTAAGTAGGGCTTTCTTAATAGTGTCATCCCACAACTAGTTACCAGCTTCTAAAATCTTCTGATCAAATCTCAGGAGAAAGGTGGCAAGTGGATCAGTCTTCTGGTGAACACTGTGCAGCCAGGTTAGGGCCTTCTGAGCTACTGAAGGGTCAGAGAAAAGGATGTTGAGCTGATCAAGAATGATGTCAGGGGTTATAGAAATGAGCTTGGCATTAGCCTTCATTCAAGAGTGGAATCAGGTGATGGCAGTACCAGAAAGTCAGATGTAGATGTATCAGGCCTGGTCAGTAAGAGATCTAATTGTAAGGTTATTCAAAATGATTTTGACCTCTGCACTGAGGTGCCAGGCAGGATATTCAGAGACTTGTTTGCCCATGAATTTCTTGAGGGTGGCAAGCCTCTCCTTCAGGCATTTTAGGAAGTCATCAAAAGGAGTGGTTGGATGAGCAGGGATCAGAGTAGGAACTAAAGTTGATGTGGGCATGCAATTTTGTTCAGCAATGAGGTTGATCTTATTTGCAAGCTACTAAATGAAGTTTTGGAATTCAGCATCAGGGCCCTAAGAAGGGATACTGTCTTTACATGGAGGGTTCATGTTTATGATGGATTCAAAAGATTATTTAGATTCAGAGAGTTCAGAGAATTCAGGAAGTTCAGAAGATTCAGAAAGTTCAGAGGAAAATCTCATAAGATATTGATACAGACCATTAGGGCTTTGGGGCTTTTCACTGACACATCATTTGGCAGAGCTGAGCTGGGTGAGTTGTATTTCAGATTTCAGAAGAGTTTGCTATACATGCAAATCACATTTGAAGGAATCTGTTATACATGCAAGTCATGTTTGGAAGGCAAATATAATAAGAATCTCTGAGAAGAGATCAAGCAAGCAATTACAAAATGTAACAGGTGTGCTCTGATAAGTAGATCATGTGAGCTATATGCTAGAATTAAGATTATAATCACTAGAGAAAGGAAGGAAAAAGGAAAAGGAATCATGAGATCATGCAATATAAATAGAAGGGAATTACATGAGGTTGGAGTGAATAAACATTCATATGAAGGCCCAGTTGGAGGTGTCTGATTGAGCAGTCAGAGATCAGGCAAAGTTTGGGTGAGCTACAGATATAGGGTATAAGGGTGTAGCCCTTCACACCTTAAATAGTTGGATTAGAGGAATTAACCTCTTGGACCTCAGAGTTTCTAGCCTCTTGAGCCCCTAGAGGATGTTTAGATGTGGCATTAATATTATCCATTTTATCCTCCTTGATCTCAGTATAATGATCCATATTATTATTAATATTATCATTCATAATATATTTATCATCAGCCAATTTATAAGCTATCTAGATGGTGTTTAAAAGTTAATATATTATATTTACTTCCTCATTTAATTTGTAGAGCTCATTGTTGGAGTATGTAGCATCTCCATCATTATTATTTTTAGTGAGCTAATTGAGTTGATTTGTTGCCTGATTTTCTAAATTAAAAGATTAAGTAAATAATTGAATCAGAATATAAACACATACCTCTATATTGCCTGGTATGAGTTCTGACATAAAATCCCAAGATTCCATGTTATAATTAAATATTAGATCATTTATATTAATATTGATATAATTTTTGGAGGTGTCCTGTGGTAATTTCAGATGTCAGTCTCTTGGAGCTGAGCACTTATTTGCTCCATGAAGGATGTATTTTCTAAGATAGTGAAGGCTGTAGATGGCCATATTGTAGGTTGGATTTTTTTGGAGGGAAAAGTGGGAAAATTGGAAAAGGAATATGAATATGATAGCTCTAAAAAAAGAAATAGGGCTAAACACATACTAAATGTACCTCTGAAAATAGGGGTCTCAAGTCATATCATCCAGTAGAATTATAAACTTCAATCTTTTTCATTTCCTTTCATTATCTACAGGTTTCCTTCTCCATTAGATATAATTTTATTTTCATATTATTACCTGGTCTATCTATTACCCAGCCATGTCTACCATTAACTCCTTTAGTTTGGAATTGAGTAGTATGGTTAGTTTCTATTCTATAAATAAAAACTTTATGGATGTATTGCTAACCAGAAGTAGCCTGATAGCCAGAGGGATAGACTTCCTCCTATGAACCCTGCACTTACTAGGAGCAGTAGTATATTAATAGAAAGCCAGAATCATATGAGTAGTATATCCTCTAATTCTAATGAATAGTGCAATCAGGTTATGTTAGAGTTCTATGAGCAAATAAATTGCACATGGAAGAGAAACCTTTAGTGGTAAATAAAATGATCATATCTCCTTACATTCTTCAGGAAAATGAATGAACTGATATTGCAGGTATTTCAGAATTATAATTATAAATCATGTATGTAGACTGCAGCATGGAACAGCACACTTAACAATTTTTGAATGTGGAAATGCAAGACACTTGACTATATGAAGGTAAGAGTTAACCTAGATACCCAGTAGAATCCAACTGAAAACTCAGCTGAAATTAACTGTAAGTTAAGATAAATCTGAAGAGGATTAATGGAGATTTAATAATAAGTGAAGAAATATAAAATATAAGCTAATTGATAATTCTAGAAGAACATTATTATAATGAGCATGAAAATAGATTTTGAAGATGATAGCTCTAAGTACTAATCTAATTATCAACTATGAGGATCAATAATCAGCTATTTTATATACAGAGTGTTTAGCAGAGTCACTAATGGAGATTCAGAGTGCTTATAATCAATTGATAAAGCTCTGACTTAAATTGAATAGAAAATATTATAGTGCTGGGCTGTGTAGTCAACACTGTCTATAAGTATTTCAAAGTTAGAATAAACTGCTAATCTGTTGGTTTTATCATAGAAACATGTCCAGTGGGAAAAAGAGCTAAATAAAGCTAGCCATTCAGAATGTAACATGTACAACTACACTGATAAGAAAGATATCTTCTAGCATTTCTTCTAGAAGTTTATTTTGAATAAGTTTCATTAGGTATTCTATTAGACTGGGTCAATCCTAGACTATGAATGGTCCAATTCCATAGGGTAATAATATATCAAATATATATATTAGCACCTGCAATCCTGGAGATCAATGGCTTATATCTCACCTAGAAATATATGCAAATCTTACTACTCAGATTAAGCTATGGGATGATCTAGTTGAAAGGGATGAGGATAGGCATATCCAAGTTGGAGCATAGAATGAAGTTATTGATTTTTAGAACCATATAGCCTCTGCAGAACAATACAGTGATGTAGGCCAGGAGAACTTTATGGAGCTGATTACCTATTAAAAACTCAAAAAGAAATGAAAGTCCAATTCTAAAGTTAAAAAGACTGTGAAGAAGAAGATATACTTTATCCTCATTCTAAAACAGATAGGATTTATAGCTTTGTAAGGTATAATTTATGGCTTTAAATATGAGATGTAGATTAGTAGCACTAGGTGCATTTTTAGAGCATATTTCTCATGTGAAAACCAGGATAAAATGAATCACTAGTTGTAGAGCTGAACATATTAGATAGAGAATAAAGGATTTAATGGTTTCATTGTGAAGGAAATAATTCTAATGTATGATTAGAGAGAATGTATGGGTAGGGATTTTCAACTGAGTAATTATATATTTATTTTAGATTGCTTTCTATATATCTTCCACATAGTATTAGTTTAATTTAAGTATATTTACTGCTACTAGGTAGTAAAATGAAGCATTTATAAAGCATTCCCAATACCTATCTTAATAATATGATGGAAGGTGTGGGAAATTACTACATCTACTCTTTGTTGTTGGTATGTACTCACTTCACAGATCTATATATATATATTTTGGAGCTGTTGGTAGCTAGTTTGCATGTATATTCTGAAAATAGTGAGGGTTTATATCATATATTATCTTAAAAGACATTAGTATGAGCTCATTTCATAGTTATATTTGAGTTGGCCAGTTCAGTATATAGAAAATAAAAAGAGATGATGTTGATTTTGGAGGTAAACTGAAAGTGAGTAAATAAAGTGATGTGTTGATTGCCAGACAGGGTAGTCAAATAATACCTAATTCATTATAAAATGTCTATCTTTTCCTCTTTCTCTTTCTCTTCCTCTTTCTTCTTTAAACACACAGCTAGAACTCTGATTTTACATTCATTTCTCTCTCCTCTACTAATATAGACATCCTCCCCCTCTCTCTCACTTTAAAATATTAAGTAAGTAGTTATTATACTTAAAGAAGCTTGAAATTTCAGAGATATGAGAACTAATAACTCCTTTAGGATGCCTCAAATAAAAGCTGCCTCTGCCTCCATCACCCCTTGTAAGACCCAGGGCAGTAAAACTAATCCTAAACCAGAGGAGAATTCTGAAGCTGCTGAGATCCAGGAAGTCTCTATGTATCATTACTGTGTGATAAACTATATCTATCCTAAGAATCTTGATTGGCTCTGTAATAAGCTCTCTGGGAGTAAGAATGCCTGCAGTAATTATGTGTGAAATAAAAAAATATGCACTGAGGTTCCTATGGAAATATTAGAGTAAATTAGAAATGAATAGGTCTTACATAATAATTACCTTAATATCTTAAATCTCTTTATTAAGTCTATTCATACTAAGAATGTTAATAATCATATGAATGCTATAAAGATAGAGTTAGTAGAGCTTATCAAAAAGGAATCTAAAGTTGAAAAGAAGCCTATTATGAGTAGAGAGAGCTTAATTGCCAGCAATGTTAAGAATAGTCAGATGAAATTCAAAAAGGTTACTGTGCTATAGAAGATTGCCTTCAAACTTAAATAATAATAGGAAATTAGGGAAGTGCAGCTCCAGCAGATAGCTAATTTAATTAAGGTAGTTAAAATATGTGAACTCATTTAATTATTATATTAATATAGTTAATAAATTGTAAAATAAAGTGTGAGTAAAAATCTGAGCATCATTAGACTTAAAATTCAGAACTTGGGAGATAGAGTCTGCAGCCTGGATGTACAGGTACAGTATTACCCAGACTCAATGTGTTTTATAAATTCTATATGAATGACCCTATACTAACTAATATCTTATTTATATAGGTGAAATGGAAGATGAGTATGGAGAGCAAGATGAAGTTATCTAGCCTAAAGTGCTACTCTCCCTCCACCTACTATAATACTCCAATTAAGAGTTTCAATAAATTTAACACTGATATAGGTTGGAGCCCCTCTCTCCCTATAATAATATCAGAGACAGAAGATTATCATGGATGTGCCCATTCAGTGCCTGCTCCCCTTGTTTACTCCAATAAACCTAATGATGAGATAGCTGGGGGGGAGGCACAATTAGTTCCAGAGGTTGAAGAAAAAGATGGAGATACTGCAAAGAAAGTGGGTAGTAAGTTCTTTTAGATTTTTTGAGTTTGAATATGAGATTTGATTTCTTTTTCTTTTTTCTAGATAGATAGATAGGGATAATATAATAGATGGATGTTCTTTTTAATTATTTTCCTATTCTAAAAATGAAAATATAATGAAATATTAAAGTTCTACCCTAAGAGTAGGTATATACACAGTAAATTCAATGCTCTATAATTATATCATGACTCCAACACATAGAATGATAGCAGGATGATATGATAATTAGCCTCCATTATAATTTACTCTCTAATATATTTACTAGAGTATTGTGCTAGATGAATTGTTAATGAAATATTAATATTATATTTCAGAGAATAATGAGTATACTATTAAATTAAGGTTTACTATCATATCATTACTCTAACATATAGAATGGTAGCAGGACAGTGTGATAATTAGCCTTCATTGTAATTTGCTCTCTAATATATTTACTAGAGCATTGTGTCAGATAAATTGTTAATGAAATATTAACATTATATTTCAGAGAATAATAGGTATACTATTAAATTGAGGTTTACTAGTATATCATTGCTCTGACATGTAGAATGGTAGTAGAATGGAGTAGTAGCAGTCTATGATTTCATAGAATAATCATATATTATTAAAATCCTTCATGATTTTAATATATACAGGTCAAAAGCTTTAATATAAATAGAATATTAATGTTAGATTTTGGAGAATGGTGATTCCATGGTAAAATCCACTTTCCACAGTGATATGACAGCTCTGATTTGCATAATGGCATCAGAGCTGTTGGAGCACTGTTCCAGTGGACCACGAAAATCCGGTATGGATGGTTTAACTGTAACGATATTCATGGCGCGGCGCGGCGCGATATTGCGGCCCTTGCACCTTATGAGGATAGTCAAACCTCCAGGACTCTCAGCCACCATCTCCATTCTGCGCAAAGTGCACGTCGAGCAGCTACGGTTTAGCCATTATTCGAAAGGACTAAATCGTGCATCCACAGACACCGCACAAGCGTGGAATTTGGGCAACGAATTTGGACTATGGATGACTGCGATCCAACACTGTTTTCTGGAGATAGCACGGATGCTGGACAAGAATACAACTCCCAAAGCGATGAGAACTTCGGGTAGTGGAAATATGATGACGGAATATGTCCCTCGCAACCACAATTCAACATGTGCCTGCAGCTCAGTTATGAGGCCTGGAGTGCTGGAGGCTCAACGCCTTCGACGGACGGGACGTCCTGGTTGTCCCATATGGATGCTTTCCTCGATCTATTAAGGGATGTCCCGCCTTTTTTCCATAACCCCCCACAAGGTGTCGATATCACTGGCGGAGGGAAACACCCTCTTGTCTTGCATTCATGTCTCGAGGTGGAAATCTGCATATAACCCAGCCTGTGAACAAGGGTTGAAGATTATCGACTACTGCCGGTGTATTGGATTTCGTCTGCCGTAGACATACAATGCACTTCCGTCTTTGAACACTCTGCTCTCTGGCTCGCTGGAACGAGGAATTCACTTCACAAGTCAAAAGATGTTTAGTGAAGCGACGAATAGTTACTACAGTAGTTAACTGTTGATTCGTCGGAGCGGAATATTCTATTTTCCGGCCTCCATCAACCTCATCCCAGCTCCAAATACTTCAATCCAAGATCCATTTTAATGATTATAACCGCTTGCATATTTCCTTGTTTTCATTTCGTTATTAACTTGCGCTGTTTCTCTGCTATATATTTTTTGTCAAACCCTTTTCTGATTTTCCATCATTGGTCTCTAAACCACTCTGCCGGAGCTTGAATAAATTAACCGTCAGAGCGCAAATTGATCCATGAATGTGTACAATAACTTAAGCCCGCTGCTCGTGGTCAATTCCTGCTATAAATCCCTTTTATAGCCCCCTAAATACCCCCTGGATAGCCCCATACAGCTCCCCGACACATTCAATGCCATAACCCCCTCACCTGTATCCATATCCACCATGCCCTCCCTCTCCCTCTTTAACTCTCCTCCCCTCCTCTTCTCAGCCGCCATTCTCCTCCGCATCACTCTCCTCTTCTACGGTCTGTACCAAGATGCCCACTCCCCCATGAAATACACAGACATAGACTACTTTGTCTTCACCGATGCGGCCAGGTTCGTCTCGCACCACCGCTCGCCATATGATCGGGACACGTACCGCTACACGCCCCTGCTGGCGTGGATGCTGCTCCCGACTACGTGGGGCGGGCTTTGGTTTTCTTTTGGAAAGGGGCTGTTTGCCCTCGCCGATATCGTGGCTGGATGGTTGATTGTCCGGGTTTTACGAAGGCATCAGCATATGGAAATGGACAAGGCGCTGAAGTATGCGAGCATCTGGCTGCTGAATCCTATGGTTGCGACGATTAGTACGAGAGGAAGCTCAGAGGGGCTGCTGGGTGTGATGGTTATTGCACTGCTATGGGCCGTCATGGAGAAGAGGATCGCCCTGGCTGGCATGCTTCTGGGTCTGGGTGTGCATTTTAAAATATACCCGTTCATCTACGCCCCTTCGATCGTTTGGCTGCTCGACGAAGACGATGAGAACGGGCACAAGGATGATACATCATCCTCGCTAATAACCCGAATATATTCCTTCGTCAACCGTTCCCGAATCATCCTCGCCACCACCGCCCTTGCAGTATTCGCTGCCCTGAATATATCCATGTACATCCTCTATGGCTTCCCCTTCATCCAACACACATATCTCCACCACCTCACCCGTGTCGACCACCGCCATAATTTCTCCCCCTACAACACCCTCCTCTACCTATCCTCGTCCGCCACCGCCCAACATGCCGCGGCCGGAATCAACTTCGAGTCCCTAGCCTTCATCCCGCAACTCTCCCTCTCCGCCATCCTCATCCCCCTCGCGCTGGCAAAGAAGGACCTGGCAGGCACCATGCTCGCGCAAACCTTCGCCTTTGTTGCTTTTAACAAAGTCTGCACGAGCCAGGTTCGTATCATCCTATCCCTCCATCACTCACATAAACCACTAATGATATAATGCAGTATTTCCTTTGGTACATGATCTTCCTCCCGCTGTACCTGCCCAACTCATCATTCATAAAGCGTCCGCTTCTCGGCCTCGTGGCACTGACCCTCTGGGTCGCGGGCCAGGCGCTGTGGCTGCATCAGGGTTTCCGGCTCGAGTTCCTTGGCATTTCTACGTTTACGCCAGGCTTGTTGCTGTCGTCGCTTGCATTTTTCGCGGTGAATATTTGGATCCTAGGCGTTGTTGTGGCTGATGTGGGGGCCTGTGGAAGGGACGTGGCTGTGCAGGCTGTTAAGGGGAAAGGTGTGCGTGCTTGAAAGGAGAGTGGAGTGGAGATTTTGAAAGTATGCGGGGGGTGCCGGTGCATGTGGACGGGCGATGAAGTCATATGGTTTTGCTCCGTAGAGAGAGCCTTATTATGGGTAGAATCTAGTACGTCTCATCATAATTGACGTCAAAGAGGCTTAGGGCACGAATATTCAATACCAACTCGTGGTTTTGCTTTTCAAAGTACCGACGATGCAAATTTAATTCGAGAACAACGCCGCAAATCAATTATGTATTAGGTCTCCTCTATACCTCGATTATCATTATGTATGGAAATATTTTGAAACGATCCGAACGCCACGCTCAATGTTTCCCCTGATATCAAAACGCCCCACCATTAGATCCCTCCGCAAAGAAAACCGAACCAAAAGTACAGAGATTTTAGGTGTATGGCAGAAACCGAGCTAAGACATTGCATAAATTTTGAAATGTAGGTTGAATAGGAGTAGGGTAGATGGGAGAGAAAAAATAAGAAAAAAGATTGAGCTAAGGCTTGAATCACGACTTGGACTTGTCAGCGATAATCTTGTAGGTGCTTGCCTTAATGCTCCGTGGACGTGTGCGGGGATACATCCTGGTGCCTGTCTGGGAATTAATTCCATACTGTGGCAGTATGCCGTCAGCCAGGAGTTCGAATTCGGCATTCGGGCGTGCCTCATGGAGGGCCTCGAGAATGTTCTCGCTCCATAAGCCGGTACACTGATTTTGGTCGAGCTGAAAATACGGATTAAGTAGGCCACAGGCGGAGTCGAGATCAATAAAGCGAATACGCATGTGGTCGAGCACAACGAAAACGTCTAATGATCGGACAGCGGCAATAACCAGTTTCTCGAACGAGTTTATAAAGTTCATATTGGTAATGCCGGAAAGGTCATTAAATAGTGGCGAGGAGTCATCCGATCGTGGCTCACGGCAACACGCCTTCACTACAAGGTCAACCGATTTTAGCCTCGAATTCGAGATGCTCCTTTGCATAGCCATTCGTGCCTGAGCAAATAATACCGAACAGACTTTGCCTGTGAAAGTCAAGGATTCCAACTGCGGCGCAACGGCCCCGAATAGCTTGCATAGGTGCTGTTCATTATGAGGAGTGCCAAACCAACGGTTTTGAGAACCTGCCTTGTTGCAAAAGCCTTCCAAACTGATATTCAGCCGGGTGAGCGTACTAGGAAGGTTGCTGAGAACATTTGATATCGTATTATGCCCCTCGAGTTTTGGTTTAGCGTAAGCACAATGCCATTCGCGTATATTGGGCAGTGCATTTTCGAGATTACACCAATGCTGGTAGTCTCTCATAATGTTCCATGCCCCTCGCATGATAAAGGTCTGGATCTTAGGCAGGCTTCGAAAATTTTCTTGACTTGATTGGCCCCAGGGATCGTTATCGAAGTGCCTGATCATCGGGGGCTTTTTGCAGTGACCACCTTCCAGGGTCAAGATTCGGGCATCGGGGAAAAAGCACGCGACGTGGTAAAAGATCTGCTGCAAAGTGGCATTGCGGCTGGCGAGTTTGAAATTGGCGCTGTGGGCACTAGGAGTACTCGACGTGTTTTCGAAAGTAGCTACAGTTGCCTGAAGCACGGCAGCCACGTGGTTTAGGTTGGAAGTTTCGTTCCCATTATTGTACCGACGGTAATAGTGCTGTGGGTGGCCTTTCGGCATTCGATCCCCCCACACGGGGACCCATATTTCGACGTGGCGGACATAGGCTGAGAGATGAGGGCGCGAGAGAAACCATTCGGAACACTCCAGGAGGCCATCAGAAGTTCCCTTGATTTGAACTGCAAAAGAGTGAGCCATAAACGGGACTAACTTGAAGAGCGGGAAAAAGTATATTGCTTCGCTTACTGTGTCTGTATATTCTCTCCTGCACCAAGGGGCGCCATAGCGCGGAAACGAGAGCCAAATCGGAGAGAGCTTTTCGACGGGGGTGTCGAAGGGCTTTACTCCAGCTAGTGGCACTAGACCGGGTAGGGGAAATAGAAGCAAGGGTCGAGCCACGAACACCGAACAAATGATCTAGGATAGCCTCATGGATTTCGACGGGGAGATGCTGAAAAGCGGTACGATCTTGCGGAAGCGAATCAGGGGTTTCTGTTTCTGACATTTCCAACTCAAATGACAGCGGTTGAAGGGGTAGGGAGAGCTGCTGAGACGGGGGCGGTTTATCTGGGTGGTCAGGCTCTTGTTGGCGGTAGAGGGTGTTATGTGTGGATTTTGGCAGTGCCACGGAAGAGGGAGAGGAGGGTAATGTGAGAGAGTCGGCAGGGAGCAGGTGAGAGTGCGTCATGGCGGCTAGCATGGTGTGAATGGACTAGGGGATTGCCGGTTGGGTATGGTGGGAGGGAGGGGACTGTGGAAACGGCAAGAAACGAGCCAGAACGGCTGGTATCCAGGGCGCCTAGAGTTGGTTAACTGTCGAAGGGGGGTCAGTCAACAAAGAACAACGACAAATGAAAATAGGGCGGCAACAGGAAAGGCGCGAATATGAAACATGGGGAGGAACAAGATTCCAGGGCTATGGCGTACCCGTGGGAGAGATGTGGATAATGGGCGGGTCCGTCCTTCATTGGCGCGAAGGGGAAACGAAGGGTATAGCGAGAGTTGGCGAAGAGTGAATTCAGCTCTGGAGCAGGAAGGGGATTCTAGAGATTCTCCCAGCCCAGAGCCGCAACGGAGGAGCAGGAATAATGAGGTCGAAATGCCAACTCAGCCAGCGGGGAGAACGCGACGAAGAGCGGAGGGGGTGGACGACGCGATTGTGGCGAAGGCGGGGAGCGGCGGGACAGAGCGGGGGGAGAGGATGAGGTTGAAGATGGATAGAAGATGGCGGAGGATGAGGATGGAGATGAGATGAGGTTGCAGATGAGGAGCAGAAAAAGAAATGATAGGCACACTGGGCGACCCCCCCGGCACGCCATGTACCGTGACTTGCTGTCCGCAGCCAAAATACGTGGGGATTCACTGTAGACACAAGTACCGGTACATTGCTTTACACGTGATGCGCTAGGCCCAATCAGGACGGGGATCAGATAACGGAAGTCACGTGGTATTATCTGATCGACGGTTATGTAATCAGTTCTCTCCAAATCCTCCTCCTTCTTTAACTCCATTCCATCAATATATCCATCTGATATTATTAGTCTGTGGCCCTGATGGTCTATCATGCAGCCGAAAACAATTTAAATGCATCCCGCATTACTGCCCAGTGCCCAAGTGTCTGCATGCAGACTCTGGTAGACAACTCCAGACTGTTGAAGAAATTACTACTAGCCAGGATAGACTGTGATTGAGAGCATTGTATCTGTTCCCCTTGTCTGCATATTTTCTAGCTCAAAATATACTTTGAAACCATGGTTGGCTGCCACTGAACCATGCCGTTGATAAGACATGCTGCCCTTTGTTGGCTGATCTGCCAGCTATCACCTTCCCCTCCCCTACTGGTTTTGATAAGCAGTCGTTATTCAATTGGATACACACTTTAACTCCATCCATCGCTAACATGGTACAAAATCTCTTCCGTCTAGTCAACATTCTACGAAGCTCCGCTATTCATATTGCTTCGCCCGTTGTTGTATACTTGGCCCATCGACTCCCCCGCTACCATGAAGCGCTTGCTAGCGGGGGACAATTCGGATTGGACGGCGGGATAGTCCAGGACTGACATTCTACCCCCTATTCCATCTCTAGCCCGACCTTGGCCTGTTTCCATATGGATGGATCGCGCACTGCTGCCAGTGTTGTTCTAGCACGTGCTAGAACAAGCTGGGAATGCACCACGACAATGCAGGGATCAACCAGGACAAGATTCATTATCAGGTTTTTTCGCTACTCCTAATACTGCTGAGTGAGTTTTCCTTTCACCTTTGCTATGTACCCTCCGAATCACTCTCCACCATGCTGTTTAACCAGACTAAGTAGGCAGCCGAGAACGTACAGAAGTAAGTGACCCATATGCAACGACCGGATTTTCAGCCTTTGTATACTCTGCCGAGCTCCCCCCGGTCCAATTCTGTTACCAGAAATCCCACATTTACGACAATGCCTTGTTCATATCTGAAATGGGGAAGTAACGAGTACCCATTATCAATTGATATACGACCACTCACCCACAGTCAGAACGCTGATGTTTTAAATCCTATGCCATGGGCATTATCGGTTATTACCCACCTTTACGCCTGAAATTCCCAACTAGATTTGTCACAGACATCTCAATTTGTCATTGTATAGAGAGACATCGTCCGCCAAGTATCCCACCATATTTCATCACGCATAGTCCCATCCATTCCTCTATTAGGCTCTAGAGGCGTTTCCCTCGGGCATATTCTTTGGTTCCTGCTCTACAATTTTCAAGATACGCCGTCGCAGTACCAGGAACCTGTCGCTTCTCAAGAGGTAGTTGGCTAGTGTTCTTCAGTTAAAACTGAAGGTTGGGGCCATCCTCTAGCCAGAGTACTTTGGGCCATCGGGCTGGTTGGGCTTCAAACCGACGAAAATTGCGCTAACTAGGTCACATAGGAGCATGTAATAAGCTATGTTTATACAGCCTTACCTTGTTGAGGTGGATGTCTTCCATGCCGCAGCCCTAATTAATTTGCTCTCCTCAAGCAGTTAACCTCGGGAATAATCCATCCTTTCCCTGCCATTGCCGCCAGTCGAGCTATCCATCATCCATCAGCCCTTTTCTGCTTCGGCTATCGGCGTTTTGTCCTGATAGAGTTTAATCTATTTTTATAGTTCTCGGGAAGTGAAGATTATTCTCAAGGTTTAATCCCCACCACAGACAAACACACAGCCAGCCAAATTAACCCCCATAAATGCCGGTGGAAAAGGCTTTTGGCCAAGGGAGTTCTGCCGCCTGCTTCTGTTTCAATAATGCGAAGCTTCTTCTTTCACCAAGTCCAATCGGTGCTCTCCTTTTAACGTGTTGTTGCCCCCTCCAAGAGTCCAAGATGGTTGGGTGTGGAGTTCCACCAACTTTGCCACTAATAACCTTTGAACGAGCCCTGACCCAACATTTAATTCTGATCTAGTACCGCATCCCCACCCATGGGCCATTGTCGGCGAATGCCCCAGATTTTTCGGCATTCCGTCATCGTAGCCGAACCCTACCCATTACCGATAGTTGCATGCTGCACCGAAGATCTGCGTAACTGTGGCTTTGCTTCTTGCCTCAATCTACTATTTTACTCTACTCTATACCGTCATCCTTTAGTTATGAGGTTCCGGGTGCATGAGAATATGTGTTTATCGAATTCCTTCGCCGAACTACTAATGCCGAAATCCCGGCGCTCGGCAATGCTCGCGGATGCATCAACCCCACCAATTGCCGCCGCCGGCATCCAACAAACCTGCAGCATGGATTTCAAAAGGGATCAAGAGGTACCTTGCACTGGTACATATTTGGAGACATCAACGCGGGGCCGATATTTTCTGGCTGATATCATCTATGTATGCCGGCAATTTCATGATATAGGATGGCGTTCGACAGGACTGATTTTTTCCCTCCCCATGAAGGAGACAACATTCTCCCGCTCTCCCCGTTCTTTACAAAACTACTCCGATATGCCCACCGGAAATCTCAGCGAATAGCCATTAGGGATGTGAATTTAGGAATCGAAAAAACCTACATCGAATTTCTCTCCGATGTTCTCTCGGTACGAAATGCTCTACGATCAAGCCTGAGTGCCCGTGATCAGGCGGCCTTGCGAGACGGAGAAGATGTTTATATTGCCCTTATTGCCGCGGGAGGATACGAGTATGCAGTTGGCTTCGTTGCTATCTGTGCGCTCGGCGCTGCGGTGGTCCCCATTAGTAAGGATATATATATATGCCTGCAAAGTTCTATACCTAAATTAGTCTGGCTGACGAAACCATAGCGATTCTACTCCCCGTCGAAGAGGCAAAGTATTTTGTGCTCAAAGCTCAATGCGCTGCCATCCTCTATTCTTCCAGCGGTAAAAAGCTGGCTGAGCCTCTGTCGGCCCATCTGACAAGAACCGAATCAAAGAATGTGGGCTGCATTGATATTGCGCAGCACTTCAGATCCTCGCCCATGTCGCCAGAGGACATAGTCCTTTCATCTAATCGGTATCTCGACGATAATAGCGCTGGGGTGGTTATATTCACGTCTGGGACTACAGGCCCCCCCAAGGGCGCCGTTATGAGAAAGGCATTCCTCCACGACACCTCCGCCGCTGTTGCGGATCATTTCGGCATTACGGAAACCGACGTGACTCTTCATGTCCTTCCTGTCCATCATGCGACTGGAATTGGAATCAATTTCCTCCCATACATCTATTCCGGTGCATGTATTGAATTCCGTAGCGGTAGCTTTGATGTCGTGTGGCTCTGGGAACGCTGGAAGCAAGGCGGTCTGACTATGTTTTCTGGAGTGCCTACCATTTATATGCGCATGATGCGGCATTTTGAACAGAAGATTGCACCCCTACCTAAGCACAAAGTTGATCAATATATCACGGGTGCTCGCGAGTTTCGCGCCCTACTATGTGGGACCTCTGCGCTCCCTACCCCAGTCCAGGACTTTTGGACACGAATTCTCGATGGGAAAACCATTTTGTCAAGATATGGTGCCTCGGAAATCGGGCCAGCGTTCACGCCGTCTGCTGAGAGCGAACCCGTTCCTCCCGGTAGTGTTGGACCTAGTTTTCCCGGTTCAACCGTTAAGCTTTCCGAGGGCGATGAGGGGGAAGTGTTGATTAAGGGGCCATATATGTTTTCAAAGTGAGAACATTTCCTCTTCCTCGTCATAGGGTTTTCAAACGGGAAATACTAATGTAAGAAATAGATACCTCTTCGATGAAACCGCCACCGCCAACGCCCATGATGCAGATGGCTTCTACAAAACCGGTGACCTCGCACGCCGCGAGGGGAAAAACTACTACATTCTCGGCCGCGCCTCCCTCGACATTCTCAAATCAGGCGGCTACAAAATATCCGCCCTCGACATCGAGCGCGAGATTCTTGGCGTCTCGTACGTCTCTGAAGTAATGGTCGTCGGCGTGGCGGACGAGGAATATGGCCAGCGTGTTGCGGCGGCGGTTAGTCTGCGTGATGATCAGGTGAGATATGCGTGTGATGGGAACGGGGGGGTTGGGGCGAGGTTCACGTTGGAGGACCTGAGGAGGGATTTGAGGGATAAGTTGGCGGGGTATAAGATGCCAACGTTGCTGAGGGTGATTGAGGGGGAGTTGCCGAAGAGTGGGACGGGGAAGGTGGTGAAAAAGGTTCTTGGACCGAAATTTTTCCCGGACAATTATACAATGTGTCCGGAGGTACAGGTGTGGTCAAAAGAGAGAACGGCGAAGCTGTAGTGGGGTTTTGGATCTATGCCTATACATTTCAAGGAGCCTGGTCGTACATATATTTTTTCAGTACGCGGTTGATTTTTCTATGCCTTCTCCCCACCTGGCCATCTTGTTTGGCTATTCTTTTAGATTTTGATGTTTGCGTCATACCCTAGCTAGACGTTATATAGATGATGACATACTCCTTTATTTGTAAAACGAAGGGTATTTTTGGACTATATACTTCATGGTGTACTATCTATATCTAATGCCAGAAAACAGTATTGTAGATATGGCTCTGAAAAACTGACAAACTGATATGCATGATATGATTATGTATGTGCGTATTATTCTAGCAGGATTCCAATCATATCTTGACCTTAGCCGCCCTGCTTGTCGCGCGGCTGTGAACATAGCTGACCATCTGGAAGCTTTTAAGAGCCTCGCCCCAAAGTTCAGCCCGCAATACTCCATACACGCTAAATGACCAAATCAGTATACCGACCCGGAAATATTCACAGATTGACAAGAAAGGAAAAAACTTACCCCATCTTCGCTTTGGGTGCCCACTTATTCGCCAGCTCCATGGCGACGTCAAACATGTCCTCAGGTTCAGCAATAGCGTCCACAATCCCATCCTCCAACGCCTCCTTGCCGGTCCACTTGTGGGCTTCAAGAAGCATTTTACGAGCCACGCGGGGCCCTAGCTTGAGACGGGGGAGTGATCCGATGCCGTCAAAATGAAGGCCTAGATTTACTGGGGGCATTGAGATGAAGCCACGCCGTGAGTTCATCACGCGGTAGTCATGGCTTAGTGCGAAGGGGCAGGCGCCGCCGAATGTGTGCCCTGTTATCAGGGCAACTGTGGGGTATGGAAAGTCGAGGATGGTGTGTAACATCTGAGGTTACTGACGGTTAGTTTCGAAATGATGTGTTTGGGAACCTCTGTGGCATAGTGGGAAACTTACAGGATAGAAACCATCAGTGTTTGCAAAGGGGTTGGTATCCTCTTCATCGAGTTCCAGTCCCTGGACAATAAAATTAGACGAATTAAATCATAGGAATTGAGCTAGGATACACACCGTACACCAAAATTTGGCATCGTTTCCTCGTGTTATCACCGCGCCTTCAGAATCTGGACCTAGTATCTGCTGCACGGTGTGGAATGCTCGAATGATTTCTTGGCAGTACCATGAATTCAATCGGTTCTCAGGTGGCTTTTGCATGGTAATGACGAAGACATTGCCATGTCTGGTAAGCGAGAGATTGCGGAATTTAGATACCTCTGACATTCTGGGCGGTTGGGGAGTGTCTCCGGGGGATACTGTGAGAGTGGTGAAGAAATTGATCCATCAAGAGGAAGATGTAGCCATTGATGAACTTGCGTGCTGAAGCGAATACCCGACTTGGGTTGCTCTCCCCGCATTCCGTTTTAGCGCCGGGGCGGAGGAATTTTGGAACTGGGCGGGAAGTGCCGAGGTCCCGAAGCGCCGAGAAATAATGCCGACCAACCATGCCGAGTTGAAAATCCAAGATTTAAAAATAATCGAACCATCCACTTCTTAATGCCTGGATATCTCGTTGCTGGAATTGCGTACAAAAATCCAAGATCATAATTCATCACCAGGCAATGTCACTATTCCAGTCCCAGTCCTTCAGAAGCCAGTTGCCAATCCCTTCATATTGATTACAGAGCATGTCATCCGCGATATCAACAACTTGGCCTTCGCCCGGGGGGTGCATTGGGTGGTGCTCGACCACCGTGGCAAGTGGTAGGTAACCATCCAATACTGCAGGAGTGCTTATGGGAGTTTTCAACTCAGCCAGGATACCAGCCGTCATCATGTCCGAAGCTGTCCTAGAGTATTGATCATCGTCCGCTTTGCGAGGGTCGAGAAGTCCTTGGGTGTGGGGAGTTAGGATAGCCTCTCCAAGCCGACATAAATCTGTCCCAAAACCGCTGAAGCACGTCAGTTGTTCGGGAGTGAGATTTCCCAGCGGTTGCGTATCCTCCTGTCTCGTGGCTTTAGCCGCCTCCTCCTTCATGCTTTGCAGAGCCTTCAAACTACCAATTGCAGATGGCCACCGCGTGGATAATTCTTTTTGGGAATTATATATAACGCGGAGGTCTTGTTCAGCCTTAGCCCACATGTGAGGATAACGGTAGCAAGAGAGAAGACCGACTCCGGATGCTAAAAGATAAAACGTAAAGATGGGGCCGAGGAAGCGAATTTCGTCACGGGCTAAAAAGTCCTCGAAAATACCTGCAACAAAAGAGGATGCGAGGACAGCGGCAGCAGATGGCGTGCTGGCAGGGGGCGATGATCGGAATAAAATAGCCAGGATTATAAAATATAGTACGTGCAACTGGCGGGCTTCGAAACTGTATGGGGCTAGGGCAAGTTTGGTAGAAGAGCCATCATTTGGATAGACCCTCCGGAAGAGATGTAGGTACTCGGGAAGTTCTCGTGTCCAGCGGTAGAGTGCGCTCTCAATGTACTGACGTTTGTGACGGGAAATGTATTTACGGCAAGAACATTGAGTTAGGTCGCCTAATAACGACGCGAGCTCCGTATACGCAATAAATAGAGGGCCATCCATAGTTGTGCCGTAGAAATCCTCCTTCGAAAGCGGGCGAACGTCACAGTCATCCGGATTGACAGCTCGAGGTCGCCCATGCCCCGCTGAAATGAGGCAATCTCTGGCCTAGCAGAAGAATAATCAGTTTCAATCAGGACCGGCCACTGCAGGGAGGGCGGATAGATAGTAATACAGCGGCAGGAAAGCTATATGTGCCAAATATGGCAAATGCCGGCAAAAGAGCATACTTACAAATAACGTCCACCACAATCTCCGACGTAGCGCAGCATCCCGACCTGGTGGTGGCTCTTTATGAAGGCCAATTTGATATGCGAGGCCAACCCCAATGCGGTTCCAAAAGCCACTAGTGTTGATGGAAACGTGCTCCGGGCCTTCTGGGTTGTACCAGTGGAGAATACACACGGCTGTGATAACGGTAATAGTGTTTTTCTCGTAGCCAGACCAGAATAGGGCTTTTGCTCGACGGTAAAATTCATTTGATGTCGCATACGCAGAAACCGCTGACGACGATGAAACCCTACTACCTGCGAGAAAAACGGCCTGAAGGAGTAATATTGATGGCTGATTTCCATGGCGTTCTGCAAGCCAGCTCCGCTCGACTATGGGCATCCAGGGCGCGCAGCGCCTCATGAATGCATCTATGAGGCCTTCCCTTACGGCACGTGGTGGTAGGTCAAAGGCATGTTGTAGATGGAGGATGCGGATATCTTCCTCCGAGAGACTTTCAGTCGCAACCGCGGGGTAAGACTTGGCCTGATCTTCGTTGATAGGAACCGCACCTCCGAGATATTCGGATCGTCCGAGGAAAGTGGAAGTTCCTGGACTCGCATCATACGATTGAGAGTCATGCCGCGATGCGAAGGGCGGGTTTGGAGCAGCTGTGCTTGGGTATGGGGCAACTCGGTCGGTCTCACGGAGGGCCGAAGTTGGCGGTGCCAGGTGAGTGTGGACAGACGAAAGTCGGCCAGCAGACGAGTCTGATGCTACCGAAGGACGATGTTCGGCAGTATTTGTTCGATCGGCATCCCATGCCACCGCCCTGGAATTCCAAACCGCCTGCCTCGGGGATGGAGGGTGGTGAATGTCATAATGGCCGTTTGCAGCGGGAGTGCCCTCTTTTAGATCGGCAGTAGCTTTGCGCCGTTTCCGCTTGCGCTCACGGGGACTGGTACGAGTTAGCGATAGCCACTCAGTAGGGTACAGTATTGCAAGGGATTTACGCACGAGCATTCCCAGCGGTTACGGGCGCAGTTGTGACAATCTTTGCTTCCCTCGGGATAAACACAGCGTATCTGGGTGACCCGGAGTCAGCAATGTCGCACAGAAAGGGATTGGAGCGAGGTCTGGCTGCCACACCACGCGACCAAAGCCATTGTGTGGGCGTACCTTTTTCATGTTGCAGGCGACACATGCCGATGCGGCACGCAGCCGGGGTGGGCTGTCGGCCGCCATGCCGCTGGCGGCGGGGGTGATTTCTGGCTGGGAGCTCATGGCGCAAGGCCCGCTAGGATCTCATTGCAGCAAGGCAGAGCGAAAGAACCAGAGGGACAGACGACATGCTCGGCGCAGAGAGGACTGGTTAGTTGCAAGTTGGAGGTTGGAGGTCGGAGGTTGGAGGTTGTGGAGGCGGCTCTGGGGAAAAAGTGCTGGGGTCCGTGCAGCCAACCAGCAGGTGCCGAGCTCCAATATGCGGGGAAGCGCCAACAATTCTACGCAAACATCCGGAGAATGACAAACCCAGCGCGGAGGTTACAGAGTCGTCGAGGCGTAAGTATTTCTACGGGAGGGACGCGTCTAGCTTGGAGGGAAAATAACAATATTATATTAACTAGTCTGCGCGAGATGTCGCTAGATTTTCAATGGGTAAATGCCATTCTGCCGCAAAGGAAACCCAAGGAGCAGTGGGACAAGTACCGAGTACATCTGGCAGATCTGCCACATTGCTATGTGACAGCGCGTCTATATAAGCACATCTTCGGCACAACCACAGCCGGGGGAAAGGACTGAATTGTAATTTGACATCCGTGCTAGGAACAACGACAGGAGGGCGGGGTTTGAATCAAATGGCCAAGACAATTATGACCGCCCATCCGGCCAAAGATTACACGGAGGGCAGGCTAAGGGGCGGGAAACCAGTGGATTATGATGGTAATATTAAGTAATATATGGCACAGGAGAATGGAAACCGTGCGACAGGGGGGAAAAGAATGGTCATGTTCGTCATATCTTACAGCTCCTCCTTGGGAAGAACAGAGTGTTGTGGCGGGCGGAAGTTCCCTTGCTTGAGTTGCTCGAAAGCAAGATCAAAGCGAGCACCCAGCATCCACGCGGCGAAGAGCTATAGACGGGTTAGATTGGCATATAAGTGGGTTCAGCCATATATAGAAAACCCAGAACTTACCATAATAACCGTAACAACCATCAGGATACCAAAGAGGGCAATCATTATATACATCGTGTCGCTTCGGGCCTCGGCATCGAGCCTGGCCTGTTCAACCTCTTCAGACGTCTTCTCATGCTTAGTATTTTGCTGGGCCTGCTCAGCCGTTTGCGAAGGGAAGATAGATTCAATAAACGTTTCGATCTAGGAGATTGGCGGAACATCAATAAAAGACCTAGCATAGACAAGTGGAGATAACTAACCTTGCCGCAGGTGGCGCTGATCTTCAAGAAACTAGGGTCCTTCGGGGTATTCTTCTTATGAACCTTACGCGTGTATCGCCGGAAGACATCGCAGATGGCCCGAACGTTTTGGGTAGACTCGAACATCAACTGGCAGGCTTCGCCTTTTGTGATCTTGATATTCCTCTCGAGCATTGCTGGATTGCGGAAACATAGCTCGAGTGTTGCAATCGCCATTGACTGCGGGATTGCACAGAAATTGAAGACGCTCTGTTCTTTCAGCCCAGCAAGGAAGAAAATACACTCATCTGCATGATTGAGTGCATTGAGAATCATTTCAGCATTGCAGTTCAAGGCAGCTTCCCGATGCTCGGGTTTGAACAGATCTTCGAAATCGTCAACATGCTTTGACCAGATCTCCTTTGGCCAAAAGCTGCGGTTGTCAACGTGGTCTTCCTTGACATCACGGATGATGTTTGTCTTTTGCAAAAACAAACCCATGGAGATGTAGAGCTCAGGGCGTTTCAGAAGCGCTGGGTTGGCAAACCCTGCTTCAACGAACAGACGGGTGCACCCCTCACCGACCAGACCAGCAACATAATAACAGTAAAGGTCGTATTCTTCAATTGTCTTGACTTTGGCAGTTTCCAGCTCTGCCTTGCGGCAGTAGTCGGCCATCCCGTTACCCATTTTTTGGGTGATGTCCTTTATGATTGTTTGATAGGCAGGCTTCATGTTTTTGAATTCGGTGATGACGTTATCGAACTGGACCAGCAGCTCCCGGTCTTTCTCCTCGGGGCGATTTCCATCAAAGGTCCAGCCATCCTTCTCAAGAACGTTGTAGAAGTCTCGAAGCAGAGGCTCTTTCTTGCTTAGGGGAATAGAGGTGTCATCTTCGATGGTATCCAGGCCACGCAGGATCAGGTAGAAGACGGCGACAGGGAGCAGGAGTTCTGGGTGGAGCTCCAGGATGACGGAGCTGAAGCTTCTGCTGGTGAGTTTCAAGAAATGGAAGCATTTCTTCTGAGTCTCCGTTTCCTTGCTCTCAATTCTCTCGTGCACCGGGTTATGCCAAACTTTCCTACATGGAATGTATCAGCATATGGAACAGGGCGCAATTGGAGGGGACAAGAGGACTCTACCATTGGATGATGGATCTCAGCTCCTGGGGGTGGAAGAGGTAATATATGGGGGCTGAGAGACCGACCATGGTGGCGGTAGTTGGATTGGGAGACGGGAGGATAGTTCGATTGGGAGAAGGGAGATAGCTAAAAGGAAGAGTGATAGCAGGATAGCAGTTGGAGAGGAGAGGAGAGGAGAGAAGAGGAGAGGAGAGAGGAGAAGATAGAGTCCGGGGGCGGGGAATTGGAGGAGGAGGATGGATGTGTGGATGGGGGAAGGGTCGAGGCGGAGGAAAAGCTGTGGGAGAAAAAAGGGAGAACTGGCCGGCAGGGAGCTGTGGCCGCGCGCGCTGATTGGCGGACTGCGCGGACAAGCTTTGTTCCGGGCGGCGCCGGAAGATCTCATCGGCCCAATCGGGAAAAGTCCCGGTTAAGGCGACGTCGACTCAACCAGGGTCCGCCCAGATCACGTGGCGATTACGTAAAGGGTCACATGACACGCATCACATGACGCTTAGTCAGGCCGCCTTGCCCTGTTTGCGCTGTTTGCAGGCTTGGCACCGAGGCAGCCGCGCAGGATGACATCGCCGCAAAATTATTCTGGCGGCGGCAACGTGCATCAACTCCAACTTCATCCCAACTCCCCGCCCCCGCCCTTGGTTCTGTCGCCCGCTTCGATATCCACTGCCCCCGGGCCTTAGCTTCCTGCCATTGTTTTTGCCGCGTTTACTTCTCTTTTCTCCTATAGAGCCTTTGTTTTCCCGCTGCCCAGCACCGCTGTGCGCCTGTTTTCCCACCCGACCCCCCCCGGTTCCTCTGCCACTGGTGCTTCCACTATGGTGGCTGATACCACCTACTACGACGCCCTCGGCGTCCCCACCACTGCCACCGAACTAGAAATCAAGAAGGCTTATAGAAAATTGGCCATCACTACTCATCCAGGTCGGTAACCCCCTCCCCCCCCCTTTGTTTGCTCCGACCCCACCATATCTAACACCGTCGCAATAGATAAAAACCCGGGTGACGAAACCGCCCACGCACGATTCCAAGCGGTACTTTGGCCCTCCGAACCCCCTCCCGTTGTCCTACCGCCTCTTCTAACAACCGAAATATTCCACAGATCGGAGAAGCCTACCAGGTTCTAAGTAATGAACAGCTACGGAAACAATACGACAAATTCGGAAAGGACCATGCCGTTCCCGATAGCGGATTCGGTTAGTATTTTCAGACCTCGCAGCGTCTTGTATCCACACCTAACAATATTGCAGAGGACCCCGCCGAATTTTTCAGTATGATCTTTGGGGGCGGCGCCTTTGTCGACCTGATCGGTGAAATCTCCCTGATGAAGGACATTACCCAGACTATGGATATCACGATGCAAGAGGGCGAGGAGGAAGATGAGGACCTGGCTGAAGCCACCAAGACTAAACTGAACGTACACGACGAGGAGCCTGCCGCTCAGAAACCCACACCTGAGAAGAGCGGCGTCGAAGATTCTTCGAAGCCCTCTCCTGGCCTACCTCCTTACTCATCGGACAACAAACAACCCCAGGGAGTGCCGGACCTAAAGGTTCCCACTTCGGAAATGCCGTCCGGTCCTAGCTCCGGCACTAGCACCCCTCGTCGCTATTTGGGCCAGCACGCACTCATGGACAAATCAGACGAGGATATGAGAATGGATGCTGCTGGCATTTCAGCAGAAGAGAAGGAGTTGCGGAAAAAGGAGAAGAAAAAGGGCCTCACAAGGGAGCAGAGAGAACGACTGGCCGCTTTCGAGATGGAACGAAGGAAGCAGCGGGAGGAACGGATCGACACTCTGGCCCAAAAACTTATCGATCGTATTAGCATCTGGACTGAAACAGACATGGGCGCAGACGTGACGCACGCGTTTGAAGAGAAAACCCGTTTGGAAGTCGAGAACCTGAAGATCGAATCCTTCGGTCTCGAAATCCTCCATGCCATTGGTACGACCTATATCCAAAAGGCCACCTCCTTCATCAAGTCCCAGAAATTTCTCGGTATCTCTGGTTTCTGGTCGAGGCTCAAGGATAAGGGAACATTGGCGAAGGAGACCTGGCACACCGTGTCCACGATGATCGATGCGCAGATGAGCGTAGAGCAGATGGCTGAACTCGAGGAACGTGGCGGCGAGGAATGGACGGATGAGAAGAAGGCCGAACATGCGAAGATTGTGACTGGCAAGATGCTGGCTGCGGCGTGGCGCGGTAGTAAATTTGAAATTCAGGGGGTGCTCCGTGACGTCTGTGATAAACTCTTGAACGACAAGTCGGTGAAGTTGGAGAAGCGGATTGAGCGTGCTCATGCCCTTATTCTTAGTGGTAGGATATATCAGCAGGTATGTTCCCGCCTCATGTCAATCAGGTTATAGACCTGCGCTAACTGATGGGTTTAATCTAGGCCCAGCGGAATCCCGAAGAGGAGGGCGATTACATGGCCTTTGAACAATTAATGGCTGAGGCCACGGCTAAGAAAACCAAGGGCGAGAAAAAGAAGGAGGGTAAAAGACCCAAGACAGAATCTTCCGCGGAGAGCTCGGTGCCCTCATAAGCAACGCAGAACGTCTCCGAAATCTCAGGATCGTCGCGAGCGTAATATGAATTGTTAATGGGTGATGCTTGTTTATCGTTTTTCACACCCTCTTTCCCCTGGTTTTCTTTCTCTTTTTTTATTTTTGCAATGTTAGAGATATATCCTCCTTCCCCTGCTCCCCCCCTTTTTTTGGCCTTTTTGCGATTCAGGCGAGATGTACTGTAGGTAGAAAGAATCGAGCTCAATTAATAAAGAGAAATTCAGTGCAGAAAGATAAACACAAAATTCTTATTTGAAACTGACAATAGTTACGGGTATCACTGGAGCGGAGAGATATGTGCTTGCGCTAATGTACCACCAAACAGGATTATCCAAAATCCAAAAGCATGCCCAAACAAACGCCATAGTAAACACTGAAACGTAAAGCATAGTGGGGCGGCGCAATGCAGCCATGTCACCGTTAGGAGCATTGATATGGACAAAAGAAAAATCAAGTATATGTCTAAGTGAGCTGGATAAAAAAGGAAAATGTAAACAAATGAGGGTTCAGTCGTGCAGGGTGACCCCAGTCGCGATAGGGCCTTCTTCTATCGGCGGGGTAAATAGCTCGGCAACCCCGATGGTAGGGCTTAAAAGGGCTCGTCTGCCTTCTGTCTCGACCCCATCTATTTCGTCAGGGGCTAGAACCCGGCCACCAATATCGACGTCGCTGACGTGAACATGATACTCAAGCGCCTTTTTGCCCTCCTGAATCAAACTTTCAGTCCATCCTAAGCAGCGTTTGATGGTTTGATTCAATTTCTGGCTGTCGACTAGGAGCTGTTGATGCTTCGCTAAATCAATCATGAACCGTTTTTCGTCGCGCGTTTGATGTTTCGGGTCTTCCCCAGCTATGCTATCGGGGGTGGAAGTGTGGCCATCGGACAAGGTAGATTCGTCGTCACTGGGATCGGAAAGTTCTTCGTTCGAGTCCCCAAATGACGTCTCGCTACGGGCGTCTTCGGTCTCACTAACAATAGAAAGGGTTCCTCCAGAAGCGGCGCGGAAGGAGTCAGTCATGGACAGGCGGCCAGATCGGCTCAAGCGACGGAAGCGGCGTAGTTCTGCACTTTGTTTTCTCATCTCACGTTCTAAAGTACGGTTGATAGCTAACAGGGAGGAGTTACTAATCTCCAAATCTAGGACTTTGCGTTCTCGGCGAGCGTTTGCCGCCAGCTCATTCATCTTGTCGACCTCGGAATTGTGAGGGGCCTCCTCCTTGGTTGGGCTTTGTGAACGAAGTGGATGATCTGTAGAAGCTGTAGAGCCAACACTAACAACTCTGGGGCTAAGATCTGGGGTTCCTGTGCCTATCAAAGATTGGGCTTCGGCTGATGGAAATGACGGTTGGACAGTGGCGTTCGGGAGTAGGTCTTGCTTTCGACGCTTCGAATATTGCGAAGCGTCCATGCTCGAAGATTTTGTGTGTGAGGAGCGTTTGGAGCTATCGACTAATAGTGGAGGACTATCATGGGGTCTAGTGGTGGGGTAGTCCCGGGTGGCACTCTGAGAAGGGGGAGTTGAAAGGTGAGGGCTTGTAGGCGTCTGGTCATGTCTGGCCACAGGCGAATCTTTAGATAGGGTAGACAATGTATAGGGCTGTTTGGATCTGGATGAAACAACGAGTTCCGGTGACTTGAGACGAGGAGTCCTGTCCAACGACGCGACACCTCTTAGACCTTCGCGATGGGAATCTTCGGAAGTTGTACCATCTGCATAGAGAAAAGTAGTTGATGGTGTCTGCTTCGGCAGGGATCGAGAGTCGGTGTTATACGAGGCGTGGAAGAACTTGGGCGAACCAGCGGAACTTCCGCATGAAGATGGGGGTCGAGAAGTTGCCGTAAGGAGCTGATTGTCATTCACAACACTTTTCGCTCTGGCTACTCGGGGACCCGATGCTGTATTCCCATCGTGTCTTGAAATCACTTCGTTGGTTGGCCCATGCGTTGTAGGATTGGTACCCAGCCGGGGGGCACACTGGGACGTCGTCGGGGTATCGGCAGGAGAGGAGTTGCCATCTCGTCGAGATATTCGTGGCCCGGATCGTGGGGTTATGTTCGTGCTTAGAACTGTGGGCGCTGTTGAGCCCTCGGGGCGTGACTGGCCATTTCTCGGGCCGCTCTCAGTGTACACGGCTTTGTGCGGGGTATGCATTGGGGTATATCCCGCAAGTTTGGGGGTCAAAGGGTTCTTAGTGGGTCGAAAGACAGAGCTCATAGTCGGGGTGAAAGGCTTTGTGGGCTGGCCATTGGGATGTTTCTCAGGGGCCATCTTCGCGGTGAAGAACTGGTTCGAGGACTGCGGGCGCAAAAGTTGGTCGCGCATTATGACATCGTAGGGCTCCGAAGAGGGAGGCGACCATGATGGCCGGAGCCAGAACGTAACCGGGCGCGTTGGGAAGCGGTGAAGACGCAGTCGGCACGCAATTGTTGTTGAGCGGAGGTTCGACGACGAGTGCGTGATGCTGCCGTCATCACAAAAACATCACCGGCCAAAACAGTCCTAGCGCCAGCGATCATGTGACGATAACAACATCTGACTAAGCGAGGAGTCTTGCATGGCGAGCATCGAATATTAAGGGGATGGCGTATCTATTTTGTCGGGATGGCTTATAAATGTCTGCTAGCTAAAAAACGGCCGTTTTCTCCCGCCTTTTTCTGCTGTATCGACAACCAACTGTGCTTTTCGCTTGCTTCCACCTAATGACGGCGTTGGGCCGTCCAAGGTTCCTCTCACCGCCTCTTTTATTGTTTGCCTGGACAGACAGAAATCAAGGTGCTCGTTAAAAGAAGAATTGTCAGGCTGCTGCGGCGTCAAGCAAATCGGGCAGTCCCACATCTCCAATGGCTGCTCCAAATCAGATGTGGGCTGCGAGATAGGATCGCCAGTATTATTGAACGGCCCTTGCAGAGTTTCCCTTTCCCGGATAGCGCTCTCTAAAGCTTCGGCTTCCTCCAGCGTCTCCGACCTATCTGGAAGCTCGAATTCTTGCTCGTCAGGTGGAGTCTTTGCATGCTCTAGAGGCTCGGAAGTTGAACAAGTATGTCCACCACGATTTGCCGTCCCGAAAAAGTTGATATCGGGCTTCTTGGTGCTGACCAAATTGGTGCATCGGAGTCCCATCAGGCGGAGTTTCATATCCGGATTCTCTTTTTGAAGCTTCATTAGCATTGGGAGGGAGTAGCGATAAAGATCCTCCGATAAATAGATGGCCCTGGGTGGGACGACCTGGCGAGATAATACTTCAAACGTATGAAGTTTGACCTTCAGGACCAATGTTCGGCCCTTATATCCAGTACGGATCATATCTTTTTCCAAGTCTACCGCTGTTGCACGGAGCCTTTCTTGTAGGTTGGCCATGCCTGCGAGGTCTCCAAACGTGCGTTCCGTGCCCACGCTCTTTCTTTCAGAAGCTTCGGCCGGTTCTATCCTCGTCCTTCCCAGACCTAAATAGCACTGCATAAGGAATTTATAAGCCTTTTGACCAAATAGATGACATAGGACACCGCGGTGGATAAATATGTCGCGACAATGTTTTATCCCTATTGCATCAAGCTCCCTTTCGAAAACGCGTCCAACGCCATTCACTTTCCGTAATGGTATGTCAGACATGAAACTCATGACGGCTGAACGGTCGTTTGGCACATAGTACTGGCCGTTTGGCTTGTTCCAATTTGAGCAAATTTTGGCTATCCGCGCGTTTGGTGCGATGCCTGCGGAAACTGTCACTTTTGTTTGCTCCAGGACCTCATTACGCAACTTCTGAACTGCGTCCTCGGGGTTAAGCTCGTTGGCTGAACAGTAGTCGGTAATATTCAAATATGCTTCATCGATACTAGCGCTTTGGAACTGCGGATCGTATAATGCGAGGATAGCACGAATCTCCTCTGCCTTTGCAGTATATTTTTCGTAGTTTTGAGGCAGAAGTATGAGATCTGGACAGAGCTTTTTCGCGATGAAGCTTGCCATACCGCTTCGGCAGCCATACTTTCTAGCGTGGTAATTGCAGGTTGTAAGAACTCCTTTCCCGACGGCCATAGGCAAATCCCGTAGTTCGGGCCTGTCCAGCTCCTCAACAGCGGCAAAAAACGCATCGCAATCAATATGTACAACAGTCTGTGAGAGGTCGCGCCCCAGCTCCAGTTCCGCAAGATACTCATCAACGCGGCGGATTTGCGCCGAAAGATCGTGCGCTTCTAGCTTTTTCTTCTGGGCGAGAATGCGTTCAATTTTGGCAGTCAAGATCTGGTCTCGGGACTGTTCATGTGTAAAGAACTTGGAGCCCTTCGACGCGTTGTATATAATTTCCGACACCTGAGAGGCGGAATGAATTTCAACAATGCTGTCCAAAGACTATATAGCTAATGGTGGAACGGTCGCCTACCTTTTGCTGGTCTACAGAGCTTTGCCCGGCTTTAGTAAGAGAGGGCCCAAGAAGTTGATATTTCAGAGTCTCGTGGCTGTCGGTGGGAGGATCAGATGGCCGCGCGTCGCTGCGATCCACAGATTTCGAGGATTCCATATTTATCGACATTGGATGAGCTCTCCAGCAGCAGAGACGGCGAATATTTGATGGAGAAGCGAAGTTGCTGTCTCGTTCGGAATCCATTTGATATTGCCCCAGTCACGTGCTCTCGCGACGCGCTAACTTGCGGCTCGTGTTGGCTTCAACCTCAACCTCAGCGCATCCAAGCCCAGGAGCTGACCACAGCCTGTTATCCCTCAACGACGTCTTTTGTTCGCAATGTGGATATTGTCGTCCGAGGGAGACTTCCTCCAAGGTCTGTTTTATTATTCCCTTGGCAAAACCAAGCGATAACTTACTGAATTTGACCATTCCATACTAGGCAAACGGGTGTGGCTCAAGCCGGGCAAAAAATATCTCTTCGGCCGTGTGAAGAGAAAGGGAGGTAGGTTTGGCACCGGACTCTGAAATTCCGTACCGATATCCGCTACGACATACGCTTACCTTCCCCTGTTTCCTCCTAGTCCGTCATGCTATCGACAACGCTACAATATCACGACGGCATTTGGTAATTGAGGTCGGCCACGTCAAGTCGGGGGACGGTGTATGTTTTTTTAATCCAAGAGCTCCCCGACCAGTATTCGACATCGTGGATTTACTAACGACGTTGAAGCTCCATGTTCATGCACGGTCACAGGTGATCGTTACTGACCAGCAAACCACATGTGGCACAGTCGTTGATGGTGAATCCATCAAAGGGACGAGTAAGGAACTCAAAAATGAGGATCATTCGATTGTGATTGGGAAGTATCCATACCCACTAAGGTACCCCTCCATTCTAAGCCGCTCATCTCTTCATGGGCTAAATATGTAATAGGATCAAATGGTGCCCGGTTGTTCTGACCTTTTCCGTCCCCTCTAAAACTAAAGACCCCCTAAAGCACGCGCTGTCTAGCCTTGAGGATCTCGATATAAAAACTATCCTACCCTACGTTGTTGACAAAACGACCCATGTCATCCAGAACAAACGCAATACCGCAAAAGGACTTCAGGCATTGATAAACGGAAAATACATCGTCCAGAAGTCTTACATCGAGGCCATTGTCTATGCTGCAACACCAAGTGATTTGGAGAGTGAAGAAGCATTGTGCCCCCTTGAAGAAGATTTCGATGCTAGCTGGCCTGATCCTGGGCACTATTTACCTCCCCGTGGCAAAGAGCCCACCCAGAGACCAGATACGTCATACCAGCCAAGCCCTGAGAGAATCTCCGTATTCGAAGGATACACTTTTGTTTTTTGCGACGCTAGTAGATTTGAGGATTTACAAGGCCCAATCTCTAACGGCCATGGCAAAGCTTTGCTCTATGAGGTTGAACGAGGGCGAACATCAGCCAAAGATGTAGTCGACTACATGAAAAAGTGTGCTGGGGTTAAGGGGCTAGGCCAATTCGATAGAAGTGGAGGGGTTGGTCTTGTGCAATTTCGGAAAGCCGATGAACATGAAGATTTGGACATTGAACTGGAAAACCAGATAGCTCGTATGACAGGCCAGAAGGTTATTGAAACCAGCAATTTTCTGGATGTCATACTGGGTAACGATTCGTCGCCGCTTATTCGCCCTCTTCCGAGAGAAAGCCTTGCCGACTCAACTCACAGACCCGGTGAGGTGGAATTACAGCAGAGCCCAGAGGAAGACAATGAAGCCACTCGGGTCGATGTGAGTGATACGCAGGCAACGAGCCAAGCAACGAAACGATCTCGCACGCGTAATTTCGTTAGCAAGTTTAAGGCATTCGACGATGGATTTGATATGGACTCCATCCCGGTCTACACTCTAGAGAAGGGAGATACGCCTGAGGAAGCTTCCCAAGTAAAGCCCAGTTATTGTTTTCTCGTATACTACCTAGTAGCTAACATTTTGCACAGGGCCTCGTACCTGATTCCTTCCCGGTCCAGTCGCAGGCAAAGGAATCCTTTTCCGCCGAAGAAGATATTGTAACCGATCTCCTCCCTGGAGCCGCTGCCGCGAGCAAACTACGTCTTGCTGATGGTCGAAAGCGAGGCAAGACTACTCCACCACCAGAACACCCGCAAAAGCCCAAGAGAGCGAAGCTCAATGTCCAAGAGGCTGCTCGACAGCGCCGTGAGGCGGTCGACGAGGCAGCTATGGAACGGCAGGAACAAGAAATAGCATCTTTCCGCGCTATGACTGAAAGTGTTGATATTGATCGATTGCGAAACCTTGCAATTGTTGAGGAGATGGTGCTGCCGACTAGATCAGTACAAGAAACTGCTGCCCCCCCTAGCGATCGATACGACGAACGCTGGAATGGGCGAAAGAACTTTAAGAAATTTCGCCGAAAGGGGAATGGGACCGTTGTTACACATAGGCTTCAGCCGGTTATTGTTCCTTTAGAAGAGGTTAAAAGGAAAGACTTTGGGCTCGGCGACGGGTACTGGAGCACAAGCCAACCAAGGTCCACCTCCACTCATCGAGTCTCTACTGAACCCAACGAAAAGACTCCAATCACATCACAAACCATTGCCCATGAAAAATCACCAACTCCTCCGCCTAGGATAAACAAACGATCACGGGAAACTAGAGATTCTGATAGCGACGATGGGCTGAGATTTCGCTTCCGCCGGAGAAAAGGAAGATGATTTTAATAAATGGGACTGATATTGTTTATCATTGCCATATAACTCCCCCCATTTAATTTCACACGGTCTCTTGCCGTGGTGTTTTTCATCTCGATGGTTTCCACCGCTTTCATCTCTGTTGTAACCCTTTGCAGAAATGATTATTTGCCCATCAGACCTTGGGGAACAGCTAGCTGAGTTTCTGCCAAGCGTGCTGGGCTGGCCCCTTACCATAATTCACTTTCACTTATAGCCGTGGAAAACTGAATTATCCAATTTCAACCCGCCGTGCAGGGTATCCGAGGCGCGCCAAATATTGCAACCGAAACTTTCATTCCCCTGTTCGGGGGGCTAGGAAACGGACCTGCTTTTCGCACCTATGTGATTCTCTCATCAACTACAAGTGGAATAACGAATTTGTTGGGAAACAGGTCCGCCGTATCCGCGCCAAATACAGAAGAAGCGACGTTTTGTCGAGTTAGCTGGGGCCCTTCCTCTTGCGGCCCATTGGTATATAGTCTTCTCTTCTCTAGTGGCTTTGTGCTCTGCGCCATTTCATTTCAAGGCTTGCAGAACCTCACTTCCTAGCCATTTCCTAGCCCCTGAGAAGAGATCGCCTATAACATGTTCACAGAGGTTTCTTGAAGGTAACGAAAGGGAATTGTTATAGGTCTTTGTTGGCCAATGTTCCACTGGAGGGGCAGTTGATAGTGTAATAATCTTGATGTTTCCCAGAATAATATTTCTCGCAAACAGAGTATATAGTATGACATTTCTTTTGATGCATATGGGCGTATCCGCATTTCCCGTCTCCCGCGTTGATGGAGTATATAAGAGCGGTCTGTCGAAAAATCTAGTCTCCCCTCGATCCATAGAGATGAACTTCATCGGTATAGCTACTACCACTGACACGGTTCATTCCATTGATAATACCCCTAACGTTGTTTCGTCGGGTCCTATATTTGCATTTAGTTAGTCAATTCCCTACTAGCGCCCTGCGGAGTGGGTGGGTTGAATTCTAATAAAACTGGAGGATATGGGGTTGAGTTGGTTGGCTGCCCCCTAAAATATATTTTTGGTTCTAACCGAATAGTCCCTCCCGGCCGTGGCTCCCTTCCGACCACAAGATTGTAACCCTCTATGGTCGGATCTCGAGAGAAAATGACTAATATAAAGTAATCTGATCTGGCATTGTTCGCTTCGTTCCCCAAATTTATTATGGTTGTGATCGACCACGGGGGCTGGCGTCATATTATCATCAAAACACACACACTGCCAATGTGGCTAAAGAGAAAGATCTATGGATATTTGATTTGCTGCTATTCTAAGATTCTGTTGGATGCATATATTTGTGATTGATTCGGATATCCATGCGTGATGATATGTGCGTACATGGAAACAGATGTGTTGGATATTGATTGAAGCTTCTGGATATAGGATCCCATCTCAATGTATACATACTACCACTGCCTCAGAAGCATAGGCATCAAGCCTAGGTAGGCCCGGGTTGAATCGGCTTCCAGGAGCCGTCTGTTTCCCAGATACCCGCCTTTGTGTAATCTCCGACAGACAGGTCGCCGAGGGGCAAATATTTCACATAGGCGAAGCGGAAATATTCGGGAGATTGGCTTGCATGTCGGGTCCAGGTAAATGAAGAAGTATTGGCAAGGCCAACATGACGTTGGACATCGTTGACCAAGATGCTTAGGCCTGCGTAGCTCGTAGCTAAGCTCTCCCAGGTGAAGGTGATATTATTCGAGGTGATGACGGGAGATAAGATCTGTGGCAGGGGGCTGCCCTGTTTCCCATCGTCTAATAGAGCCGCCGAAGTCTGGAGGATACTATCGAAACCCCAACGGGCAACCCCGTTGATGAAAAGGCCCACAAGGAATCCTTGGTACAACAAGCTCGGACGAGTTTGAAGAGCAGTCCCCGGTAAGAGTAATAAGGATAGTATATAATGATGCAGGCGCAATTTTAGCCGGGGGATGGCAAGTAGTAGCAACAGAGAGCCGCAGAGGATGCTATATATACCAAGATATCGAGGAAGCCTGCCCTCAATTCTGAATGCCCATGCCTGCATAAGTGCAATTCCCAGAATGATCAAAACGATGAGGATAAGAGCGGGTATGGCACCAGGTTGCTGCTGGATATCATGGGGCGTTAAACGTTGAATGGGGATTTCATCTAGGGTATAGTTGCTCAAAGCGCCAACCCAACACGCGCCCAGCCAGAGGAAGGTTTTTTCTATCGGCGCATTTAGACCGCGAAGCGAGTACCGAACGCAGTACTTGTATATAAAAAGACCAACAAACGCCGCGGGTAAGAGACGGGCTGAAGCGAATGATAGTCCAGAATCGTAATCGGGAAAGGGAGGAGGATCGGAGGCGAGAAAAACTTGGAAATAGACAATTATGCAGACGGGGATAAAGAATGCAGCGGGCGAAGAGGTAAAGGCGGATATTAACACGGTGAAGATAACCGAAAGACCTAGCAGCTTCCACCTTGGATCTGAGCAGCTCCGAAGAGCCCGCGACGCGCGATTGTCTCCTTCAATAAAGCCAAAGGAGAGGGGGAAGCTAGAGTTGAAACCGATACTGGAGATCCCATTTCTTTCGGATGCTTGATAGTCGCTTTTCTCCCCGAGGCGTGAAACAATCCCACAGCCGCCACGCTCGTCGCGAATGATACCCGCATGAAGTGCAGCTCCGCATAAGAATGAGTCTCCTCTGTATATCCACTGGGCGTGCTCACTCCTAGGCTGGGAGGGTCCACCGACCACCATGGGCTTGTAATTAATTTCTTCGGCGCCGATAGTATATGGATTTAGGACTTTGACCTGACGGCAATTTGCAGGACAGCTAAAGGCAAAGCTATGTTCATTAAATGGGAGACACTTTAGCCCATTAAGCCCACAGTATTTTGTGCCAGCCCTAAAAGTGTCAGCATGGGGTCATGCATGAAAAGGGGACTTGCTTACCACAACCTTGTTGTGCACTTCAGTTTGAAAGGGCGGCCGTAGCCGGGGATGTCTATGGATAGCGAAGACCCTGATAGAATCAGAGTGAACAGGACGGCCCAGACGAGATAGACGAGGAGCGCAATAACCTTTTTCCATCCACCGCGATGTCTCAAGATCCGGGAGAAGTAGCGCGCAGGTGCAGTTTGAATGCGCTCGCAGATGGGGTTGATGCGGTACGGTCGTACAGGCGTGGGGCCCTTTGCCCAATGGACAAACTTCTTCCAGCCATGATGCTGCTGGGATTGTAAAAGAGCGGGTTCCTCTAGACTCGCTGACGATTCAAGGCTGCCTCGTTCTAAGCTACTACCAGAAACAGGCGTATAATCCGCTGCGTTGGGGGTTTCCAGGTCACTCATCCGATATCGCTCGCCGTTAATCGACGTAGCTTTGGAGGGTCCATTGCCCATGATTTGACGGAGCAAGCACGGACTTAGTTGAGGCAAGCTTACGGAGCCTAAACTCCATATAGGTCGACGGGACAAGCCTGATGATGGGGTGTATGGGCGGAATGACGAAACTTTTCTGTTCCACCATGGAGGCAAGGCAGGATGTTTCCAAGATTTTAATGAAGGAACTAACTAAGTTTAGTTAGTTAATGTTGGCTGTACACCTCCAGCCTCCCAATCAGGTGTAGCACACTTACATGATCACATGGTAGATAGATTCTTACTAGTGTAGCAATATGAGAGATCTTCAACCTTCCTATAGGTTATAGTCTAGATAGTATGTTTTTCATTGAAAACCACTGCAATTAAGACTGGAAGGTTCACCCAACTCAAATATCTTATTAAATTTATAGTGTGATATTTGATTATCTAGAATTTGCATGTCTTTTGCATTTTTCACACTCATTTTACAATTTCTTATAATGTGAATTTTTTTTTTCAGACTGTGTAAACAATTTTTTAGACATCTTACAGGTATATTATCAGTAAATTTTTCAGACTATAACTACCCTGATAATATATAGAATGCCTGATGATATGCCTAATATCTTCTAACTAGTAATTATTTTTAGTGCTTATTACATTATTTTAGCTTACTCTCTGATGAGCTGTAGAGCCACTGAGCCTAATATCCAGGCTATAAAGCTTATATATTTAAATATATAGATCTTAGAACCTGTTTATTCTAATCCTATAAAAATTATAGATAATGATATAAATTATATGTAGCTATCAGACTGATCATATAGTATATTTATAAATCTAAATACCTCTATTATTATAATATAGAGTGTTCTTATAAAGATAATGACTCATTTCTTCATCTTTATTAAAGTTATATAAATGATCTCCCTGCAGCTGTGAAGGGCTACATCCTTATATCTTATATCTATAGCTTGCCTGAACTTCACCTGATCTCCAACTGTCTGATTAGATGCTTCTGACTGAGCCTTCATATGAATGTTTATCTGCTCTGACCTCACATAATTTCCTTCTATTTATATTATATAATCTTATAATTTCTTTTCCTTTTTCCTTTCTTTCTCTAGTAATTATAATCTTAATTCTAGCATATAGCTCACATGATCTACTTATCAGAGCATACTCATTACATTTTGTAATTACTTACTTGATCTCTTCTTAGAGATCCTCATTATATTTACCCTCTAAATATAATTTGCATGTATAGTAGATTCCTCTAAATATAACCTATGTATACAGTAAACTCTTCTAAAATTCAAAATACAACTTGCTCAGCTCAGCTCTACTAGACAATATATCAGTAAAAGACCTCAAAACCCTAACAATCTGTATCAATATTTCATGAGATTTTCCTCTAAACTTTCTGAATCCTCTGAACTTCCTGAATCCTTTAAACTCTCCAAATCTAAATAATCTTTTAAATTCATTATGAATATGGATTCTCTGCATAAAGATAGTACCTCTTCTTAGAGCTCTAATGCTGAATTTCAAAACTTCATTTAATAGCTTATTAATAAGATTAATTTCATTGCTGAATAAAATCATATATCTACACTAACTTCAGCTTCTATTCTAATTCCTGCTCATCTGACTACTTCTTTTGAGGACTTTCTGAGATGCCTGAAAGAAAGACTCATTACCCTTAAGAAATTTATGAGCAAATAAGTCTCTAAATACCCTATCTGATACCTCAGTGCAGAGGCTAAAATCACTTTGGACAGCCTTGCAATTAGATCTCCTGCTGACCAGGCCTGATATATCTATATCTAACTCTCTAGTACTACTATCATCTAATTCTACTCTTAAATAAAGGCTAATATTAAACTTATTTTTATAATCCTCAATATCATCCTCAATCAGCTCAACATTCTTTTCTTCAATCCTTTAGTAGCCCAGAAGACTCTAACCTGACTGTATAGTATTCATCAGAAAATTAATCCACTCTCTATCTTTCTTTCAAAATTCAATCAGAAGATCCTAAAAGCCAGCAGCCAGTTATGAGATAACACTATCAAGAAGGCCCTACTCAAAAAGATCATCAAGTTTAAACTTCTGTAGTAGATTATCACCTCCATTAAACCCCCTATATACCTCAAATATTATATAAAACTCCATAGCATAGAGAATAACCTATCCAAGATCAAGGCCATTCAGGGCTAAATCTATGGTAGTACCTCTACCACCTCCAAGAAGGCCTTCCTTAAGATCTCTCTACTAAAGGATCTGAACATTATGAACTAAACATCTACAGAGTCTACTCATATGAATACATTTTATATTCTGAATATGATCACTATCATCATTATTAACTGCTGTGCCCAAGATGTCTATATTAACTATAATAAACCTAAGCATAGAGCTACTGACTGCTGCAGAACTCATGTTCCCCTGAAACTACCTATATAGTTTATAAACATACAAATCAAGCCTAAAGAGAAGGAAGACTTTAAAGATGCTAAGTCAAACTTGGGAAAAGACTAGTTTCTATATGAAATTGCAAGTAGAAGCTTCCAGAGTTAGATAGAAAGATCTTTGAGAAGAAAATAACTATTCTAATGATTCTTATATCTATCATAGTTAATCATTCTTTTAATATGAATGTTATAGTAGATAGTGGTTGCTGTTACTATTCAATAATTCACTCTTATATAATTAACTATCATAATCTTCTGTATATTCTGATTAACCCCCAAAAGATTGAAGGTATCAATGGTGATACAGACAGCTTTATATAAAATATAGTGAAGCTTAATATTGATATTAGTAGATTTCTCTAAGAAAACACCCATGCATATAAAATTAAGAATCTCTCATACAACTTCATGCTAGACTTATTATAGCTATCTGAATATCAAGCTCTTATTAATGCTTACAATTAATACATCATATTTTCTAAAGGTATTTACATCTTCAAAAAAGATATTCATAAAATCACTAACCTTCACTAAATCTCCACCAACACCTATGACCTCCTCTAAAGCTATAATTAGAAATTTAAGTTCTAACCTCCCATTAAAATCTTCATCATTAGTATGGCTGATATAGAGAAGGCTCTCTCACAACTCTCTAAGAAGCTGAAGATTAACCCTGTGACAGTTCTCTCTCCATAATATTATAAATTCCTTAATGTTTTTAATTATAAGGCTGCTGAGAAACTTTTATCATTCCACAATATATACAATTATTATATCAAATTTGAGAAGATAGATGGTAAAGACTCTCAGCCACCCTGAAGACTACTATATAATATGTCACATGATAAACTGCTTGTACTCTATAAGACCCTTAATGACCTTCTGGATAAAGGTTTCATCTAAGTTAGTAATTCACCTGTGGGTGCACTCATACTCTTCATAAAAAAGCCAGGTAGAGGCCTTTAGTTCTATGTTAACTATCAGAATCTCAACTATCTCACTCAAAAAGATTATTACCCACTATTATTAATCAATGAGACTCTCAAATAGATTAGCTAAGCCAAGTAGTTTATAAAGCTAGATGTCATTTTCACATTCTATAAGATTTAAATCACAGAAGGAGATAAATAGCTAACCATCTTTCACATGAGATATGATCTATTTAAATGGATAGTTATCCTCTTTGGCCTCATAAATACCTCAAGCACCTTCTAAAAATACATTAACTGAGCCTTATAAGACTATTTAGATGAATTTACTTCTATCTATCTTAATGACATCCTCATCTTCACTAATAGATCTTACAAGCAACACTAAGAGTACATCTAAAAAGTCCTCATCTATCTTTATAAACATAGTCTTCCAATCAACATCAATAAATCTACCTTCAAAGTTTAAGAGACAATCTACCTCAGCTTCATCATAGAGGTGGGGAAGGGAGTCCATATGAACCCCAAGAAGATTACTACTATTCTTAAATGGAAGACCCCTATAATCATAAAAGGTGTGCAAGGCTTTCTAGAATTCATAAATTTCTACTAATATTTTATTTAAGATTTTTCTGATATCATTCAACTACTGACCAACCTCACATGCAAAGATCAGCAGTTTCAATGATTTAAGAAAGTAAATAAAATATTTATATATCTTAAGTAGATATTCATCTTCATCTCAATACTCATTACATTTAATCCTGACTATCTAATAGTGGGTGAAACAGACTTTTTCAGTTACATCACAGGTAGTACTCTCATACAATGAGATAATAAAGATGTCCTATAACCCTGTATATTTATATTCAAGAAGCTTAGCCCTGCCAAAGTTAACTATGAGATTTATGACAAGAAACTCCTCACCATCATTTAATATCTAGAGGAATGAGACTTCAAACTCTATAGCATGAAAGACTTTAAAATCATCATAAATCATAAGAACCTCTAATATTTTACAACAATTTATAAACTCTCTGAACACTAGATGTACTAGATTAAATTCCTCAGCCACTTTCATTTTACAATTTATTACTACTCTGGCATAAAGAACTTCATGATTAACACTCTCTCCTAATATGAATAGAATATGCCTTCTGAAGACTTCAACACTCACTGGGTAAACCATGAATAGAGACTACTAGATTCACAGATTCTCAAAGAATTCAAAGTAATACTATATAGAGTAATACATATTTCATCTATCACCCTGCTAATTATAATCACCTCATTCCTGCTCTAGAGACTCTGGGATACTACTACTATCTTCAATAAACACCTTCAGATGATGATCTAGGTCATTCAAGATAAAGCTTATTATTTTCCATCTGAACTTCAAGTCTATATTAATATCATTAAATACTCTATAAACTCTAACTTCTAATTACACTTTCAGGGGAGGCAGTGGGTTTCTGATTCAGAATCATTGTACACTCAAATTATGTAAGAAACTTATAATTCTCTGATAACCAGCTATTCAGACTGTAAAGTACTCTACTAAATTTTATCCTAAGATTTTTACTGGCCTAATATGTCTCAGAGCATCTAACAGTTTACCTAGAACTGCAATGTCTGCCAATCCATCATCACCTGGCAGAACTATTATTAAAATCTACTTAAATCTCTCTTAATTCTTAAATATGTCTGATGTGATGTTACCATTAATTTTATAATAGATCTTCTCATGAGTAATAGCTGCAAGAATATTTTTATCATTATTAACTACCTCAGTAAAGATATTATCCTTAAACCCTATATAAAGATGAATATACCTATAGTAGCTAAAGTTTTCCTCTAAAGTTTATTTTATCATCAGTATGATCTACCCCATATAATTGTCTCAGACTATAAAACCCAGTTCATTAGAGCTGTCTGAATCTAAATTTACTAGCTCCTTAAGATCTTTTAATATCTCTTAACTGCCTACTACCCTGAAACTGACAGTAGCACTGAATGTATGATTCAGATAACTAAGAACTACCTCTAAAAGTTCTATTTATACATTTAGGATGACTGAAATGAACTTCTCCCACACACTAAACTCATAATTAATAGTTATAACACTGTTAGTACTAGTATCAGCTTATTTTTCCTCTCATACAGTTATAACCTTAAAGTTCTTAATCTCACTGAATCACTCAAACCTTCCACTTTACCTCATAGTTCAATCCAAATCACAGACACCATCATCTCAAAACTCCAGCAAGCCTGCAAGTAGGCTGAATCCTTCATGGCCAGTGCTCAGTAGAATCAATAGGACTATGTGAATGCTCATTAAAATCCCATTAAATGCTATGAGGTAGGTAATAAGATCTGATTAGATCTTCAAAATATCACAACTAATTACCTGTCTTGCACACTTAACTATTAATATGCCAAGTACATCATCATTGAAGTCCTGAGAAGTTATAACTACTATCTTGACACATCACCTAGAATCTACAACATATTTCATATAAACCTACTCTATAAGACCTCTACTAATTCATTCTTCTCACAAGAGATCACCAACTGACATCTGTCTGACATCATTAAGGAAGATAATGAGGTAGAATATAAGATTAAAGTCATCTTCAACTACTACCATTATAGATAAGAATTCTAGTACCTAGTGAAGTAGCTTAGATATGAGGTCTCTTCATAAGAACTAACCTCTGCCCTGCAGAACACTATCATACTTATCTGTTACAAAAAATTGTATCTATCTGATGAGACTCTACTTGTATCACATCACACCCAATTCTCTGAATCCTCCTGCTCACCCTCTAAAACTGAATAGGGGGGGATAATGTGAAGGGCTACACTCTTATACCCTATATTTATAGCTTGTCTAAACTTTACCTGATCTCTAACTACTCAATTAGATGCCTCCAATTAGACCTTCATATAAATGTTTATCCACTCTGACCTCATGTAATTTCCTTCTATTTATATCACATGATCTTGTGATTTCTTTTTCTTTTTCCTTTCTTTCTCTAGTGATTACAATTTTAATTCTAGTATATAGCTCACATGATCTGCTTATCAGAGTGCACCTATTATAGTAGCCTGCCATTCTATATAATGTTATCAGAAAGGAATTACATAAATATCTATAAAAAGCTACATCCTTATACTCTATATCTGTAGCTCACCTGAACTTCATCTGATCTTTAACTGCCTGATTGAATGCCTTCAATCAGGCCTTCATATAAATATTTATCTGCTTTAACCTCATGTAATTCCCTTCTATTTATATCACATGATCTCATAATTTCTTTTCCTTTTTCCTTTCTTTCTCTAGTAATTATAATTTTGATTCTAGTATATAGCTCATATGATCTACTTATTAGAGCACACCCATTACATTTTGTAATTACTCACTTGATCTCTTCTTAGAGATCCTTATTATATTCACCCTCTAAATGTAATTTACATGTATAGTAGATTCTTCCAAATGTGATCTATATGTACAGCAAACTCTTCTGAAATTTAAAATATAACTTGCTCAGCTCAGCTCTGCTGGATGACATGTCAGTGAAAGACCCTAAAGCCCTAACAGTTTATATTAATATCTTATAAGATTTTCCTCTGAACTTTCTGAATCCTTCAAACTTTCTAAATCCTCTGAACTCTCTGAATCCAAATAATCTTTTGAATTCATTATAAACATGGACTCTCTATATAAAGATAATACTCCTTCTTAGGGCTCTAATACTAAATTCTGAAACTTTATTCAATAGCTTGCAAACAAGATCAATCTCATCACTGAATAAAATCATACACCCATACTGACTTCAACTTCTATTCTGATTCCTACTCACCTGACTGCTTCTTTTGAGAACTTCCTGAGATACCCAAAAGAAAGGCTTGCTACCCTTAAGAAATTTATGGGCAAATAAATCTTTAAATACCCTGCCTGGCACCTCAGTACAGAGGCTAAAATTACTTTAGATAGCCTTGCAATTAGATCTTCTGCTGATCAGGCCTGATATATCTATACCTAACTCTCTGGCATTGCTATTACCTGATTCCACTCTTAGATGAAGGTTAATATCAAATTCATTCCTATAATCCTTAATATCATCCTCAATTAGCTTGACATTCTTTTCTCTGACCCTTTAGTAGCCTAGAAGACTCTAATCTGGCTGCACAGTGTTCATCAGAAAATTAATCTACTCTCTGCCTTTCTTCTGAGATTTGATCAGAAGATCCTGGAAGTTAGCAGTCAGCTGTAGGATGATACTATCAAGAAAGCCCTACTTAAAAAAGCCATCAAATTTAAACTTCTACAGTAGACTGTTGCCTCCATTGAACCCCTTATATATCTTAAATATTATATAAAGCTCTGTAGCATAGAGAATAACCTATCTGAGATCAAGGCCATTTAGGGCTGAATCTATAGTAGCACCTCTATCACCTCCAGGAAGACCTTTCTTAAGACCTCTTTATTAAAGGATCTAAATGCTATGGATTGAACACCTATAGGGCCCACTCACATGAATGCATTCTACATCCCAAATATAACTATTACTATTGTTGTTGATTGTTGTGCCTGAGGTGTTTATATTAATTGCAATAAATCTAGGCATAGAGCTATCAACTACTGTAGAATCTATATTCCTCCAAAACTGCTCATACAGTTCATAAACATACAAATCAAGCCTGAAGAGGAGAAAGACTTTAAAGACATCAAGTCAGACTTAGGAAAAAACTAGCTTCTATATGAAATTACAAGTAGAAGCTCCTGAAGTTAGATAGAAAGACTTTTGAGAAGAAAATAACTATTTTAGTAATTCTTATATCTACTGTAGTTAATCATTCTTTTAATATGAATGCTATGATGAACAGTGATTACTATTACTATTCAATAATTTACTTTTATATGATTAATTGTCATAATCTTCTGCATATCCCAATCAACCCCCAAAAGATTGAAGGTGTTAATAGTGACACAGGCAGCTTTGTACAAAACATGGTGAAGCTTGATATTAATGTTGATAGATTTCTCCAAGAAAATGCTTATATATATAAGATTGAGAATCTTCTGTATGACTTCATACTAGGCCTATTATAACTATCTGAATATTGAGCCCTCATTAATGCTTACAACTGATATGTTGTATTCTCTGGAGGCATTTATATCTCTGAAAAAGATATTTATAAGACTACTGATCTTCATTAAATCTTTGCTAACATCTATGACCTCCTCTGAAGCTGCAATCAGAAATTTAAGTCTTAACCTCCTATTGAAATCTTCACTGCTAGCATGGCTGACATAGAGAAGGCTCTCTCATAACTCTCTAAGAAGCTGAAGACTGATCTTATAATAGTCTTCTCTTTATAATATCATAAATTCCTTAATATTTTTGATTATAAGGCTGCTGAGAAGCTTCTATCATTCTGCAGTGTACATGATTATCATATTGAACTTGAGAAGATAGATGGTAAAGATCCTCAGCTACTCTAAGAACTATTATATAATATGTTATGTAATAAACTACTTGTACTCTATAAGACCCTTAATGACCTTCTGAATAAGGGTTTCATCTAAGTTAGCAATTCACCTACAGGCACATCTGTACTCTTCATGAAAAAGCCAGGTAGAGGCCTCTAGTTCTGTGTTAACTATTAGGGCCTTAACTACCTCATCTAAAAAGATCATTATTTACTGCTGTTAATCAATGAGACTCTTGAATAGATCAGCCAAGCTAAGTGGTTTACAAAGTTGAATGTTATTTTCACATTCTATAAGATCTAAATTATAGAAGGAGATGAATGGCTAACTACCTTTCACATGAGATATAATCTATTTAAATGGATAGTCATTCTCTTTAGCCTTATAAATGCCCTGAGCACCTTCCAGAAATACATCAACTAAGCCTTATGAGACTATTTAAATGAATTTACTTCTATCTACTTTAATGACATTCTCATCTTCATCAATGGATTCTACAAGTAGCATTAAGAGCACATCTAAAAAGTCCTCACCTGTCTTTATAAATATAGTCTCTTAATTGACATCAACAAATCTACCTTTAAAGTTCAAGAGACAACCTACCTCAGCTTCATCATAGAGGTGGAAAAGGGAGTTCATATAGACCTCAAGAAGATTATTGCTATTCTCAAATAGAAGGCCTCTACAACTATAAAAAGCATATGAGGCTTCCTAGAATTTATAAATTTCTACTGATACTTCATTTGAGATTTTTCTGATATTATCTGACTACTGACTGACCTTATATGTAAAGATTAGCAGTTTTAATGATCTAAGAAAGCAGATAAGACATTTATATATCTTAAGTAAATATTTATCTCTACTCTAATACTCATTATATTTAACTCTGACTGTCTGATAGTGGTTGAAACAGACTCTTCTGATTACATTACAGGCAGTACTCTCATGCAATGGAATGATGAAGGTGTCCTGCAATTCTGTATATTTATATTCAAGAAGCTCAGCTCTGCTGAAGCTAATTATAAGATTTATAATAAGAAACTTCTTATTATTATTTGATATCTAGAGGAATAGAACTCTGAACTCTACAGCATGAAAGACTTTGAAATTATTATAGATCATAAGAACCTCTAATATTTCATAATGATCTGTAAACTCTCTGAATGCTAGATGTACTAGGTCAAATTTCTTAGCTACTTTCATTTTATAATTTATTATCATTCTAGCATAGAGAACTTCATGACTGATACTCTCTTCTAATGTGAATAAAATATATCTTCTGAAGACTCTAATGCCTACTGAGTAAACTACAAATAGAGACTACTAGATTTATAGATCCTTAAAGAATCTAAAGTAACATCACACAAAGTAATATGTGCCTCATTCATTACTCTATTAATCACAACTATCTCATCCTCACTCTAGGGACTCTGGGACACTGCTGCTACCTCTGATGAATACCTTTAAATGATGACTCAGATTATCTAAGATAAAGCTTACTATTTTCTGCCTGAACTTCAAGTCTATATTGATATCACTAAATACTCTGTAGACCCTGACTCCCAACTATACTTCTAAGAAAGGCAGTGAGTCCCTAATTCAGAACTACTGTGCATCTAAATCATACAAAAAACTCATGATTCTCTGATGACTGACCATCCAGACTGTGAAGTGCTCTACTGAATTTTATCCTAAGATTTCTACTGGCCTAATATGTCTTAGAGCATCTGACAGTTCATCTAGAATTACAATATCTACTGATCTATTATTACCTGATGGGATTATCATTAAGGTCTACTTAAATCTCTTCTGATTCTCAAATATGTCTGGTGTGATGTTATCATCAATTTTACAGTAGATCTCTCTATAAGTAATGGCTGTAAGAATATCCTTATTATTATTAACTACCTCAGTAAAGGTATTATTCTTAAACTCTGTGTGAAGATAGATATACCTATAGTGACTAAAGTCTTTCTCTGAAGTTCATTTTATTACCAGTATGATCTGCCCTGTATAATTATTTTGGACTGTGAAATCTAGTTTATTAGAGCTGTCTGAATCTGAATCTATCAGCTTCTTAAGATCTTTTAATACCTCTTGACTACCTATTACTCTGAAACTAATGGCAGCACTGAACATATGATTCAGACAACTAAGAACTATCTCTAAAAGTTCTATTTATATGCCTAGAATGACTGGGATGAACTCCTCTCACACACTAAACTTATAATTAATAGCTGTGACACTATCAGCACTGATGTTAGCTTGTTTTTCCTCTCATATGATTATAATTTTAAAATTCTTGATCTCACTGAATTACCTAAATCTTCTACTTTATCCTGTAATCTGATCTAAATTATGGACATCATCATCTTGAAACTTCAGTAAGCTCATGAGTGAGCTGAATTCTCCATGGCTAGTGCCCAGTAGAATTAATAGGATTATGTGAATGCTCACTGAAATCCTACTAAACACTATGAGGTAGATGATAAGATTTAACTAGACCTCTAAAATATCATAACTGATAGTCCATCTCACACACTTGACTATTAATATACTAAGTATACTATTATTGAAGTTCTGGGAAGTTATAACTACTGCCTTAACATGCTATCTAGAATTCATAATGTGTTTCATATGAACCTACTCTGCAAGGCCTCTACTAATCTATTTTTCTTGCAAGAGATCACTAACTAGCATCTACCTGATATTATTGGGAAAGATAATAAGATAGAATATGAGATTAAAGCCATCCTTAACTGCTGCTACTATGGATGAGGATTTCAGTACCTAATGAAGTAGCTTAAATATAAGGCCTCTTTATGAGAACTAACCTCTACCCTGCAGGACACTGCTGCACTTATCTATTATGAAGAACTGCACCCATCTGATGAGACTCTATCTATACTATACTGTACTCAATTCTTCAAACTCTCTTACCTACTCTTTGAAATCAAATAGAAGGAGATAATGTGAAGGGCTACACTCTTATACTCTATATCTATAGCTTATCTGAACTTTACTCAATCTCTAATTGCTCAATCAGATGCCTCTAACTGGGCCTTTATATAAATATTTATCTACTCCAACCTCATATAATTCCCTTCTATTTATATCATATAATCTCACAATTTCTTTTCCTTTTTCCTTCCTTTCTCTAGCAATTACAATCTTGATTCTAGCATATAGCTTGCACAATCCACTTATTGGAGTGCACCTGTTACAATATCAAAAGAAAGTTTAATAGATGATTGAGACTAAAGATATTATTACTTTTAATAGTATGAATTATAAGTCCTGACATACTAAAATTCTTATGAATATTAAAGTTATTAATGTAACTAACATTCTATTAAAGAATTAATATAAGAGTATTTCTAAGTGAACTTATAAATAGACTAAATAATCTATACAATTAAAGGTACTATATTACTAGATTCTTATGAGTTTATAAGGTAATATTCAGACTGTACTTAGCACTCTAGAACTAGACAACATTATAGCTCTATAAGAGAAAATTAATATGAAGTATGCTATCTCTCTCACAGAAGAGCATATATTCATTGTTAGGAAATTAATGACTCTTCAAGTTAAAAATACTGATTATATACTCTATTAGTAGTGTTTTCACTATCTCATCACTTATCATAGAGAGCTCTCAGTCAGATTAAAAGACATCTATCATAATATATTCCTATTAGAACTCAAAGACTTTCAGAAGCAATTTATAAAGACTCAGCTTAATAAATTCTTCTTTATAAGCTAGAAATAGATTGTAAATATTAATATTAATAACCTTCAAGTTATAAAGTAGTTAATAAATTATTATGATAAGAAATCAACTAACCCCTTTCTAAAGAATTCTACAGCAAATTCTATGAACACTGCATCAAATTTAAATTTAAATTTAAATTTGAACTTGAACACTACCAGCTTAAATCACATAAAGGGAAAATACTATAGTTATTGTAAGATCTCTAGTTATAAGAATGAGCAGTACTAGCAGTTACACTCTAAATAATGACTAAAATGGCTGAATAGCATGAATGACTTAAAGAGATTAGGCAATTTAGATAAGAATAAGAGTAATAAATCTAGTAATCTCAAAAAGAGTAAGAGTGGTAAAAATTTTATATTATATCAACCTTCTATAAATATTGTGATGATCTGAGATGAGGCCTTTTTAGCTGCATCAGATAATTCCTTAAGACTATAGTATTTAAATATGTATGTCAGCTTCAATATGACTAGTAAATATCATTTAATACTTAATTATTAGCTGTATGAAGGCAACCTCAGCATTGATATTATAATAGATGATAAGGTAAAGGTAGAAGGAATTAGTAATATAATTCTTAAAGTTAAGAGTAATGATATTCTACTACATGATATTTATTACCTTCCAGATTTAATAGTTAACTTACTATTATATATATAGTTGAAGGATCAGAGTTATAAATTCATCCTATTCAACTCTATACTATTATATTTTATTTGTAGGGCCCTGAATGATATTACATTCAACACTATACAGACCAGTAAAGGTAGTATATATAAGATTATTAAATGAGAATCTAAAATCAATATTAATTATATTAGTAGAGTAGTTAATTATATAGTGAAATTATATAAGTATAGATTTTCTAATTCAGACTGAAAAATCAGTCTTATAGCTGCAGCTACTACTACTATATGTCTAACTCTGCTGTTAGAGTTACCTTCAGTCAGTAAAATACTTATAGAGTAGTATAGAGACCTTAGATATATTCATGTAGATGTTATTATTATAATATCTAAGAATTCTCATGTAGGCATTAAAATAATCAGTTTAAAATCTAAGTTTTATTATAAGAATTGCATTAAGGCCAGCATGACTCAGCATTTCTCTAAGACCCCTATACCTTAATTAGTTCACCCAATCAAAAAGATTCACATCAATCTTATAGAAAAGGGTAAAATATTAAATGATCTCTCTAATCACCCTCTAGAGTTCTAATAAGAGATAAAATATTATATACTCATGATATGTGATGTAATATGTTATAGATGAGTTTATTTTCTCAAGATGAAGAATAAAGTAGTTAAGGCTTTTAATTACTAACTTAAATTTATATAGAATATGAGATTTACAGTCCTAGCATTCCTACATATAGATATAGACAGTGTTTTTTAGTTCAGCAAAATAACTAATCTGATGATCTGATGAGAAATCAAATAGAAATTAATTATACTGTAATTATCACATCAGAATGAAGTCTCTAAGCATAGTATTTATATAATAATGAGACATATAAGAGCAATTCTTAACTAGAGTAAATTACTCAAGAAGTTCTAGGCAGACATTCTATATATAGTTATAGATATTATAAATAATACCTCAATATTTATAGTTCTATATAATGAAAAGTTCTGGCTGTAAACAGCAGATTTAGTTACCCCTAGCTCTCATATAATTTTAGTATGTGCCCTATTCAATATGCTATCTCAGATGAAGCATTTTCATCACATTAGGATGCCCACATATACTCACCTGCATGGTTTATAGAAGCTGGCAGATAAGCTATCTCCTCATATAAGACTATATAAATTGATTGAATTTATTGGAATATTAATTTTTCAACTCTAAGATTCTGAAGAAGATAAGATAATCTCTTTATTAGATATTAAATTCAGTAAAGATAATATTAAAAATTCTAAGTATAGAGTCTACTTCCTGCAGGATCTACTTAACCTCAAGGCTCCTATCAGGCCAATAGATGAACCAATTCATATAGAAGATGATATAGAGGCCCCTATAGATAGCTTAAATGACTTATAAATATAATCTGTAAAGTCTTTTGCAATCTATATTTTTTCATCTGATACAGGCAGTCTATCTAAATCATTTAAGAATGCTATATTAAGGCTAGGGGAAATAAATAAGTACTGATAAAAATTAATGCAGTATAAGATTATTGATCTATAATGCTGAAAAATATAGCATCTTATCTCTCATTTTAATATACTAATTAGGGAATTAGTAGCTCTAGGCTGCTGAGTATTTATTGAAAAAGACTAACCTTAAAATCTAAATATAAATTTAGATGGAATCTTATAAAAATCTTATTAAATAATTTATAGTAACTAGTTTAAGAAGAGTAATAGAAAGAAGACCTACATATCTATTATAATTAACACTATGAACTATATATTATTCATAATCACTATAAAGCTTGAGTAGATGTTGTAACAGATAGATATCATACTAATCTATTTGTATAATTATCTAAATAAGAAAATCTATATAAGATAATCTACTAGATTTAAAGATAGCATTCTAAATACATTTATCTATACTGTAGGAGGAAGTCTTTACAGTCTGAATTCAGCTGTGAAGATTTAGTATAACTTTTTAATGATTTATTTTATTAAATTAAAATTTATTGTAAGTCTATATGACTCTGCTCTCTGATATCATAAGGAGATACCACATCTCTATATAATTATTTATATTGATGATTTAAATATAATCTCTGAGATTCCAGAGAAAGTTAATTAGTTGATGAAAGCTCTCAGTGAGAAGCTGAAGGTTAAGAATTTATATAAACTATAAAAATATTTAGACATAAAAATTAACTACTTACTTAAGAGGATTAAGTTAACTCACTAATGCTACATTGAATGATTAATAAAGGATTTTTATATAAATAATATCATTACAGTTTATACACTTATGGAGAAAGCTTTTCATATTAATAATTCTTCTATTTCTAAAAGTAAAGTAGGTTTCATGAAGTAATATTATCAACAGGGCATAGAGTGTATTTAATATCTTATAGTTAAAATTTGACCTAATATTATATGTACAGCCTCTCTACTTGAGCAGTGCAGCTCTAATCTAACTCTAAAATTATGAAAGATGTTATTACATGTCATCTGATATCTAAAAGAAACCCTAAATATAGGCCTCTTTTATAAATACTATATAGTTAAAAATGATTTAATCTCTAGATTCTCAAATAACATCTACCTTTTCATTAAATATATAGATTCTAATTGAGTAAGATTATTAAATAATAATTGAAAATCTACATTCAGCTATATCTTCAAGCTCATAGAATCTCTAATATTATGATATTCTACTAAATAGATCTATATATCTCTCAGTTTAAATAAAGTTGAATACATTACACTCAGTAAAGCAGTTTATGAGGTAATATGAATTTAAAATCTCATGTAAGAACTCAGATTTATAACTACATCTTCTATATAAATTTATATAAATAATAAAGATACTATTAATCTTACTCAAGTTATTATAATTATAGCTCATAGTAAGTATATAGACATGCAATTCCACTATTCATAATCTCAGTTGAAAAATAGCATTATCTTGCTAGATTACATTCTGATGACTAAAATAGCTGCAGATAGCTTTATGAAGTCTCTAAGCATAATTATATTTATATATTTCATTAATTTGCTAGAGATTTTAGTGGAAAATGATAGAAAGTAGCAAGTCTGATCATGTATCTAGGTTTTTTCACTGTCAGATGATGTTTTATTGTTTTTCAGTGTTTTTTCATGAGATCTACATACATAGCTCCACCCAAGGGGGGGTGTTGGCTGTATGCCTCTGGCCTCCTGATTGGGTGTAGTGCACTTACATGATTGCACAGTAGATAGATTCTCACTAGCATAGCAATATGAGAGATCTTCAACCTTCCCACAGTTAACCAGTTAATGAGTTAGTTATTTATTTGCGCAACGCGGTCATCATCGTACCTAGGTACTGGCTAACTCGTAGTTATACGAGAGAATGCGGGTATCTCATGATGAAGCTCTCCACCAGCACATGCAGCAATCCAAAAGTCTCGGCGAGCTGTTCCGGAAGGGCGTTTAAGAATCAAAGTCTGCTCTAAGAGAAGACGAGTTGGTCACCAGAATTAAGCTAGGTTAGCGATGACCGTATTGGTAGCCAATCGGAATGCAGACTCGGCGTAACTATTCCAAGCTACTAATTAGGCGATTGAAACAAGAGCTGCGGATTTAGACCTTCGCAGTTTTTTGATATACCAGCCGCGACGTGGGCTACGTAAGGGGAGTTCGTCAGCACTCGGATTCCGGGGCGGAGTTTCGAAGGATTGTCTTCAGTATCGCATCTCTACAACTACATAAGAATGGCGTCCGACCCGTTGCGCTGTATGGAGGTAATTCCTCCTGGCTTTATCCTTCTATCAATATTTGTATTTGCTCCCGCCTTCTATCCTACCCCTTGATTTACAATGTTAGCATCCCCCCTATTCTTCTGCATTGCTCTCCTGGCCTCTACGGCATTTGCCTCATCTTCAACCCACCATTGTCGATGTCGTCCACACCAAGCATGTTGGCCATCGGTCAGCGAATGGAACGCGCTGAATGCCTCTGTTTGTGGCAATCTTATAGCTGTCGAGCCTGTTGGCTCTCCCTGTCATGATCCTGTTTTTGACTCGGCTGCTTGTGCTAATCTCGCGACGGTAATGAATAATTCCACTTGGAGGTCGTCTCAACCAGGTATGGAACACACCTTGTATTATTCTGCTACAGCAAACACAGCAGCTAACCATTCGCTACTAAAGGAGCTGTCCAATGGACAAACTGGGAGGCCAGACCGAAAACAAACGAAAGCTGCCTGATTGGAGTCAATCAGGCGGCGCCATGCGGCCAGGGAAAAATATCGCTATACTCTGTGCTGGCCAACTCAGAGGACCAAATCCAACAAGCTGTGCGTTTTGCTGGGAAACATCGCCTTCGTTTAGTCATTAAGAATACTGGTCATGATTTTTCCGGACGCTCCACGGCACCCGAGTCCTTGCAGATATCTATGCATCTCCTAAAGGATATTGTATTTTCAGAAAGTTTTGTTCCGGATGGCAGTCCTGATGGCCGAGAAGACGAGGGCCCATCTGTGACAATAGGTGCCGGCGTCCAGCTCGCTGAGCTGTATGAGCAGCTTGCCGGGAAGGGACATATCGTGGTAGCAGGCTATTCTCATGGGGTTGGGGGGGCTGGTGGATATATCCAAGGAGGTGGGCATAGCATACTGGGCCCCTGGAAGGGGATGGCCTCGGACAACGCACTGCAATTCAGGGTCATTCTAGCTTCGGTACGTCGACAGGCCAATCGTTGCAAGTCATTTGGGACGTACTATATCTAACGTATTTTCAGGGAGAAATCGTCATTGCGAACAAATATCAGAACCAGGATCTCTTTTGGGCATTGAGAGGAGGGGGTGGAGGGACATTCGGGGTCGTTGTTGATGTCACTCTTCGAACATTCGCCGATGTACCGATTGGAGTTGCCAATATTAATCTGAAGCGAGACAGCCAGGACGAGATATACTGGGAAATGGTCAAATCAACCCTGCGATTCCTACCAATTATTAGCGGCGAAGGTCGTTCTGGCACTGTCAGAGGAGTACCAAAAGCACCTACTACTGATGGGCTGTCTACTACGGCGGACCTCTCCATTCAATTGCACTTTGTTAACGAAACGTCCACCAAAAAAGTACGCAGTCTCCTTGCACCACTAACGGATAGTTTGGGCCACAACTCAGGGGCCCCTATCGACATGAATATTACAATGCATCCCACAATCGGCAAATTCTACACTTCTGTTTTTGAAGCTCCGGATTTCACAGGAGCCGGCAGCTTCCTCCTCTCTCGTCTAATCTCCAAACGGTTCCTGGAGACACCTGTCGGACCAGGACAATTGTCGGAGGCGATCAATAAGCTGGGTTATAGCAACTTCGACACATTCGCTATCAGCTTTGTTGCAGGGGACCAGGTTGCCCGAAACGCTGCAATCGTTGACAGCGCATTGAACCCAGCATGGCGCGACGCCCTCATCCATTTGATGCTTGTCCGCGGTTGGTTTGGGGACAAGTCGTTTGAAGAACAGAAGGAATGGCAGGATGATATCACTTATCGCCAGGAGCCAATACTTAAATCCCTTGAGCCAGGGCAGATGGGAGCGTATCTCAACGAGGCGAACTCACAGGAGCGGCATTTCCAGCACGAATTCTGGGGCAGGAATTATCCTCGGTTATCTGCCATTAAGAAATTGCATGACCCTCATGACCTGTTCATTACACGCTTGGGCGTCAGGAGTGAGTACTGGGATGATGAGGGACTTTGCGCAAAAGAATAATTGTATTCCTAACCTAACCGACATGACAGTGTCAAAGCAATAGAAATGAGATGCTCTTAGAGATAAATTAGTAGCTGAAGAGAGTTCATAATGGCTTGTAGCTTTCTCGCCAATCCGTCCTGGAGAAACAGCTGGCAGTTGGGCAGGGTCAAAGGGATCAACCCTTCGGGCCCCAGTCCATAGCCTTACGGCTTTCGGTTGTTAAGGGGTCGGCGAAACGAGGACTGCGCTGTGGCCTGCCTTTGTCGACATTTAAGTTCCGGGTCGCGCGGACGAGATTTGTCGATTGCCTTGTCACTGGGAAGAGTCTTGGAAGTTTTTTGGACGGCAGCTACCAGTCTAACTCACACATCCTTCACCTTTTGATTTGCCATCTTTTTAAAAATACCTTTTTGCACATGAGCCTCTCAGTGTTCAAAGGGGTTACAGAGCTAAGCTCAAAATGGAAGCTCTATAGCAGGCAATTTACAAGTATATTATAGGCTTAATTATTAGTAAATATATTAATATATAAATTATAAAAATAATATATTTCATTTTTTTTATATCAGATTTTCATAAGATCATTTCACTGTAAATCTACCATGTAAATATTATTACTCTAATAGAGTGCTCTAAAATTAACATTTATAATGTAATGGGCACACTCTAATTAATAGATTATATAAGTTAAATACTAAAATTAAGATTATAATTATTAGAGAAAAAAAGAAAAAAGGAAAAGAAATCATAATATTATATGATATAAACAGAAGAGATTTATATAAAATTAGAGTAAATAAATATTTATATAAAAGTCTAATTAAAGATATCTAATTAGATAGTTAAAGATCAGATAAAGTTCAGACAAGCTATAAATATAAAGTATAAAAATATAATTCTTAATATTATTCTCTTCTATTTAGATTTAGAGAGTGGGTGGGAGGGTTCAGAGAATCAGATGTAATATAATATAGTATAAATAAAATCTTATTAAATGAATATAGCTCTTTATGTAATGAGTGTGCTCTGATTAATAGATCATACAAGCTAGATGCTAAAATTAAAATTATAATCACTAGAGAAAGAAAGAAAAAAGGAAAAGAAATTATAAGATTATATAATATAAATAGAAAAGAACTATATGAGATTAAAGTAAATAAATATTTATATAAAGACCTGATTAGAGGCCTCTAATTAGGCAGTTAGAGATCAGGTAAAGTTCAGGCAAGTTATAGATATAAGGTATAAGAATATAGCCTTTCACATTATTTCCTTCTATTTGATTTCAGAGGGTAAGTAGAAGGGTTCAGAAAATCAGATGTAAGACAGCACAAGTAAAATCTTATTAGATAGATATAACTTTTTATAATAGGTAAGTATAGTAGTGTTCTGCAGGGTAGAGATTAGTTCCTATAAAAGTACTTTATAGTTAAGCTACTTCACTAAATACTGAAATTCTTACCTATAATGATAGTAGTTGAGAATAGCTTCTATCTTATACTCTATCTCATTATCTTCTCTAATAATGCTAGGTAGATGCCAGTTAGTAATCTCCTACAAGAAGAGTAGGTTAGTAGAGGCCTTATAAAGTAGGTTCATGTAAAATACATTATAAATTCTAAATAGTATATTAAGATAATAATTATAATTAAACTAATCATTAGAATCATATTAGGATTAGAATTAAAGTATATTCTTATCATTTTACTTAATATATTAGTTTCTTTTTATGTAAAATCACTTTAATATAGGTACTATATTATATTATAGTATAAATAAATTAGTTCAGAATCATATTATAAAGGAATATTTTACTTATAAATTATATTATATATTTATTTTTTTAGTTCTGATTCTATTTAGTCTCATTATCTATATATAAGATCAAATAGGATTAGAAATATCATAATATTATCTAATTATAATTATGTGTGTTACTAATGGTGTCAAGCCAGTAGCAGCCCTATCATATATTATATAATAATTTTAAATTGAGAGATTTACATTAGTAAGTGTTACTAAATATCATTACTTTTCATTACCTGCAGGCCCCAGTTAAACCCTAAACTAAATTAATTAAAAAATGCACAAAATAATCCTATCTCTATATATAGAAAATTCAATTCTTCTTTATAGCCTTTTAGTTGAAATAATTTAACCTCAATACATCTACTACCTCCATCACTAAATATATATTTTTAACCCTGAGAGTTAACTGCTTTCCATGTATTATCATCTTTACTCTACCTATATTTATAATATAATCAGTATATATATTTAGTAGACTTAGTAGATTATTATTATTATTATTATTTATTATACCTCATTCATCATAAAGATATGCAGTGCTGCTACTTATATATAAGTCAGGAAAATTACTATATAAAAGAAAAGTAATTGTACATTTAGAGTACAAGAGGAAAATACTGTGCATTAATAGTATAAAATCAGAGCCACTATTCATTAAGAGTATAAAAGAAGAATATAATGCACCAACAGTGTGAAAAGAAAACTGCAAAAGGAAAACCACTGTCTATATAAAAGAAAAGTCACTGTGCATATAAGTAGAGAAAAACCTGGTAATCAGTTTGTACTATGACAAAATTTTTTTTAGCTAGGTACTAGCTAGGAGCAGGTTATCAATCTTAGCAGACTTTAGTAGCTTAGCTCATATGTTTGATCTGAGCATAGGCCTGGTGATTAGAGCTAACTAAGAGCCTAATATTTCCACAAATTACACACACAGTCCTTCTTACAGCTAGTATATATTACTTATACTTTCTGGAACCTACAATACCCATAGTCTACCCACACACTCTACAATCAAATACCACACAACATCAATTGTCTTTGCCACAACCACCCCCTTTCCAAAGTTGCTACCATGTTCACAGACTATACTTATCACACAAATCTTATCAATTACAAACAGTTTGCCACCCATGCCACAGACAGAAACCACACAATTTCCACTAAACCACACATCAACATACTATCCCTAACCCAAGCCAAGAACAGTAAATGTAGCATCATCATACTCTTCTCAGCTTCTACTGAAGATAATAAATTCAGCAGTACTGTACTCTTCTCAGCTTCAGTTAAAGACAGTCAATGCAGCTGTGCCATCCTCTTCTCAGTTTAAGTTAAGGACAGTAAATGTGGTGCTAGCATCCTCTCCTCAGCTTAAGCTGAGGACAGTAAACACCTGGTCATATTAATATAGTTGACATTGGTGAACTGCAAACATAATAAATACTACTTAATATCCTTCAGATCATTAATTGAATTGATAAAAGTACTTTCAACAAACTATGCCTCTTCCTCCTCAACTATTATCTTTCTTCCTGCTACCTTGATCACCTTCTTCTGTAAGATCTCAGCTACCTTTACCTGTTGTAACTCTCCCTGTTTACACCATATATTATATATTTACTTGTATATACCTGCATGGTCAGTTAGCACTAATCACTACAACATAATAACTAGCAAATAAGAACTTATACTTGCTCTGAAAAGCCTCTACCTTGCATACTTTGTGTGTCTCTATTCCTTCATACTCTGTTATTGCATGGTATATTCCACCTGCTACCACTATCACTACCCCTACTGGAATTGGATTAAACCACTTTGCTGTCAGAGGCAGAACACCAAGTCCAAATCCTTTTTAGCCAAAGAAACACTTTATAATCCCTTGTATAATAACATTAGACAGGAAATAACCCTTTACATCCTGTACACCAAGATATTCAAGTTAGTACAAGCATGCATATATACTGATTCCTATGATATATACCTTTCCTTTCCCAGATACAGCTGTAAAGTTATCATCTCTCAATAACTGCACAATCTGTGCCCTTAGATCACTGGATTTAGTAAAGTGGTATGCATCTACCACCTCATGAAATTGAGCATTGAAATGTACCCATTGAGTACCCACATCATCAATAATCTATTACATGTTAGATAGTCTTTCATTTAGTACTAGTAAACTCCAATTAAGGGTATCATATACATACCTCCCTTGCCTCTTCTGGTGATGAGATCTGAGATGCCTTATCCTCATTATCAACCTCTAACTCAAACTCATTCTTGTTCTGATTATCATGATCCCTAGTAAATAGCCAAGCACTGAGGACCAGGTGATTTGTATGGTTCTTACCTACTGTTAATGGTCATGATGTTAGGCACATATTAATCTTGTGTTCCCAGTTAACCCCAGTGAATAGCTATGTAGACAAGAGGTCCTTTATTATGTTTAAAACTCTTCTGTTTGTTACTGAACAGTCTGCCTTATTCTATCTTATAACCTCTGTCCAACCTAAGTTCTGGATAACATTTCTACCTGCAAGTTCATAGTATAGCCCTGCAGCTAGATCAAGCTCTGATCTATCTTTGCCCCTCAAACCAGTACTTCCATCATCTGATGTGAGTTGTGATAGAGTACTATTAGTCCTCTGCCTCTTAAAACCTCTATCTGCATTTGGGTCAAAATCATCATTGGAAAAATCCTACTCTGTAGTTCCTAGTAGTTAGCATTCCTTACATAGAAAGGCAGAATAATGAATCATACTTACTGCATCATCATAATGCATTAATCCTTCTAACTTCTTTAACTCCTCTATATCAATCTCTATATCACCACTGTGACTCTTGAAGCTCTGCCACAAATAAGTTTGTTGATGGTTAGCCCAACTCAGACATATATTGAGGCCTTTGGATTGGCTCAAGATGGTTGGCAATGACTGTGGAAAGTTACTATTACTCACTGTTGGTTGTGATGCTTGTGGATGTCTAGCTGATGATTCCTAAACCCCTAAATGTCAATAAGAACTAGTATTAGAAGAATATAGGCAAATAATCAACCTGAAACACATCCTGCTACTCTAACAGAGCTGGGTTAATAATATCACTCTGGGAACCAATTTATCTGCCAGGCTGGTGACATCCATCCTGTTGACCTGGACCAGAAGGCCCTGATGATAACAATGCTGACTGGCTGGCTGTAATATTTTGACTACCATTAGCACTCATCCCCTCATGAGGGGATGAGGATGCTGACATTCTCCTAACAGCCTGGGAACCATACCTCTGACCACCAACTACATTCACTTCAGGTTATTTCTATGGTAAAGTCATTCTACTCTCATTTGGATTCTATTATCTTGCATTCAGTATGTTATTAGCAGACAGACCTCAGCTTAAGCTCAGCTCCAGCTTAAGTGAAGGATTGTATAGAACTTAGGTGGGTAGTTGAGACTCATATTAGCTGTGACTGAGGTGCAGGAAGTGCCTATAATATTCCAGTCAGTATATTTCAAGCACAAAGTCCTTAGCTTAAGTCAGGACTAGGCTTAAGCTGAGGTCTGTACACAGTCTTGGGTTTATAGTTCATACTCACCTAAGATTCTTATATGATGTTGATGTTTGATTGGGTGCAACAGTAGGTATGAAAGAAGAAGAAGAAAGTTGGGGAGTAAGAAGTGCTGGCAAACTTTACCTATGAAGTGAAGTTCATGTCCATGTAAGTGAGAACATAAATAAAGAACCATACATAATGTGTCATCCACCAATCAGCAACAGACATGAGTGCCCCTTTTCACCAGTAAGTCCAAGTTAGCCTTTTTCTTCTGGCAGTATCAATAATAGTGAATTATAGTATACACACTGAAAACTCCAGCTTCAACACAATTTATTCCACTTTACTAGTGATATAGAATTTATATTATTCCCATCCATTGGCATCCATCTCTTTCATTACTGTTTGAAAAGAATGTTCACCACATATCTGCACTGGATCAAACTGATTGAAGCCCAGATACCATATTTTATACTGATTGTGGGTTATTGAAAGCTTGCTTTCAATAAGTTGGCAAAGAAGGCTCAACTATACACAGTCCAAATCATTTCATATGTCAGTCTTCTTTCTATTTGCCTCTGGTATCAAATCATCCATCAGACACATTACTGCTGAACCTGTTTCAAGATTGTGTATGATAACCTGCTGAGCACATTATCTTGTTAAAATCCTCTCTTGCTGCTCTTACCTCTGAACATTCAGGTTGGCAATGCTATCCTAATCCTCTGGTTGACTATCTAGTAATATACAGTAATTATCTTGATTAGAAGTTACTGTGCTGTCCAGCAACCTCTTATTCCTCTGTGACTTATGTTGTCTCTGATTGTTCTTGCACTGCTGTGCCATGACATCCAGGCAATTTTCCCTGACTGGGAATGGAATATTTTGGAATATCCTAGGGTAGCTCTCAAACACATACTTAAACATCAGCAGCAGTTTCCCCTTACTTTGCTCCCTTTATAAATTCAAACCAAGAAGCCTGTACTTTACTATCTCCCTCTTCAATGATGTACATATATCATGATATGCTGCACTATCAACCTTTAAGAATGCCTTAACCTTGGGTACTATCCACTCACATAGTATGGCCTGTGACATGTTCAAAAAACTTGTGTATTGTGGATGAGAGGTTAAAGAGACACATAATTTATATGCATAGTATGAAAAAAAAACAATAGGAACATGAAAATTGAATGCAGCAACAGACAAGTAGATTATATTATCACAAACATGTGATAACTATTTATTTATGTACAGACTGCATCATTTCCACTCTAAATATTATATAACATGGGAAGCACATCCCTCAGCTTAAGCCAGGCCACCCTGAATGGGGTATAAAACATAATATAAGATAATAACTGACATTGTTGTCCATCTCCCCACCATAATGATTAGGGAGATAGATGATGACTTTTTTGAAACTGAGTGCATCATAACAGGCTGATAGCATTTAAAGTTTGAACCACACAGTAAGCAGTAATAATTTATATTTGATTTCATACTAGCATATAAACTCCTCTGTGTGGCAGTACTGTGGGTGAACCACCATGGAGGGGGTATAAAATATAATATAAGGTGATAATTGACATCATCATTTATCTCCCCACCACAATGATTAGGGAGATAGATGATGACTTTTTTAAAACTGAGTGCATCATAACAGGCTGGCAGTGTTCAGAGTTTGAACCACATAGTGAGCAGTAATAATTTATATTTGATTCCATACTAGCATACAAACTCCTCTGTGTGGCAGTACTGTTGGTGAATTTAGTATCAGAGTGTTAAGGTCTCATTGGCTTGACACAGGGGGTGAGGCAGTCAGGTTATATATATATATTTTCAAGGATGTACATCACAACATGGCAGTATAATACTACCACCATAATCAATGTATCTGGCACCATTTAACTTTCCACAAGGAATTATGCCATCTTTAACAATGCAATCATATAGTATCATCAAGTTTTAATGTGTTTTAGTCTAACAATAGGATCCCATCTGTCTTGAATGATGCCATGGATGAGAGATTTACTAAAGCATGTATGTATATGTTTTAGACCACACTAAAAGTATTATTCACCTCAGTGGCCAAGTGGCCCAGTGAGGATCAAAATCATGTCACCCAATATTGAATGTCAGTTTGAATCAATGTAATTCCATTAACCCCTTTTTTTTTACCAACCCACCATAAAGGCCAGTGAAATCACCACAGTGCAATGTGGCTGTGATGTGATGAGCACATTCCTTGACTTAAGTTAGTAGGCCAGGCTAGGCTGGCTTAAGCTGAGGAATGTGCTCATTGCATCATGATATAGCAAGACAAAATGTGAGTGTGACATGGTGTGACTCTAGCTTCTTTAGGACTAGTATGTTTGACCTCTATCAACCTGCCTGTCTCCTGCTTTATTACTCCTCTCAACCACTTATTACTATTAATCATCTGAAACTATAGAATAACTGCTTGAGTCATTTAGAACCCCCTCTTTATCCCTATTATCCTCATCTATACTACTCTCTTCATCCTTGCCTGTACTATTCTCTTTGTTCTTGGTTGAATCCTGAACCACTGGCTCTCACTCTCTGATACTAACTTTTAACTGGGATGCCTATTTATTTGCTGACTGAAGCCTGTCTTCTAACCATGTTTCACTATATAAAGTATTATATTAGTCTCAATCAATATAATTATTGACATAGAATCTCTTGGTGGTGGAATTTGCATGCACATTACTCAGTTGTGTTGGAATAAGGTGAGCACTGTGCTGTATAGCCTCCACAGGATAGAAATGACACTTATGTATATAGCTACTGAGATTATTATCAGATGGATTGGGCTCTGCATATGTCTCCACTTCATACATGCCATGGACATCATGTGGCTTCCTGAAACACAGTTGGAGGACATCAATAAGTGCCCCAGTATAATATGTGTTTTCATTTCAGTTGGGAATCCTTCCATGCTTGTTCACTTGAACACCAGAATCAATCATAGTTACTATTAGTAAGAGCTGGCTAACCATCTGCCCTTTAAAAGGCTCATCTGCTGTCTTATTCTCATTACAAGCTTTTCCATTAGTCAACCAAATATAGTCTTACTGCCATTAGCTAAGTGCCCCCTACCATGCAGGTGTGCATCAAATCTTCTTCTTAACAAGATGATCTGTGTCAGATGGATCTTGCTCATCTTGTTTCCATATGATAACTGACCCATGCACCTGTATGTGATAGTCAAGCATTGATTGCAAGGTGAGGTGCTGGTCCTTCTTGCTGGTGAGCTGGAGATACCTGTATGCAATAAAAATTAGTAATGCATGCAGGAAAATCTCATGTATATAGCCCAGTCTCTTAGCCACCTCTCTAACTGTTGTGATATGATGTGGCAGTGATTGGTGGAGATCTCCTCATGAAGGATGCCATGAGATATTCTTTAAGTTAATGACTTGTAATGTGATGGCCAACTTTATCCCAAGTTGATCTTCAGCTGTAACTGTACTTGAACTGATGGTATTAGTATGAAGTAATGTATTCTCTAACTCTACTATATGTATATGCCTCTGACTGTGCTTGATCAGCTGCCATTCATGGCCAATGCATTTGTTGGTATTATGGTAATAGGCCTTTATATGGTGTTTGTAACCAGTCTCACTGTGCTTAGTATTAAAGCCATTCAGGGTTCCATATTTGTGAATGAACTCAATGTAGTGGACAAGAACATGAAATTTTGCAAAGTTGAAGTGACTAATGTTAGATGGGTCATATTTCTTAGGGGGTAGATGATAAAGATGAAATGCCCATTTAAGTGCATCAATCTACTTTAAGGCATTCTCCAAGTATTCTAGGGTTTCATTGTTGTGGGAGTAATACTGTGCACAGAATAGAAAGTCAATCACAGCTTGGGCATATAGGAGGGTAGGTTGGCACTGATGGAGCAGTAAAGGGGTAATGACTGGGATTAACTGTTGTGATAGGGCCTTATGCTGTAACTCAGATCACTATTTAAAGTAGCTAAAGTTAGTAAAATGCTGAAGATCTGGGTAGGAAGGAACATGCTCAAATTGATCATCAAGCTGTTCAGTTCCACCTGTCTGGGATATTAGTAGGGTTGCCTGATTCTTAGTTTGTTGGGTAGATTTGATAAGGTTCTGAACCATTTCCTGAAGCCATTTAACTAGGTACTGAACTATACCCTTAAGTAACTGGTGGAGAATATCAATCATCATTGCTTCATGGATATTAATTTGTGGGTGATGCCAGGCAAAGGAGTTAATATTATGAATAGTCATGATAGAATTAATAGATAAGGGATCATCCTCTTGCTGCTGAATCTAGCCCTGCATCTGTCTATGTGTGTGTGTTGGGAAGACCTTTAAGAGGTCTTGATGCTTAGTGGGGGGGACAAGACAGATTGAATAGTGCTGGTTGTTTTTTATACCCATAATTAAAACTTACTCTTCATAATCAGCTATGAATCCAGCTATTACTAAGAAACAGTATTAAATGTAATCATCAGCACATTCAACAAACATGCCAGTAGTACCCAAGGCCTCAATAGCTATAGCATTATTAGTACCTGATAGTATAGATAAGACTGCTGAGACTTACACTTAAGTATCTTAGCCATACAAGTATGATAAAGCTGGATCTTTGTGACTTGGTCAATCTTCTTAATAATAGGAAGATAGGCAATCTTCTGAAGACTGATTGTCTTTTGTGCATGGTGAATCTTATGGGGAAGGTTTCTAATAGTAAAGTATACAGGCCAAGATACCTGATCCCCATGATGCATGGAGAGCTGTGTCTTATTAGAGGTAAAGACCAATGAGACTAGTGTTGAGCAGGCTGGAAGTTTTTGTTGTGTATCCTACCACCAGTTGGCTGTATGCATCTTGGTATATATTTGTTGGTTTGACTTGGAGAACTGCTGTATAGATGCATACTGTAGGAAGTTCTTGAATGGAAGGTGCCTGAGTAATTAATGAATAATATTATCTACTTTTTGGTGTGAGAGAGTGATATTGATTATTATTCTATCAGTGGATGTTATTAATATTATGGTGTCAATAAATTCATCACATTGTGCCTCATCTGTGGTTAGGCCACTGTCAATAATGCTATGGAACTGTTGAGTAGTGTGGAAGGAGAGTCTATTGGTAACAGTGTGAAGATAGGGTGAGATGAGGAATTAGTTGATAGTACTACTAAAAAGTTCAGTGTTAAGAAAGAACTGTGCAAGGCTGTATTTGATCTTACTTTTAAAGCTCTCATACTGGGCTGTTATTATTCTGATGGAGAAGTTAGACATTAGGTTAATGTAACCTGGAACTGGACATCTAGCTGGTTGTAGTAAGAGTTCTTCATAGGTAATAATATAGGTGTTTGAAACTGAGGTTTTTGTGGCTCATGATGGTGGTAATGAGATAAAGAAGGCTGCCTCTGGGTTTATATCTTATTCCTAGTAGATATCATAGAGTTAGTATTATCTTTAATACTAGTAGCTATAACCTTTAAAGCCATGATAATACCTACACTGGTATTAGTGTGATTCAAGGTGGGTTCCATGTCCATGCCATTGTTCATAGCAGTGGGGTTTAGCATAGTACCAAGACTATTATCTAGTATGTCCAAGTCTCCACTAGCATTTCCTCTAGATTCCTGTGGTGATTCACTGGATGGTAGGGCCATAAGAGCATGTTCTGTGAGAGATTATATGGGTGCTGGTGGAGGAATAGTAAATTGACTGGTAGTTAACATCATCTCCAATGCTTTCTGTCTTACTTGAATTGTTACCTTGCATTTCTGTTGATGATGACTGAGGCCACTCTAGCTACTAACAGGTTTGTGATAATATGGGCAGCCATGGGTATAGGCAGAGTTCTTTATATTCAGAGGATAAAAGTTGGAGTATGGAGGGATTTAATGATTAAAATGAATTGAAAAATCCCAAATCTGGGATTTCAGCATCAATGGTCATGTGACAACCAGCTATCCTACTTAGGCCTAGTGGAGTTAAGTGATTGAAAAAGAAAGGATCAGAAATACAATTTCATTAGCATAGTAATTAAGATAAGTATTCATTGTAGTAACATTCATACTAGTAGTAATAATGTCTTATCAAAACAGAAGCACATGTAATAAACCTCAGCTTAAGCTAGAGAACACACAGTATTATCAAAGGAAAACAGAAGGATAGAGACAGGAGCATAAGCTACAAACCTCAGCTTAAGCTGAAGAGTAAATGGTATTTTTGAAGGAAAAAAAAAATAGTGGTAGGAAATTTAGTTTGGTTTTATCAATCTACTGGAATGGTGGAGTGGAGGTGGGAGGTCTACTACACTACTAGGGAACCCTTCTGTTGTGAATTTCTTTTTTTTTTTAGGGGGAAGTTCCCTGTCAGTGGGGATGGGTCTGTGCTGAGGGTTTGGACTGGCATCACTGGAGGAGGGGGGAGGTGGTGACAGTTCTGACAAATCTGATGAATCAGAGAAGACATTGGTGTTCATTTGACTTCTCAGTGGGGTTGGATGAGGTGGTGGAGCCATATGAAGGGATGTCTGGGGGTTCTTTATAAGGGATCCAACCCCAAGTGTCTTCTTTAAGTGAGTAACTTGCATAGGATTGAAGTTTGCAGTTGTGTTGAGATGCTTGAGTCCATTAATCTGTGAGGGGCTCAGGCCAAGATCCTCAATATTTCCTCAGGGCAGGTGAGACTTGACCTATTCAAATATTTGCTGTATTACCTTAGCTACTCTTAGCTTAATTGTCTCTTTGACTTCTTCCTGTGCAGACAATGAGAGGAGCTCCCCTTGGCTTAAGCTAAGGTTGATGAATGCTGCAGGGCCCTGGGCAATAATCTGAGATGTAAATTTAGCTGAGGCCTTTACCTTGATGAAGTGGTCAAAGGAGTTTGCCATTGAAAGTATTCAAATTTGTTGTGGGGAAGTCTGATTGATCTGATGAACATAATGCAGGGCCTGAAGTGTATCATTACTATTATCTGGTAGTTCCAGGAGCACCATATTGGAACATGTATGATGAAGGTTCAAACTGGTTGCCTTAGTTTAATATTCCAACACTAGGACCTTCATTGTGTGGTGGGGGTCATTAAACTTCTCAATGACCTCAGTGTGCTTATAGCCCTCCATTGATGATTTGATTGCCCCTACCTCTATGTTGAACAATGCTACAAAGAGTTCTGTTTGAAACTGCAGCATTGGGAATGCATAAAAGATAAGCAACCCTTATTTATTCTTTATCACTATCTCATTGATAATGGATAAGAGATAAGGGAATTTAGGTGTCAATCTGCACAGTAAACTGGCCACCCATGTATGATTGGGTAGTATAAAAGGGATGGAATGGTCTATTATAGCCCTAGACAAGAACTACTGTGCACTGCTGCCTGTCTTTTGTTGCTATTTACTAATATTACTTGCTAAATTTTCTTCATTTTTGATGCATGTGGCCTGAAAGAGGCAGGAGAGTGTGAGGGAGAAAGATGTGTGTCTTAACTGTCTATACACTGACATGTTGAATTTGCTGCTGAGCAAATCTAGAGTGTCACCAGTTGGTGTGATTTTAGTGGTTTTTTTGGTTGAACTTTCTTTGATCTGTAAATGAGAAATGAGGCTAGTGTGTACTGAGTAATACTTAGCTAACTACTCAATTTCAAACTAGCAATTCACTGTAATGATAGTGTATGGGGGGATGTAGCTGCTCATAATGGTGGTTTAGCCCTGTATTATTGGATTAGCCTTAATCTCAATGGATATTAATGAACTAGTTGTATGCTGTAGCATTATCCTATTCAGAATCTTAGGAATATTATTAAGTGCATGATTATGGGTGACTGTGCTATCAGCAAAAAGTTTGTGAAATAGGAGTAAATCTATTATATGTAAGCTCTTGGGTCTGTGTTTGAGTGCTCACTCATACTCAGTAAGTAGGTTGTTGAGTAGCTGGTAATTGACTACTCTTATATGCTCCTCCTTGTAGGAGAGTGACAGTAGATCTAGAAGGTTAATTGCATGGTTGGACATGGAAGTACTGATGATAAATAGAATATTATGGTGTGAAATTTGAGTGATTAACTGATGTATGTATGTCTGAACATTCTTAATTGTATAAGCCTTGTCTAGCATTACCAGTCTAAATGGGTAGTTATTTAGTCATAGTGACTGAACCTTCTCCTTGCTTAGGTCAAGCTCCTTGTATGTATTCAGCAGATCTATGGGGTGGTTTTCCTGGGTGGAGGCTGCTGAGTTGGCAGAGGGCAGCTGCCCTTAGCTTAAGCTAAGGGCAGGCAGCTTTCAGGACATGTGGTGACTCCAGGTGGAGTATGAGGTCAAAATAATAATCTTTGCAGATTCAGGGTTGTTTGGGTCAATATTCAACATGAGATCTCTTAGTTATTCTTCCTTGATAATCAGTAACTACTTTCTTGCATTGGATATGCTACCTGCACCAGTGCAGGAATAAAAGACCTTCAGGTTGAAATGACCTGGAAATTGGGCTTGAACTTTGTTGATCCAAGTATAGATAAGGTGGGAGGAGATAAAGATCAGAGTTGGGTGGAATTTAGTCACATATTGTAGTTGATTGAGGAAATATATGGTACTGAGTCCTTAAATGGTTTTCCTGAGTCCCATTTGATTGGAAAGTATTACTGCATGCTAGTATTGCAGGATGGAGATCAAGGTAGCCATCTCTATCACTTGCCATGACATAAGTGAAAGCTCATTGACTATGGGTGAATTTGGGTTGATGCCAAGTAGAAATGTAGACTCTTTGTAGAATAGTGGAGATATGCCAAATGAATTTAACAGCTCTTACAATTTATCTGATATTACTTCATGCTCCTCATCATTGTTGTTAGTGGTAGCTGATAACTCATCATCTTGGGATGTGGAGAGTTTGGCAAGAATACTGGTAGAAATGTTTTGGAGGACCTTTATCTTGTGAAGCTTGAAGAGGTTGGCCAGATCAAATGTCAGATATTTGATGAGTGCTACTTCTTTATTAGGGGTCAGATGGGGGAAATCCATGCCTAATGCCTGTTTGGCCACCTCAGATTTAATTATATTTATGTGGTCTGAAGTATTTAGATCCAAATCACCATTAGTGTCATCTTTATTGAGTGGTTGCATGGGCCCAATCTGGCTATACTGCTGCATTAAAGGTTGAATGTCAGATGATTCTTGACTCATATCCAAGTTATTAAAAGAATACTCTAAATTGATCTAATACTGAGGGGTTTCAACCTTGATGTCATTAGCATTGAAGTAGCTTTCTGGTCTCTTCAATATGAATTTCATGAGTCATATCATTGCAAAAAGATGCTCAGGGTTGTTTGTAGGGTCTAAATCAACCCTGTCTGATAAAGATTGAGTCAGAATGTCAATGATATGGATGTATGTGATAAGTGCAGCTTTTGGATGTCCTTTGACCTAGGTTAGGTCATCATTCTGAAATATTTCCTTGAAATTGTGTTGAAAAACATGATCATTGTAGAGAGTTATGAGATGAACAATTTCCACATGGCTTCTGAATTTATGATCAGCCCCAGTGTGACTGTAGGAGGATTTGTGCAAGGTGATAAACTCCTGGAGGATGATATCAATACTGGGCTTTTTGAGATATTCAATGAATGAATTTGCTGTAGGAAAACCTAAGTAACTGATAAGTAGTGGTCTGGATGATTGAAGCTGATTGGGTTTGATAAGTTTGATTTTGATGCCTGGAAACTTCAAGTGTATTCATTGTTTGTTGGTTTCTGACAGTTTTGACTTTGTGGCAGCCACTTTTTTAGGTGGCATATTTTTGATTCAGTATGAGGTCCTGCAGTAATGTTAGAATAAGGTTGCAGTAGATATCTTAGCATTCAGGGTAGAGAGAAAGGGAGGAGATGAGTGGTGACCTCAGCTTAAGCTCAGCTCATGCTAGTCTGAATATGGCTAAGTGCCTGTTGGTGTGAATGCTAACTAAGTGCATGGACATGAAACATAGCTCACCTTGATGTTGTGGTTTGAACAGGTGCAGGTGTGTATAACTGATGATTTCAATGCAATCTTCAGCTGATTTTCTCTTAAATAATTAGTTTTTCAGGATTACACAAGTAAATTTGGCTGGGGAGGGTAGAAACAAACATTTGACAATGTTGTGAGGATGGGAGTGTTAATAGCATGTGATGCTGGTAGTGTTGAGAAGGTTGTCAGAAAGAGAGTTCAAAATTGTGGTGAAAGAGTTAAGAATGTGCATGCTAACTAGGCTTAAGCTGAGGAATGTAGTTTACTGGCTTGCCTGCCTGTAGCAGTGCTAGTGAATCAGTGAAGTTAATTGAATTTGAAGGGAAGAGTAGCAACTAATATGAGAGAATAAGATTAAGAATACTGTAAAGGTTGCTATACTAGTAGGTAGAGTCTTTTGCATTTAAACTATCTATAGCACTGGGGCATCATAGGCATATATACTCTTCATTAACAAAGTCAAGCAGTAATAAGAGTGCTATGCTTGGGTCATCCAAGTTCTATTTGTGACTATTCTTACTATGACCCCCCAAAGCTGTAAATCAAAGGAAATATAGAATACTGATACAAAGTAATAATCATATAATGAAATTCTATCTTGATAAAGCATTGTTGTTCCTCTTTATATGTATAGTTAACAATGGTTTGTACTGGAGGTATGAGTATGTATAATGAAATCAAAGATATTAGTACATAATGAAAGAAACACCTCTTTACTTACTATTTCATTGTCTGATACTAACTATAGAGGGAGGTGGATTGTAACAGAGTTCTTTCATATCTTCAAGTTACATGCAGGTAGATTTATTTGTCTAGTCCAATTCCATGCTTTCTACATATCTCAAGTAAGACCCCTAATAGGTCTCCAAGCTTTCAGCTTCCATGTCAGCCTTAAAGAGCATCTATAGTCTGAACAAGGAATATCCATCCCTATATTCATTTTGATCATATTTTCTTGAGGCTGGCCATGACTCATCATCTGAGCACTCATCTAGCTCTTGAAACTCTTTGTTGGAGGACTCATCTAATGCTAGAACACTGGCTGCTGATAATTGTGAAGAGCCTGGCTTGGCATGCTATTATTCTTTCTTTTTCTGCTGCAGCCTGTTGTGAGCACTGGGGGCCATAATTATTAGACTATCAACATCATATTAATCAGGGCACCTGATGTAGAATGGAAGAGGAATATTGATTTTGATCCATAAAAACTTGACTACCTCCTTACTGACCTGATGAATATAATTCATTGCCATGGAGGTATTCTTGATGAAGTTATGATTTAGCATTCTTTTCCTTAGATGATGAAATTGTGGAAAGTCATATTTGCCATAAAGTGTGTGTCCAAGAGAATTGAAAAATGTCTTGAAGTATTCTTATGGGGACTTGGGGTGTGAATTGTATGACTTTGGAAAGGGTTTATTATATTCAAGGTGTTGTTCTGCATTCTTAGTCAGTAATTGCAAGAGTTACTAGGGGTTAAAGACAATTAATATATGCTTGTACTGATTGATGGTGTTTTCCAGCAACTAGATGTATTATGCTTGATGATGTAATGTAAATGCAAGCATGGTGTTCAGCTTGATAGACTAATAGTAGTAGAGGAGGATTTACCATTTAATTATATAAGCTCTGCAATTAAGGTTACAGCCATGTTCTGTATGCCTGTTAGTAACTAGTGGTATTAGAGAAGACTCAGGTATGCATATATAAACTATACTACCTTGCATATTGGCATGTCTTATGCCATTAAAGGTGTTATACTGGAACCACTCCTCATTGATTGTGAAATCTTTTTGGGATTCCATGGTAGAGGTGGCAGATCAGCAATGTATAGCTTAGGACAAGAATATGGGAGAATGGCACAAGCTGGCAGGTGAGATAGAGGAAGTAGGTTTATAATGATGAAAGAGGATGAAGTGTGGGGTAAAATGATTGAATAAATCTCCAGCTGGCCTGATCATGTAGGTGTGGGCAAGGAGGTTGGCTGGATTAATCACTGGCTGGCCTGATCACATGGAGCTCTACCTACTGAGTATCATGTGACCACTGGAGAGAGGCCTCAGCTTAAGCTGAGAGTGGCTAGTTTGGACATGTTACATAATACTGGCACAGAGCAGGGAAGCAAGTATGATAAATACACTTAGCAAGGAGCACTTGGCCTGAGCTAGGGCTGAGCTGGCTCTGAGCAAGCCCCCTAGAGATCTGAGTCAGTGCAGAGCATCCCTGCCAGACTGGAGCACCCATGCAGGGTGGGCCAAATCAGAGCTAGTGCAGAGAATAGCTACTAGGACTGAGGTAATATATGTAGCATATCTGGATACTAGCAAACTAAATACACTAGGGGCCTGTCCAGGCCCAGCTCCATGCATGCCCCACTTAATCCATGTAACATGGCCAGTAAAGACAGTGAATTTAGGATAACAATTTCTGAGCTAAATAAACAATTTGCCAATGTATCATCTCAATTATAGAGCTGCAGGGTATCATACAAATCAGTCAGAGTTATTTCTTATAATAGAGGATGCATTCCCTGTATATTCAGGGCCTAGATGGTGCAAGGGGCACAGAATGATAAGAAAAGAAAAGAGAGAAAGAATAAATAAAAGAAATCAAAGGAATTAAATAATTAAGATATTAAGAAAATTAAGAGAGTAATGAAAGAAGCTAATAAGAAAGAAGATAAAGTAATTAAGCATTAAGAACTTAAACTTAATGATACTGATGTAAAGATATATAGAAAATCACTCTAAATACTATTAAGTAATAAAAATTTAGAGGTAGATATTTATACAGGAAAAGTGCAGCCTAATATAAATTTATATGTAGAGAGCACTATACAGGTAGATTATACATTATTGCTATACTTATTATTAGGCTTTATATACTACTTGCTTCTATAACATACTGACAGACAACTATAATTTATAGTAGATAAGCTCCTTTATCAGTGTAAACTGTTGCAGGATACTCTCATTAAATTACTAATTAAAGAGGACTTTCAGACTCTTTTTTATATTTAATAGTCACTTCTTATTAATGTATTTATCTCTCTCTATATGCTCTCTATGACCTGTAAAGTAGTCACAGTGTACTAATATATAGCCTACTGTCTCATAGTTATATCTATAGATATATTTCAGGGTAGAGAATTCAGATACCTGGCATCAGTTCAGAAATACCATCAAATTAGTTTTATCTAATTATAGCTGAATGATAATTGAACTGCATGTCTTATACAGCTCTATATGCTATTTCAGTATAGCCTTATCTAATAGCTACTTATAGTACTTTCCCTAAAGTAGTATATATTATCTCTACCTTTCTATCCACCTCTAAAGAGTCTCCTACTTTACTCATCTTTTATATAGAATGTGCTCTAAGTGCTCTCATCACTTCTCAGTAATCTAGTATCTTACTCTAGAGATTCAAACCTATTTCCAATCTACTAACATCTCATTTAATTGAGCTATTACCTCTAGATGTTCCTATTAGCCTCTTAGTCTATCTCTATATTTTAACTATGAATAAATGGCCATACAGGCACTTTCTATCTAATGAGATATATTATTTATCTTTATTTAATATACTATCTTTATAACTATCTCATTTAGATATAAATTTAAGAGCACAGTGTACATTTTAGCTTCTAAAGTAACATTGAATATATATCTATATGCTTCTACTATAATTCTGAGATAAATATTCTATATCATTACTAGTTTTCATACTAGTTTAGATGCTATTAAGCCCTACTACTATATATTTAGCTGATGTCAGGCTACTATCTTATAATAAAGGATAGATCTGATGATCATATTATATATCATTCTTACCTACTATAATAAAAATCCCTATATAGACCTAGTAATCTAAGTGAGCACTCATATTTAAGACTTCATTTTATTAGCTACTGCATCTAAATGGCTCTTCCAGCACAGCCTAGAGTCAAGCTAGACACTAAGAATGTATATTACCTAATAAGGTTACATTATCAGCCTAATTAGCTGAACTGGCACTATCATATTAAATCAGCTTTAAGCTCATATGAAGTACATTAACTTATACTTTTATAGTATAAACTATACTTTATGCTATATTACCTACACCTTATAGTTCTAATGTATACACTCAAGCACCCTACATGTTTCTACTGTAAACTAACTATAGATTATTATATTAATATTATTAATAAATGTAATGCAGCTGACTGTGCAGCCTGATTATATATAGATTCAAATAAGTTTCTTATTGTAGAATAAAAATAGAATAAATAATAGAGATAATCTCTATGAAATTCTTACTGACACATTAAAGGCAGCTATCTCTTATCTTTTAAATATAAGTATTATATACCTTTCTATTATAAAAGAGTACATTTAGCTTATAAAGTTCTGAGATATTTCTAGCTAGCTGAGTATATACATCAGATGCTTACTTAATACTTTGTTAAATACTCTAGTTATATTCAGTGAGAGCACTGAGGTAATCTATTCTAAGTACTACTATATTATGCAGATTTATATTAAAAGTTATATTATTACTATCTTAGTTGATCTATCCTACTGTACTTCTATCTATTTAGAGGGTAGTATATTATAATTCTCTGTAATCTTCTGTAAGCACTTAGCTGTAGTAGTCTTTATAATCTTCCCTATAATATTAAGAAGTATTATAGGCCTTGAGGAATCTATATTCTAATAGTTTGCCTTATCTGACTTATATAAAGCTACTATTCTAACCTACTTAAAGATATCAGAGTAGTACTCTCAGTTTCAGCACATTTAAGTGAGAAATATTATTACTCTAGTAAAGAGTATTTCTAGCATCTTTAGAAACTCATTCATCACTCTGCTGCACTCTGAGGCCTTACTATTTAATAATTCTTTAATGATTGCCTCTATCTCCTTCATACTAATAATGCTATTTAGAGTAACAGCCTCTAGCTAGATTATTATAGGATCTATATCACTTAAATTAATTAGCTCATACTGTAGGAAAAATCACCTCTAAAGTATTTTTATCTTATTTTTAAATATATCAGCTAAGTACACATCTTTCTCTAGCCCAGTGTATAGGGCAGGAACAGCAGATATATATACTAGTAAATAACTGTGTTTCTTCCCCTATCTAGTTATATTCCACAACAGTTTAAGGTCCTTATATGCTTAGTTCATTAAATCATAAAAGCTAACTATCTTTACTAGGTGAATCTCTCTATTATGTACATTTCATGCTCTTAATAGCTCTTATAGTATAGTATGCTACCTCCTTATCCTCTTATAATTCTTAATTACTCTGATTATCTAGATGGACTACTACATCTTTAATCTAAGTATAGTCTTACACAGTTTAATATATTTATCTGCAAGGCTTTAAATATAATATAGTAAGTAATCTATATACTTATTAATTACTTTAACTAAGTTTAAGCTTTAAAATACATTAAGATCTTGATAATTCCTTGCAACTTCAGCTGAGTCTGCATGATGCTAACTATATTACTCTTTACTCTTAATTACTAAGATTAGCTTTAAGACTATCTTTACTGATCTATAATCTGAGCTCTTATAGGTATATTCAGTAATCATGGAGCTCTATAGCTTATTATACAGTCTAGCTGATAGAAATACTATGAGATCTATAATTATACTTAGGTTACTCTAATCCTACTATATTATAGTTCTAACTGAGGTAGTTAATTACAGTTCTAAGCTATTAATCTGCACAATAAGTAGCTATATCATGTAGAAGTTGCACTTTACATATATCTCTTCTTATTACTTATAATGTATATTTAAGTCTCTCAGCACTATCAGCTTCTACTCTAGCCTTATCTTTACTATTTTCTGAATTTAATTGATGAGCAAATTCTCTGGCTCATTACTATAACTTCTAGAGAGTAATATATATATATTAATAATAAACATACTATTTATATCTATTTTCACTGTAAGAGTTGCAATGAACTCTGAGTAGAACTAGCACTTTTAAAAGTACTTCTAAAGGTATTTATTTACTAAGAAGTACACATATAGATGTCTATTCAGATGATATGCTAGCTAGAAGCTGCAGCTTCTTAAGTAATAAGTAGCTAATATATATGAATTTCAGCTTAATTTTTATACTATAATTACATTATAGTATTCCTCTATTTCTGGATCCACTAGAAGTGCTCCTATAATATAGAAAGAGTTATATATATTATATTATAGAATGCACAGTACTTTATTTATAATTATAATTAAGAGTATCTGCTATATATATATTATCTTCTCTACTAGTATTAGCTGTGCTCCTCCTAGCTGTAGGTGTATTTACTATCTTAAGAGTTACACACTAAGTACTACTAGCTATAATAAATGTGTTTATAACTTCTCTTTATAACTCTTTAGCTTTCAGAATCTTTCTAAACCTATCTGAACCTCTCTATACTGTCTCTTAATTCTCTATTACTCTCTACTTATTTTTTTAATATTACACTAGCTGCTAACTTTCATTCTGCTGTGATGTAGGCTCTATATACTACTATAATTACTTAATATATACTAATTATACTTATTTTACTATCTTTACACACTTTAGGTACTTAGACACCCATGCTGAGTATCTACCTACACAATTAGTACACTTTAGCTGTTACTTAGTATGCTAGACTGAATATTTCTTGTCTGTATATTTCTTAGTTGTATAGAACCTACACTAAGCTACCTACCAGTAAAATTACACTATATAACTATATTTATAATAGTTAAAACATCTAATAACCTGTGCTTTCTAATGAAAGAGCTCTATCTTACAGTATATATTATCTATAATAATTTTATTGTCTATCAATGTGAAGGGCTATGTCCTTATACTCTATATCTATAGCTCACTCAAACTTCACCTGATCTCTAATTGCTCAATCAGACACCTCTGACCAGATCTTTATATGAATGTTTATCTGCTCTGACCTCATATAATTTCCTTCTATTTATATCACATAATCTCATGATTTCTTTTTCTTTTTCCTTTCTTTCTCTAATGATTACAATTTTGATTCTAGTGTATAGCTTGCATGATCTACTTATTAGAGCACACCCATTACATTTTGTAATCACTGGCTTGATCTCTTCTTAGAGATCCTCATTATATTCATCCTCTAAATATAATTTACATGTATAGTAGATTCTTCTGAATACAACCCACATGTACAGCAAACTCTTCTGAAATCTGAAATACAACTTGCCCAGCTCAGCTCTACTAGACAATGTGTCAGTAAAAGGCCCCAAAGCCCTGATGATTCATATTAATATCTCATGAGATTTTCCTCTGAACTTTCTGAATTCTCTGAACTTTCTGAATCCTCTAAACTCTCTGAATTCAAATAATCTTTTGAATCCATCATGAACATGAATCCTCTGCATGAAGATAATACCCCTTTAGTGGCTCAGAAGGCTCTAACCTGACTGCACAGTATTCATCAGAAAACCAATTTACTCTCTATCTTTCTTTTAAGATTCAATTAGAAGATTCTGGAAGTCAGCAGCCAGCTGTGGGATGACACTATCAAGAAGGCTCTGCTTAAGAAGGTCATCAAGTTTGAACTTCTGTAGTAGATTATTGCCTCCATTGAACCCCCTATATACCTTGAATATTATATAAAGCTCTGTGGTATAGAGAATAATCTGTCTGAGATCAAAGCCATTTAGGACTAAATTCATGGTGGTGCCCCTACTACCTCTGAGGAGACCTTCCCCAAGATCTCTCTACTAAAGAACCTAAATACTATAAACTGAATGTTTATAGAGTTTACTCATATAAATGCATTCTGCATTCTAAATATGACTACCACTGCTGTTGTTAACTACTGCACCTAAGATATTTACATTAATTGTGATAAATCTAGGCACAGAGTTACTGACTACTGTGGAACCTATATTCTTCTGAAACTACCTATATGATCTGCAAACATACAAATTAAGCTCAAAGAGGAGGAAGACTTCAAAGATGCCAAGTCAGACTTGGAAAAAGACTAGCTTCTATGTGAAATTATAAGTAGAAGCTCCTAGAGTTAGATAGGAAGATTTTTGAGAAGAAAATAATTATTCTGATGATTCTTATATCTACTGTAGTTAATCATTCTTTTAATATAAATACTATGGTAGATAGTAGTTGCTATTACTATTCAATAATTTACTCTTATATGATTAACTGTCATAATTTTCTGCATATTCTGATTAACCCCTGAAAGATTGAAGGTGTCAATGGTGACACAGACAGCTTTGTATGAAATATGATGAAGCTTGATGTTGATATTAGTGAATTTCTCTGAGAAAATACCTATATATATAAGATTAAGAATCTCCTGTATGACTTCATACTAGGCCTATTATAGCTATCTAAACATCAAGCTTTTATTAATACTCATAACTGATGTGTTATATTTTCTAGAGGCATCTACATCTCTGAAAAAGATGTTCATAAGACTACTGATCTTCATCAAATCTCCATTAATATCTATAATCTCCTCTGAAGCTGCAATTAGAAATTCAAGTTCTAATCTTCCATTGAAATCTTTACTGCTAGCATGGTAGATATAGAGAAGACTCTTTCACAATTCTTTAAGAAGCTGAAGACTGATCCTGCAACAGTCCTTTCTTCATAATATTATGAATTTCTTGATGTTTTTAATTATAAAGCTGCTGAGAAGCTTCTGCTATTCTATGATATATACAACTATCATATTGAACTTGAGAAGATAGATGATAAAGACTCTTAGCTATTCTGAGGACTACTATACAACATGTCATGTAATAAACTACTTGTACTCTGCAAGATCCTTAATGACCTTCTGGATAAAGATTTCATCTGAGTTAGCAATTTGCCTGCAGATGCACCTGTACTCTTCATGAAAAAGCCAGGTAAAGGCCTCTGATTCTATATTAACTATTAGGGTCTTAACTATCTCATCTGAAAAGATTATTATCTACTACTGTTAATCAATAAAACTCTCAAATGAATTAGCCAAGCTAAGTAGTTTATAAAGCTGAATGTCATTTCTGCATTCTATAAGATCTAAATCACAGAAGGAGATGAATGGCTAACTGCCTTTCATATGAGATATAATCTATTTGAATGGACAGTTACCTCTTTTGGCCTCATAAATGCCCTGAGCACCTTTCAGAAATACATTAACTGGGTTTTATGAGACTATTTAGATGAATTTGCTTCTACCTATTTTGATGACATTCTCATCTTCACTAATGGATCCTACAAGTAGCATTAAAAGCACATTCAAAAAGTTCTTACCTGCCTTTATAAATATGATCTCCTGATTGACATCAACAAATCTACCTTTAAAGTTTAAGAGATGATCTACCCCAGCTTCATCATAAAGATAGGGAAGGGAGTCCATATGGACCCCAAAAAGATCACTACTATCCTTAAATGGGAAGCCCCTATAACTATAAAAAATGTGTGAGGCTTCCTAAAATTCATGAATTTCTACTAATGCTTCATTCAAGATTTTTCTGATATCATCTGACTACTAACTGATCTCACATGTAAAGATTAGCAATTTTAATAGTCTAAGAAAGTAGATAAGACATTCATGCATCTTAAGTAAATATTTATTTCTACCCTGATGCTTATCACATTTAACTCTGACCACTTAATGATAGTTGAAATAGACTCTTCTAATTATATCACAAGTAGTACTCTCATGCAATGAGATGATAAAGATGTCCTGCAATCCTGTGTATTTATATTTAAGAAGCTTAGCTCTGTCAAAGTCAATTATAAGATTTATGACAAGAAACTTCTTATTATTATCTGATGTCTAGAGGAATAGAACTTCAAACTCTGCAGTGTGAAAAACTTCAAAATTATTATAAATCATAAGAACCTCTAATATTTCATAATGATCTATAAACTCTCTGAATGCTAGATGTGTTGGATTGAATTTTTCAGCTACTTTCATTTTATGATTCATTACTACCTTAACACAGAGAACTTCATAGCTAATGCTCTCTTCTGATATAAATAAGATATACTTTTTGAAGACTTTAATGCCTGCTAAGTAAACTATGAATAGAGATTGCTAGATCCATAGATTCTTAAAGAATCTGAAGTAATATCATATAAAGTAATATATATCTCATCTATTACCCTACTAATTATGACTGCCTCATTCCTGCTCTAGAAACTCTAAGATACTACTGCCACCTCTAATGAATATCTTCAGATGATGATCTAGATTATCTGAGATAAAGCTCATCATTTTCTGTCTAAACTTTAAGCTCATATTGATATCACTAAATGCTCTGTAGACCCTAACTCCTAACTATACTTCTAGGAGAGGCAGTGGGTTTCTAATTCAGAACTATTATACATTTAAATTATATAAGAAACTTACAATTCTCTGATGACTGACCATTCAGGCTGCAAAGTACTCTACTGAATTTTATTCTGAGATTTCTACTGGCCTAATATATCTCAGAGTATCTAATAGTTCATCTGAAACTGCAACATCTGCTAATTCATTATTATCTAGTAGGATTATCATCAAGGTCTGCTTAAATCTCTTCTGATTTCTGAATGTATCTGATGTAATATTATCATTAATTTCATAATAAACCTCTTTATGAGTAATAGCTACAAGAATATTCTTATCATTATTAACTATCTTAGTAAAGGTGTTATCCTTGAACTCTGTGTGAAGATGGATGTGCTCACAGTGGTTAAAGCCTTTCTCTAAAGTCTGTTTTATTATTAGTATGATCTACCCTATATAATTATTTTGAACTGTGAAACCTAGTTTATTAGAGCTATCTGAATTTAAATCTACTAGCTCCTCAAGATCTTCTGACACCTCTTAACTGCCTACTACTCTAAAACTAATGGCAGCACTAAATATATGATTTAGACAACTAAAAACTACCTCTAAAAGTTCTATTTATATATTTAGGATGACTGAAATGAACTCCTCCTACACACTGAATTTGTAATTAATAGCTGTGACACTATCAGCACTGATGTCAGTCTATTTTTCCTCTTATATGATTATAACTTTAAAGTTCTTAATCTTACTAAATTACTTGAATCTTCTACTTTACTTTATAGTCTGATTCAAATTGTGGATATCATCATCTTGAAACTCTAGTAAGCTCATGAGTGAGCTAAATCCTCCATAGTCAGTGCTCAGTAGGATCAATAGGATTGTGTGAATGCCTGCTGAAATCCTACTGAACACTACAAGATGAATGATAAGATTTAATTAGATCTCTAAAATATTATAATTAATTATTTGTCTTGCATGCTTGACTATTAATATGCTAAGTATATCATCATTGAAGTCCTGAGAAGTCATAACTACTGCCTTAACATACTACCCAGAATCTACAATATATTTTATATGAACCTAGTCTGTAAGGCCTCTACTAATCTATTCTTCTTGCAAGAGATCACTGACTGGCATCTGCCTGGCATCATTGGGGAAGATAATGAGGTAGAATATGAGATTAAAGTTATTCTTAACTGCTACTACTACAGATGAGGATTTCAGTACCTAGTAAAGTAGCTCAGATATAAGGTCTCTTCATGAGAACTAACCTCTATCCTGCAGGATACTATCATATTCATTTATTATAAAGAACTGCACCTACCTGATGAGACTCTACCTGCACTGTGCTGTGCTCAATTCTCTGAACCCTTCTACCTGCCCTCTGAAACTAAATAGAGGGAAATAATATGAAAGACTACATTCTTATACTTTATATCTATAGCTTGTTTGAACTTCATCTGATCTCTGACTGTCTGATCAGACATCTCTGACTAGGTCTTTATATAAATGTTTATTCACTCCAATCTCATATAATTTCCTTCTATTTATATTGCATGATCTTGTAATTTCTTTTCCTTTTTCCTTTCTTTCTCTAGCAATTACAATCTTGATTCTAGTGTATAGCTCATATAATCTACTTATTAGAGTGCACTCATTACAATCAACTAGTTTACCTACTGAGGAAAAATGATACTAACTACTAAGCTTTTAAATTTTACTTATATCTTGACACTAAAGGATTAGCACACTGCAAGTCTCTCTATCTAAATCTTACTATAAAGAGTATAATTCTGATTGTAGAGTGTGGTAATTATCTTCTTCTCATTCTTTTAGTTTATCTCTTCTAGAGAAATACTCTTAATTATAACTATATAAAGTAGCTACTTTATCTTAACCTTCTATTTCAGAATATTCAGTTAGGTGCTGCTCTTCATTAAAGCCTCCTTTATATTTATAGTATTTATAATTAATATGATGTTCTCATTGGGAAGATACTATATTACTAGTATCTTTCCTTTAATTATATCTATAATTTAATTATTTATAACTTTTATAATCACTAGGGGGATGGTTTTCTCTGCAGAGAGGGCTTTACATTTATATTATAAAATTATAATTTCACACAGAGCATACTTTAGTACTAATTTAATTATATTTGAGTTACTCTGGGTAGTAATCATTACTTAGATATATTCACAGTGTATTATTTATATATTTTCAGCTATATTCAATATATTCTCTACTTTTACCAGTAATATATTCTTAAGTCTATCATGTAGGCTATCTATTAATTCTACAGCTCTTCTTAGTACTTTCTTCTTCTTTAGATATATATTCTGATCCTTGCTCTCATTGCAAAGAATATTACTTAATTATTATAAAAGTATACTATAAGTGTGTGATTACTGTATTTTATTAGAGTTTTTATCTTATAGATATCTATCACTATGTTTCATACTTTTCATCATTACTACTATACTGACAGTGCAATTTGAATAAGGAAATGTTGCTGAGCATATAGCTCATACTTAAAGAAGTAAAATAATATAAATAAAGTTATAAAAGTTAAATTAAATCTTCAGACTAATATATTCTAGCTCTTATACTATACAGTTAGATAACTTAGTAGATTAATTAACTTATATTTAAAAAGAGTAATAAGAGTTATTTCTACTACTAATTAGATAATATTAAGAGTAGAGTGCTGAAAGTAATACTTCCTACTATTAATTTTATAAATTAAATATACTATTATAATCTTAATAAAAATAAGCTTTTTAGACTTCTAATAGAATTAGACCTTCTGAATTTACTCTATTAATCTAAATGAGTAGCTGAGTATTACTGAAAAGTATGATTATAACTTACTATTCTTATTATAATAGTAATAGAGTTTAGAATTGCATTTAACTTAGTAGTTTCTCAAGCTATTAAGAAGCTTAGTATAATATTAATTTCATTTAGTCTCCTACTTAGTGATATATATCTTATAAATTACTTTACAACTAAGTACACTATTTTTCATCATTATTTAGTAAGGGAGGAGGGTATACTTTAGCATTTTCAAATTAAAGGAGAGGGTATTAATACATTTAGATAGAGAATGAGAGAGATAGAGACACAGCTGATTAAAATAATAGAAGAGAAGTAATAAAATAAATAAAGAAAAGAAGAAGAGAAAGAGGAAGAAAAGAAGAAAAGAAGAGAAAAAAAAGAAATATTATTAAAATTTTAATTTTAATTGTAGTTTTCAGAATCACATGACTAGTTCATATAATTATATATAACTCTATTATATCATTTAGTACTATTATATATTACACCTCTTTTCATACTATAATCTTACCTATTTTATTATATATAATTGCATGATCTTTTCCATAGCATTGGTAATTTTTTTTTAAGCTAAAGACTGGCTAAAAGTAACTTAGTAACTTTAGTAAGATTTAGTAGCTTAGCTCATCTCTCTGATCTATACATTAACCTTATGATCTATGCCAGCTAGAGACTTGGCATTTCCAGAAACTTCACATCTCTCTGAAACACTATGAATTATAACTAATGTATATGAGTTATTCTTTTCAAAACTTATAATATATCTATAAGTTCCATAATTTATAATATAATATACTATTTAAGATTAACTGTCTTTATTAAATGCATCCTCCAATTAACATACTTTCCTCAATTAACATATTATCTTTAATTAGTACTCACTTAGTATAATATTCTCAATTAATATACTCTTCTGATTGATATATCATCCTCAATTCACACACTATTCTTAGTTTAAGTAAAGAATAGTTAATACTACATTGCCACACTCTTCTTAACTTAAACTGAGAATAGTTAATACTGTATTACTATACTCTTCTTAGCTTAAACTTAGAGTGCAGATAAGTCTAAGTCAAGTTGATTATATATACTTTTAAGTTGAGTTACTTGTAAATCTATAATCTTTCAAGCTGAGTCTGAGCTAAATATATATTCAACTCAACTCAATTTAAATCATTAATGAGAACTCTCAAGCTAAATATTTATTAAATAACATTCAGAATTAATTCAAATAATTTTAAGTTAACTTGAGTCAATATATGGGGATTATTTTTATTATATTCTAATTAGTAACCATTCTATTAAATATTCATATTAAAATTTAAAAATCTTAACATTAATAATCAATCTTCCTTTTTCTTCTAAAAACACTCTTTTATACCTTATAGTGCCTTAGACTTTCTATCTCTTCCTCTTCTTTCTTTTTTCATAGATAGCCTCTTATTTTCATTATTATTCTCCTCTCTCTCATATTTCTCATCAGTCTCTTGATCCCTATCATTTTTTTACTCTCTAACTACTGAAAAGATCTCAGCATTATTATATAAAATATTAATTATTTTATTAATTATTGAATTCAAACTCACTTCATCATTCTTCATATTCTTATTAATTTAAGTATTTAAATTTCCTTTATTAATCATACTACCTATCACATCATCTACAACATACTTTATTTTAAATATAAGTTGTCATTCATATATCACATTCTATATATTATCACCCACAATGTTCTCTATCTTATCATTATATTATTATCTATAGATCACAGCCTCACTATATATAAGTTATATAGTATTCTTTATTTCATCTTTTAATTTTCCTTTATACTTTATAGTCTTCATCTTATTCTCCATAACATTCTTTATATTCTTATTAGAAGGTTATCTCTAGACAATTATTACCATCACAGTACTCTTAGACTTACAAGGTTATTATCTGTAAATAACATTTTATTTATACTGTAATTTTCAAGTCTTCTTGAGAGTGTCTCTCAGTGCAAGTAGTACTAATATCTTATTAATTTTCTTATAAAGCTCTTTTCCCTGTATTAATAAATTAAATATCTTAAGATTTAAAGCAGCTAGATCCCCTCATTCTGATCAGTCTTCCTTCTATTCTATAAGAACATTTAAATAATTAATAGCTTTTTCTGCTAATCTATCCATCTAGCCTATCTAGTCATCTAATTGCACAGAAATGTCAGAGATTGCTTTCCTCATAAAATTTACATATTAGTACTATTAAAATGTATGATTGATGATTAGTATTTATATATAAATATCTCTTTTCTGATCTAAATAATATGTGTGTGCTATAATCTGAAATATTATATTTAAATTATGTGGTAATTTAATTAAAATCATTATCTAATACCTGCTCAGCTGTAGGTTAGCATCAAATCCTCTCATATAATTAGTTATGACTAATATTTTAATCCTCTCTAACTTCTCATTATTAAAGTTATTAATGATCACATTTCATTCTTCCTATATTATATTCCTTTTTAATTATATTGTCTCTATATTAAAATTAGAGTACATCATGAATGCTAGCTATATAGTGTTCAGTTTATAGGTAAATAATGCTATTTTTTCCTTATTAATCTCATACATTTTGTATAATACTTTTATTAAATAATGAGTAATAGGAGACATACACATCAACTCTATATGCCTATTAAAATAAGTTAATAGAATGACATAATAGTAGGCATTAGCTAGATAATAATAATATAGAAAGAATGACAGTCTAAAATTCAGCTAAAAAGTTAAGTTTTTAAGAGTAATTACTCTTATCTTCTTCAACCTCATATATTTATGAAACTTTGAGATTTTCAGAAATAGTGATGTAATCTATAAAGTATATACTCTTATACTATTTTAAATAGTAGAGTTAGTATCATCATTAAGTATATCTAGTGTTAATAGTTGTTTTATATACTTAAAATAAAATATATAATATTTAAGTTACTTCTGTAAGCTCATTCAGAGTATCATAGTGTTAATATATTTTAGAAGAATAGCCTCCTCAATCTGCTGATCATCAATCACAGTCTATTATAATCTTTAAATTAATATTATTTTTAAAAGCTTTAGAATAATAATAGCTGTAATATCAGGTTCTATGTGACCATTAATTAAAAGTTACTATATATAAAGTGAATTAAAGAGTTCTAATTTCTCTTCCTCTGATGACACTAATTAAAACTTATTAATAGTTAAGTACTTAAGAAACTCCTCAAGATCTGAATAATGCATCTAGAGGTTAGTCAGATAAAATAAATGTACATAGCTATAGAAATTATAAGTCTTATTTAATAGTAAGATAGTTAATATCATCTAGAGAAAGTCCAGCTTGAGTAGCTTTACTGCACATAAAATCCTAAAGAATGAATGATAGAGGTAATACCCCTCATCAATAATTACTCTATACATATAACCTGGAAATTTTGAATAATATATAATGATATACTTATTATACATAGTTGTCTCTTTAATTAGTAGTAGATCTTTAGTTTCAGAGGTAGTAGGGCAGAAGTTCTTATTATTCATAAATAAAGAGTTAGATATTAATAACTTATTATTTATAAATAATAAGAATTTATTATTAATAATCTTCTATTTCTTACACATTTCCTTTCATTCTAAATATAAATTTATAGAAAGAGTATTTAATTTATTATCATTCATTATAATATCTTGCTTCTTTATTATCTTAACCTTAATAAAATATTTTTAGAATGTAAAATGTGATATAATAAATATCATCTAATTAAAATTAGTGGCTTTATACTTATAAAGCTTTAATTTCTCTAGATGTATTAGTACCTCTATCATTATTACCTTCAAAATGTAATATAAAGAGAACATCAGATCATTTTCATAGTAAAATAATTTTATAAATTATAAAGATAATAAATGCAGAAAAAACCTACTATAATCACTCTACTATAATTAAGTAGCAACTAATAGAATTATTATAATAATTAGCCTGGCTAGCTTTTTACCATTAAGAACACTAACATCCTATATCTTCAAAATGAAAGATAATGTGGTTAACATCTTTTCAAAATCTATAATATCTATTAGAATTCTAATGTGCAGGGCTAGCTTACCATTTTAAATCTTTTAAAAACTTTTATATTTCATTTTAAATATCACTATCACACTATTAATCTGATAAGAATGTAGCTTTATAAATTATAATATATTTAGAGTTAATATTTAATCTTCCTTCATATTTAACATCATCAATGTATTGATAATCATAAGTGTGTTGTGGTAAATATGAGATAGCTCTCTTATTATTATATAGTTAACTTCATTATATATATATAGTACTTTGACTGCCTTCTCATTCATTATACTATTTATTATAATCTCAATAATATTTAATACTTCCTAATTCAGATCTTACAGAAATAATAAGCTTTCCATCTAATAGTTCCTCTTAATTATTATATACTTAATTATATATATATATAGCTCATACTTTTAATAGTATATTATCAGTGCAAGTTTTACTTATAAGTTTATTTTAAGTATATTCTCTTTAGTTTTATTATTCTTAGATAATAAGTTGCATCATCACCCCTCTCTTTATTATTAGAGGGTAAATCCCAGTTAAAACTAAGATCATCTACATTATTTAGAGCCTTAATGGGTTCTTATACAGAGTTATACTGTTCCTCAGGGAGGAGCTCATTCATATATATAACTAGCTTAGCTATATTATTTTGAACTCATATTTTATTTAATATTACTAGTTACTTGTTTTGCTTTTATTCTACATGAACATAAATCTAATAATGTAAAAGTATATAGATTCTATAAAAATCCCCCAAGTTTGATAATATAATCTTAGCTTTAATATTTAGTATATAGTAATGAAAGAACTGATCTTCATTCTAGTTAAGCACATAAAGATAGATATTAATGATTATTAGAAATATATAGTATTCTATAATATTCATTTTAGTGATATTAAATAAATCTCAAACTATTCATTAGTTAATTTTTATTGTTAAGGAGACTAAGATCTGTGCAACATCTAGTATCATATAAACTAACTTAAAAAACTTTAGTAGAGATAGTATTATAGGGTCTTTCACTCTCTATTTTATTAACTCTAATAGGGTCATTCAGTCATTCTCATACAGTACAATGTACTTCTCAAATAATAATTGATTTTTTATAAAGAGTAAATAAAGGGTATCTATATTAGGATAGTTCTTCAAGTAATCAGTTATAAGTCCTTAATCCCTGTAAAATTTAGTGTGTTTAAATTCAAACTCAAAACAATAAATTCCTTTTAAAAGGAAATTACAGGCCTATTTAATATCTTTAGTAGTAATTATTATCTCAGCTTTTTTCTTCCTCAGTGCTCTTTTACCTGCATTTTCACTGGGCTGCATAGTGGATGCCTTCCAAGTTATTATCATTTTAGATACTAAAATAGAGGCTTATTAGATGTTAACTTCTTTAAGAGGTAAAAATAACTAACTTATATTAGAAGGCTTTAAATTTATATTAAGAGGCTTCAGATCTATATTGAGAGGCTTCAGAAGGTTTATTATTTAAAACTGATATTTAAAATAGTTAGTTTATATTTATTTTAAGAGGTAGTTCATCAAAAGAGGTTATTATCTATAAATAATAATCATATTAAAAATGTAGTTATCTGTGAATAACAATATAAAGATGTTCAGTATAAAATGTTATTCACAGATAATAAATGTAGTAAAAATACTATCTTAATGATAATATTAGTGTCTCTATATATTTAATTTCTGTAGTTTATTAAGATTATAAAGAGTTTTAGAATTAAAGTTATTATCTATATCCAACAAAAATTTACTATTAATTCAGAGTTAAATGCTTACCTGAAGGATGAAGTGAAGAATATTATAAAGAATTTAAGAATATAATAGAAAACACTAAATAGATAGTTTCATTAGTAACTTCATTTATCAGCTAAAATACATGAGAAATTAAGGAATCAGGAAAGACTACTTACTCTCTTTACTCATATAATTTTATGAATTTCACTGTTCATAGCTAATAGATATGATAAAGTGAGTTTGTCATGCAGCTAAAACTAATTTATATAAAGCTTATTTTACTAAGTCATATCACTCCTAGTCTAGTTTCCTGACACTGTGCAAGCAATGCACAGGATGATATTAAATGTAATAGAGCTATTAAAAAGAGGATAATATATTAATTAATATAGATATAAAAATTTATCTATTAGAGATAAGTATATAGATATTATAAATTTAATAATAAGAACATTATAGAGTATAAGAGTAAAAAGAAGAGAGAAAGATCTTTAACTCTTAAGACTCAGTCTAATCTAATTTAGTATAATAATATGAATAAGAAATACAGCTAGGTCTAATAGAGTTAATTTACTGAGAAGCTTTATATTTCTCATTTAGAGATAATAAGCTCTAATTGCATCTTTACTACATTTAGAATAGTCTGATTTATCTTTATTTATAGATAATAAAGTTACTCTATTAGTCTTATGTTACTTTCAGTGCTTATCTTCTCAATTAGTAGTAAGTATATTTTAGCATTCTTTTTCTACTATCAATAAAAAGCCTTGAATATTTTCATATAAGATTACTAGTTGATTAAATCTACACTGTATTCCTGATGTGTACCCAGAATTTTTAGTGGAGGTACACATACAAGCTACAGTGGAGCATAAACCTCATACACTGCACTTCCTTGTACCCAGAAATACTCCACCAATATTGATTATAGGAGGATGCTTGTTAAGGGAAAGTTATAGTGCTCAAAGAGAGCTTTAAAACATGCTGGGTCTCATCTTCATATGATTAATATTAATGGAGCTAGGGGGGGTGGAAGATGGGGGGCAGAATTTTTGGTGTGGGTTGCCAAAACTACACTATGAATATGCACCACTACCCTTAGGGGTTACCCCATCAAAATTTAATATTCATGGGGGTAGGTAGTGCTTGTATCCATTGGAATCAGTTTGATCAGATAAATCCAGTGATGCCTTTATCTTTTTGAAATTCCCAAAACTGACTGAGCTATTCCAAGTTAAAGTTTGAGTCAGATATAGTAGTTATATAGCTAAGGTAACCTTTTCTTATACTTAGAATAACTTCTCTAATATTAATGATATAAGAATCTTTCAAAGAGATAAAGTTATAAAGCTTAAAAAGAGCTTTAAAATGAACTAGTTCCCATTCTTATATTATAAATATTAGTAAAGATATCTCAGGTTGAAGTCTATACTTATAATACTGAGTAAGAAACTTAGAAAACCCAGTATAAAACTTAGAACTAAATACTTTTAATAAAAAATGATATTAATTATATTAAATTCTATACCTCAGTAGTATATCACTAAATCTTTAAATACAGTTAATTATTAAAATTTAAATCTTAATATTGATTTTTTTAGAAGCTCTTATTCTCAATTATCAGTAGATAGCTAGTAAAAGCACATATAGATATAAGTATAATATAGTGATCTAAATAACTCAGACTATTTAATATAATAAATTTATAATTAATTAAAGCTTTTTAATTTTTTAAGTCTTCTTTCTAAACTTCTTCCTCTTATTTTCCTACACTGTATTCCTGATGTGTACCCAGAATTTTTGGTGGAGGTACATATACAAGCTACAGTGGAGCATAAACCTCATATACCACACTTCCTTGTACCCAGAAATACTCCACCAATATTGATCATAGGAGGATGCTTGTTAAGGGAAAGTTATAGTGCTCAAAGAGAGCTTTAAAATGCGCCGGGTCTCATCTTCATATGATTAATATTGATGGAGCTAGGGGGGGTGGAAGATGGGGGGCAGAATTTTTAGTGTGGGTTGCCAAGACTGCACTATGGGTATGCATCACCACCCTTAGGGGTTACCCTATCAATCTATAAGGGAAATTTATAGTAAGTCTTAACATTAAATATTACCTTAATTCTAATAAAACTATATCCATTTGAAAGCTCTTATCTCAAGGAATTGAATGGTATTACTCCCATTGTGATCTGAGTTGTTTTCATGGAGATATTATGGACTTAAAAGGTGTCACAGTAATGTCATGGAAATGTCACAGAAATGTCACAGAAATGTCATGGAAAGTAGTGCCTATTTAATTCAAATTATCATGACACCCCACTATCCTGCTATTGCCATCCCCTCATTGCCATCCTGCCATTGCCATCCCCTCATTGCCATCCTACCATCACCATCCTGCCATTGTCATTCTACTATCACCATCCTGCCATTGCCATCCTACTGTTACCATCCTGCCATCACCATCCTGCTGTCACCATCTCACCATTACTATCCCACTATTACCATCCTGCCTTCATCATCCTGCTGTGACCTATTACCATCCTGCTGTTACTATCCCCCTATTGCTCTCCTGCTATTATCATTCCCCATTGCCATCCTACTGTTACTATCTGCTCATTACCATCCTGAGATCACCATCCTGCCATCACCATCTGCCATTGCCATCCATCTCACCATTTAGCCTATAAATTTATAAATATTTCTCTCATTATCTCATTAGAATACTAGGAAAATATTATATTCTTTAATAGAGATAGGGAAATATTAGATCATGAGTAGGTAGCATGGTCCTGTTGAATTAGAAAATGTAGAAATTCTGTACCCAGTACATATTTATGGGTTGTGCTAGCTCAATTGGGAATGGTAGGAATTCTACACCCAGTACATATTTGTGGGTTGTGCTAGCTCAATTGGGAATGATAGGAATTCTGCACCTGATACATATTTGTGGGTTGTGCTAGCTCAATTGGAAATGGTAGGAATTCTGCATCTGATACATATTTATAGGTTATGCTAGCTCAATTGGGAACAGTAGGAATTCTGCACCCAGTACATATTTGTGGGTTGTGCTAGCTCAATTGGGAATGGTAGGAATTCTGCACCCAGTACATATTTGTGGGTTATGCTAGCTTAATTGAGAATGGTAGGAATTCTGCACCTAGTACATATTTGTGGGTTGTGCTAGCTCAATTAGGAACAGTAGGAATTCTGTACTCAGTATATATTTATGGGTTATCAGGTAGGCCACATCAGTGCCTGCCTTCAATTAATATGCATCATTCCATGTAAAGTAGGTTGTGTTGGAGCCCTGACCATGAGGCCTGCAGTGTGTAGCTCATAAATGTGTAGTCACATGACTCTCCAATCATGTGATCCTACATCCTCACTTAGCATACCTAGATAGCTGCATGCACCACTTGAATGCAAGACCTTAAGCTTTCCACACCATCAGGTTATAGCCCCTATATTTTCTCAAAATACCATTTTTCAACATGCAAACAACTGTTAAGCTTCCCAGGTGTGGGCCTGGTCAAAAGAACACCAGATGTCAGCTAGAAATCAAGGGGATAGAGCTGCTGATAGGGAGGAATCTTGAGAGTGATTTTTAATGGAGGAAGATGAATAATAGGTGAGAGAAGTGACATATAGGGTGCAATGAAAGGTAGAGTAAGAAGCTTAATCTCAATTGTGTGTGCTAGGAAGCTTCAACTCTCCTGAGCCTGAAGAAGGACCATCTACACCCCCAGACACAGCTAGAAAGATCCAGAGCAATTTGAATGCAATGGATATAGATATACAACAACAGGATGACTCAGAAGATCATGGCCATGGCTGTAACACTACTCTACAGGCAGATAACAGGGGAACCATTATGGATAGAGAGACTATTGTGGATAGGGAGTTCATCACAAAGAACTACAAGGAACTTGCAGATAGTAGTTTACCCTCTGATGCTGTACTCTCTCTCATTAAAGATATACTAAAAGACTGCTAGAAGGTGTATATTCAGGCTTGAACTGATTTAGTTGCCTCAATTCATTGAATGCCCTCTGTCACCCACACTTCTCACATTAATTCATATGAGAGCTTCCATTGAGACTACAAGGATGTCAGCATTAAGATTGCTGAGAACAACAAGCTTGCTGGAGACTTGAACTACACAATCTGAAGGAATGTATTTGAAATAAAGATAATCTTGATCCAAGCTGGTAACATCATCTCAAAGCATCAGAAGGAACTGCCTGAGGAGATTGATGAGGATAGTGCTGAGGTGGATATCTGAAGATACAAGAGACATCATATTTGGGAGGCCCTGTATGATTCTCTCAAACAAGACATAATGTTGAACACTCAGGTGGTGATTGCATCTGCAGGTAGCATGGGAGACCTCATTACCCTGTGGGACTAGCTCAAAGATGCTTACTAGATGCACACAGAGGACTTATAGTATAAGCTCTTCCAATAAATCATGAACATCTTAATTAATGAATGCAGTGGTGACATAGTCATTCATGCTATGAACTGGTAAAAGGCCATGGAGGACTTGACACATTGAGGCTGGCAGCTCCCAGATA